>JAAWXA010000019.1:11189063-11314184 GCA_038090715.1 Florisuga fusca
GGGGTCGGACCGGGCTGTGCCCGCTGCCGGCGGCGAGCCGCGGGTTGCGCCGGCTACAGCACAGGAAGCGGCCGGCAGCGGAGGGAGGAAAGTAGGAAGTGATGAGCGGGGGAGAAGGGAGGAATGAGAGAAGTTCTGGTGCAGGCCCGCGACAGTGGGGCCCGGGTGGCGGCGGTACCGGTGGAGCGGAGCGGAGCGGGCAGGCGGCGGTGGTGCCCGGCATGGAGGTGGCCGCGCTCCCCGCTCGGCTCCTGCCGGGGCTGCACCACCGGGCCAGCCCAGCCCAAACCGGAATAGCCGGCGTTTGCCGGAGCCCGCTCTGTAGAAGTAACCCTGTGCTGTGCCCAAATGCATTCATGTACTCGTTATTTATAGCGAACTTCTATAGAGTTTTTTTGTTTGTTTGTTTTTGATTGGTTTTTTTTGTGGCGGTGGTGGTGGGGGAAGCTTTATTGCATGCCTAGAAATTTTTGACAGAGATGTGAAGGTCAAAACCTTTACTTTCTTGCTAATCGTAGTAGTCAACTCCTTAAACGTGCATCCCTTTGCTTTTGGTTTGTGTTTGCCTGAAGTCTCATCTGAGGTTGTTAATGATCAGATATTTATAATGAGATAATTAATTTTGTGGAGGTGCTTTTTGCATAGAAGAGCTCTTTCTCTTCACGGTAGTTCAGCCTCTTTGCTTGAGTTTTTTGTTAACCCTGACTGCTTAAATCACCTTTTTGGACTCCAGTACAGAAAACCACAGTGAATGATGATAGGAATAGATTGAGATCTTTCTTTAAGCCATCACATAGTTTGGTTGTAGTGACATGTCCCAGGGGCACAGTGGTTCCCTCTGATGTTCATAGGAGCACTGCAGTAGTTTCAGTGACTTTATGGCATGTCCAAAGCAAGCATGTCAAACCTTTGTCAACAGGAGCATCTCCTGCACTGCACGAATTGCAGGGATCCAGTTAACAAGGCAGCTCAAGCTCTAGTTAAAGATCAGTGTCATTCGCAGCTTAAGCATTAGCGGTGCCTTCAGAATAACAGTTGAACTTGCTAAGGCTGATCCACTGCTAAATAATTTGTGCCCTGGTATCACTCTGTGTCCTGAGTCCTCTTCAATAGGGGACTTTATGGCGAAGGGCAGTATGACCTTAAAGGTCTTTTCCAACCAGAACAATTCTGTGATTCTAAGTTACTTGGTGTGGTGCTGTTACTGGAAAAGAGCTGGTGTTCAAGGTCCTTTGTATTTTTTTATTCTTTACTGCTATCCTTGCTGTTCACTCATTTTATCTGTAGCAAGTGTTTTCCAGTGGTTTGTTCCTCTATTTGTTAATTTCATGCCTTCTTTATCTTTGACAGTCTATTTAGACTCACATCTCTTTTTGCTTTGCTGACTCTTGTAATTTTAAATCCTGCCTGAAAACATTTGATTTCTGCAACTGTTAATCACTGGATATTGTTTCTTCTTCTTGTATGCCCAGCATTTGTTTTTCATAGGCATAATGTGTTGTCGAGTTGTTTGGTTTTGTTGTTCTGCTTCATTGCAGTATTCAGTTATCTGAGGGAAGCTGCATTTGCTGCACATTTACTTTTCATTACGATGAGAAATGTTCCTCATTTCTGTTAGCACCCGCCTGTCTTCAGCCGTAGATGTTTCTGCCCTCTCTGGTGCCTGTACAACTGCCTGTCACTCCAATCTGTGTTGGCATTCTCCTGTCGTAGTCGTAGCCTGCCAATCCTCTCTTCATTCCTTGGGGATAGGGAAGGACCTTTTCCCCCAGTTTTATAGGCAGGAAGCCAGGATCAAAGCTTGCCTAAGGCACGTGGGAGCTCTTTATCAGAACTAATTGAACTCAAACCAACACCCTAACTAGCAGGCTATCCAGGCTCTCTTTTAGCCAGTTAACCCTGCTCAAGAAAACTGGGATGAGGCAGGACTACTCTTTGTGTCTCTCCTTCACTGGCAAGAACTCCAGGAGTTCAAGAATGCTGATGGAGCTCTGTTAGCTATTCCATACAGCTTTTTTGTGCCCCACTCCGTGGTATGGTGGAGGCTGCCACAGAGCCAGGAGGCCAGAGTTGAGGAGCTGAAGGCTTTGAAGGAAATGCGAAGTCACCAGTGGAAAACTTCCATGTCTGCTAAATGGGAATGCTGACCCCTCTGCTGGTGGTACAAGAGCTTGGGCCGAATTTCAAAGTTACGATGCCAGTTCACATTATCTGTGCCAGCTGTTGAAATTACTGTCTTTAGACTGCTTGCAGCAACACAAGAGGCAGAAAAATCAACTTTATATCCAGGGAAGAAGTTTGGCCAGCTGCACGTGTGGTGTGCAACCATTGCTACCCACCCACACCCCCTGCATTCCTGCAGGTTCTCTGTTTGCAAACATCTGAAAAGAGGTGGCCAGAGGAGCCTCTTGTTGATGAGGACAAAGTGGAGTGGGAATTATTGCTTGCTCGCTTCATTTGACTGATGCTGATCCCTGTTTTATTACTTTTGCCTGTATTGCTCTGAAGGTGCTGTGAAAGGTGCTGGGCAAACCAACTTGTTCCCTATGTTATTGACGCCATCAGGTAGTGTCATGCAGTTGCAAGAACTTGAAATTTAGCTCACATCTAGTGATTGCAGTAGAGAGAGAGAGTCCTGTTTATTTTAAGCTGTCAAAGGCTAATTGTTTCTTAAACAAAGCAGGAGAGAGGCCATTCTAAAAATAAGATGACAAAGTGCATAGCACCTCTCCAAGTGGGGAGGTCTGTCACGTCAGCAGACCTTACTCCTTGAAGAGTTGAACTAGCCCAACAGATCATTTTTGAGAGAGATTTGTAAACAAGTACCCTTTCATGCCTTTTGGAATATTTATTGCTTGCTTGCTAGTGCAGAATTTTTCATGTGCTCATTTTCCCCAGGAAACAAAAAGCCAAGAGCAAGATTCAGCTGAGCTATTCATATCAAGTCAGGTTAATCTATACTATAACCTGAGCACTGAAGTCTTCCTCTTGTACAGTTTAGGAGGTCCTAACCTTGTTTAGGAGACAAGGGATCTGTGCCTCTCATCCATGTGAGTGTGCTGAGTGGTGCTAGGTGAAGCTTTTGAGAATCACTGGAACAATGAGATTCTATAAATTGCACCCCAAATGTGGAGGGACTTCTTTGAGCTGGAAGAAGCTCGTGCTTCTGTCCTTGTCTTTGAACTGTTTCTTTACTACCAACAGCTGCTGGATGCAAGGGTGAGGGCTCTGCTTCCAGATTTGATCCCTCTCAGCCAGCAGAGGAAACTGAACTTCTCTTCTGCAGCTGGGGTTAGTGCTGTCACCTGGGATGGGGGCAGGGGAGTCAGGCAGCACTGCCCCAAATTCTTCCTCCTCTATCTGTATTTTTCAAAAGAGGGATGTTGTGCTCAGTTTCTGGAAGAAGAGTTATAACCACCTGTCTCCAGGAGGATGTGGACCCCCAGTGGAGAGGGGCACCTCTGGGTAATGGTGCAGGAGAGGGTTTCAGGGCTCAGCATTCTCTGTTGGCTACTGCAGGTCTTTGGATACTTGAGGTACTGAGAGGCCAGCAGTTCCCTGTTCTTTCTTTCTGCTTGGCTTTGGGTTTATTCTCAGTTTGGATGCTTCTCTGAGGTGCTGATGATCTGCAATCTAGCTTTTCCAATCTCAAGACACTCTAAGCTTCTTTCCCAACAAACCCTTTCCTTTTTAAAAAGGAGAATGCTTTTGAATGTATAAAGTAATCATCTTGCAATCTAATGGAGAAAAGGAAATGTTTGGGAAAAGCAATTTACATCCATAGGTAGCTTTCTGCCATTTCAAGATGTATTTGGAACTGGATTATTGAACTGTACTAATAATTATCCCCACCCCATTTTTGAGCTTTTAGTGTGTTTTAGCTTCTGCACAGTTGGAGGCTTTATATCCCACAGGACACATATGTGGCAGAGCTGGGCAATTCATCCAGGTATCTTAAGTTGTCCTAGGCCAGTGTCTGACCCTTGAGATCACCTTCCCCAATATGTTGGCTGTAAATGTTGGCAACGATGCATGCTGGGAATTAGAGCTGCTATTAATCACCTAGCAGTACAATGAGGGGGTAAAAAAGTATTTTTGATTGGAGAAGCAGGAAAAAAGTAAGTAATAACAATAGCCAGCATCAGCTGTTGGAAAATTTGACGATGGCCCTGTTAATCACCATCAGTAGCTGCATTCCTATCTCTCCTCCATAAGTGGGCTTCTGTGCCACAGCAGCCAGAAACCTCATGGAACATAATTAATGGACCATGCAGCAAGAGCTGCCTGCTAGGTTGTAGATGGCTAGGGCTGCTGAGACATCTGCTTAGCAGCAAAAAGTGAATTGTAGAGTGCTTGGACACATTTTCTGGAGTTTAATGTTGATTTTTCTTGAATTATTTTTAGTTTGTGAAAGTGCTTGCCAGAGTTTTACCTATTTGAAATGAGCATCACAGTTCTATCCAGGCTCATTCCTTCAGCTTTTGCACATTAGTTGTCTTACTGAAGTTGGATGTCACACAGACTGAATCAGTAGATATTTGTGAAAAGATTAAGTAGAAAGTGCTTATGGAACAGGATAAAGCAAAGTATTCCAAGTACAACAAAGGCTAAAATGTGTTATCTTGGTGGCCTCAGGAATGGTGCTATGAGGAAAGGTGCAGTGACTGATGATGCTTACAACACAGCAATGTAGTATTTTTAATGGTGCACTTTTTTAAACCCATCTCTCCTACTGTCTGAAAATGTAAGCTATGGTTAAGGAGCAAAGTAGATGTCCTTTAATTAATAGCAAATTTTTCTTTCTTGTGCCAGATGACAAAACTTAATTAGGAAAGAATAAAAAGCCTGAAGAAAGTGGAAATGGCATAACTAAAATTACTCATAATTAAATTCTGATAGCGTAGAATGCAATAATACCCAGAACAGGGAAAGGAAGCTGAAGTTCAGCTTTCCTGTGGGCAAAAGTACTTGTATATGTTATTACCTAGGTACCTTTATGCTCCTGACTGACAGTACTAATGAGATTTGACAGTTTTAATTCTGTGTTTCATATTATTTAAAAAAAAATACTGTGTAAGATTATAATCTTCAGAAATGTTCTTTTGATAGTTTTCCTAATGCAAAAGCAGTGGTCTGAATTCTGTAGCTGCTTTGAATATAAGCTGCTGTACACTTTTTCAGCTATATGGTGTATTACTTTTCTGTGATAACTTTCTTATGCATAAGCTCTGTCGCATGCATTCTTAAATACCTTCACTGACCTTACAATAAATGGCACATAAGCAGAGATGTAGACATATAAATACAAGTCTGTGTCTTGCAAACCTTGCAATTCAATCCATATATGAAAGCTTATATCCTCTGTAATTATCCACTCACATTAGCAATTAGACACTGCCCCAGCTTTGCCATTTCTAACAAACTTAGTTTGATGCTCATCTAAAATATTCTAACACCAGTGCTGCCTTTAAATAAACAGTGAGACAAAGCTTTCCACAAAGCATCCTCATGGGAATGAAGCAAGTAATGAGCCCTGGAGGGGATTTGTTTGTTTCAGAAGTTTTACTCGCACCCAGAACACATCTTGGGTGTGAAGGAAAGTAGGATTACAGTTAATTACTGTATTTTGATTTATGACACTGTACACTAAAATGTAATATCCTTTGTTCAGAGAGCTCACTATCAAAGAGAAGTGGAGAGAAAATTGGGGTTAGGGAAAGGACCAATTGATTTAATGTAAAAGTGAGTTTACCTGTAAACACTGTGGTAGTAATCTAAATAAGAGAGGACTCAGATTTTTAAGTGAAGCAAGTGGTGTGGCTATTAAAACTCATGTAGTTCTCAGCTGGGCTATGGCTAATAATGTGGGCAGTAGTCAGGAAAGAGAGGGGAGATTGTTTCACTTGCATTACTTAGTCTGCTTCAACTTTCTTTTGCATAATGACAGGATTAACTAAGCAGTTTTTACATGGTTCTCGGACTCACTAGAAAGGAAGTTTTTCCTATATTTTAGAAGTGCCACAGAAGAAAGAGTCAGATCAATCTTCTACTTCCCCAGCTTGGAACATTATCACTCAGGAAGGACAGGAACCTTTGGTCAGTCAGATGTTTTACTGCACAGTGAGGTGTTTGGAACCCTCTGCCCTTGGCTGTGAATGGGGGAGGCTGTGGCTGCTTGGCTGAAGTGTGAGCCTGTGTGTTGGGCAATAGCACAAAGCCATGTCCTCAGTACGTGTATTTAATGTGCTTGAAAGTCTGGTTTCTGCTTGCTTTGAAAGGTCAGTTACTTCTTGTGCGAAAGAGAGATTAGTGAAGTTCATATTACTTTGATATACTTGATTAGGATACTTATGGGAAAAATGGAGAAAGGAAAAGGAATGGTAGCTCAAGAGTTTACTTTTTTCCTTGTCTGTGTTGTAGTTTTTTCACCTACTCAGAGATGTGTATTTTAATTATATTAAACACATAACCCCCCTTATGGCTGATTTTTTCAAACCTTCATTTGTTACATGTAAATCTGGTTCCATCTAACTACTTGAATCAGTAGTTCTAGCACTTAATAGATGTGTAGACACATCCTGACATAGGTCCTTGTTTCACTTTATAATGATGCTAAACCTTGACTTTTTGGATCCAAGCTAGATGCCCGGGGCTGAATGTTTTTGTTTGGAAGTTTAAAGTAAAATAACATTTCTGGGAATAGGATAATAAAAACCACATTGGTTACGCCTGTTAAAAAAAAAAGGATCTTTCAACGGTGTGTCCAGAGCTGCAGCACTGTCAGTGGAAACACTTCACCTCCAGCATGGGCTCCTTGTTCTTCTCTGCTCCTTGGGAAATTTTCCCAGGTTTTGACAGCAGTGAGTTGAGGAAGGATTTAATTTTGACCTCTACAGCTGCCACAGCATCTCTTGGTACCTGCCTCTTGATGGAGGGCAGGGGGTGGTGTTCCCTGGCAGGGGCAGCTTCTCTCTTCTGGCACTGGACACCAAGAGACCCCAGCTGGACCTGCAGCTGTACGGGAAGGGAATCCCAGTTCCCAGAATTTCCAGCTTCCTTTCCTTGGGGTCACAGGAGTGCTTTAGTTGCTTTGTGTTCCCCATCTCTGGAAATAACTTCTGTTTTTATTGCTTTTCAAATATGGAACAAACTAACAAACTTAAACTAAGAAAGTACACTGTAGCAAGGTTATATTGCTAAACTGAAAACAGAGTTAAACAGGGAAAGCAAATGAGGGAAAACACAGGCTTAGTGTGTGCGTATTATTTATATCTTGTATTAGGTATCGCTTGAGGTTTTGAGGAGCTATTTTGGCTGTGGTAGCTGAAAGATTGTGTCAGGAGTTTTGTTGCTGTAGTACTGTTTTTCTTACTGTCTTTCTGCGCCTGAGTTTCTGTCTACCTCTTACACTGCTTGGTTTGCATTTTTTATTGCTGTTAAATATAAACAAAGCATGTGATTTAAAAACAAATCTTATTTGTAGCTTAAAAATAAAGACAAGAGGGCCCTGTTGACGAGGTTCAGCAGCCACCCCTTCCAGAGCTCCTGCAGTGCTGTTTCTTCTGCTCAGATTTATTTTTAGACTTAGCAAGATAAGTGAATTGTTCTTATAAAATTTGGGTAGATTTTGCAAACCATGTCTGTGAGTGCTTTCATTCCCCCCTGCCCACCCTTCTGTTGCTCAGTAAATTGCCTTCTGCACCTCTGGTTTTGGAAGGTTCTGTTGCACTCGCAGAAATTTTGTGGTGCTCAGCAACTCTTGCCAAAGGTGCCTCAGCCCTTCATTGACCTCACAGGTACGTCACATCCCCTGAGCAGGATTTTTATTGCCATTACTTTTGCTGACTGATGAGTGACCACAGGGTTGCTTGATTGCAGGGGGGAGGGGGAGGAGAGAGGACTGTCTCCTCTCCTTCCAGTGTTCCCTTTCTGACCCCTGGATGATGACAAGAAGAGGGGGGGAAATGGGTGCAGAAGTGTGTGTTAGTGAGTGGAGGATGAAGCAGTGGAGGAATCAGAAGACCAAGGGTGTGTGGAAAGTGGTAAATACTTGTGGTGGGGCAGTAACTGATGTATGGGATCTAGAAGACAGGACAGATTAGAAGGGAGGTAGGGCTGAAGAGGAACAGAAGATGGACAGTATGTTGGGAGATCTGCATCCTCTGCAGATGACAGAAAATAGTTATGAAAGCTACTGTCACTGCCACTGTTTACTTTGGTATTTCAAATGGTGGAGGTCTGTCCTGAGGCTAGTATGGCCTCAAAGAACTGAAGATTTTAATAATCCCCACCCCCACCCCGAGGGTTTTTGATGCTGTTTAGGAAAATCTGTAATACTGCTACCTTCTCTAAGAGAATGCCTAAGTTACAGAGTCAGTTCCTGAGAAATAAATAGGAGTTTTAAGATTGTCTGTGGTACCTTATACAATTCTTTGTGTAAAAGCACAACAATCCTTAATGTTGTGGTCCCATACTGTTGTTTGTTATGCATGGTGGACTTGTTAAATGGATGTGATGTCTGGTGCGTTTGTAACAAAAGTTATATATATATAATGTGCAGTGGTACTCCAGTAATCATCTTATATAATAAACTTTGGACAATTGATATAAAATGCACCTTTAGGTTGTTACTGCCACATAAGTGCGAGCATGGAGTTGAAATTTATATGAAGTTACTTGGCAGAAGAAGGCTAGAAAAGCATATCCAAGTGTGGGTGTTATCATTTGACACTACAAGTAAAGCTTTCTACAGCTCCTCTCTGTAAAAAGAATGTATAGTAGAACAGTAAAAGTTTTTGTTCTTTGACCTCTGGCAGATAAAAATCAAGGTCATTCAAAAAATCAACAAACAAACTCTGAAACAAGGCTTTTTATATGGATCTCAAAATAGAGAAACTTGTTATGATCCATTGGTTGGACAACTTATCTTGACTTTCATTTAAAGGCTTATTTGATTTTCAAACAAGATTTAGTGTTCCCCCCCCGCATTTGATATACATAAGTTAATGAATGTTGCAGAGGCAGCTGGAAGCCTGGGACCATGGGAACACAACTGCTTGGACTCATGGTTTGAACATATAAAGCATTCAGCTGCCCCTGCAGGATGTGTTTCATTTCACTGTGGGGAATTTTGCCTGGCTTCAGTGTGCATCTACATCCTGATGCCTGTGAAATTTTGTGTAGTCGTATGATTTTGAGTAGTCTGATGTGGAAACTTTAACTGGGCAGCTTTAGAGGTGAATGTGACCCATGTTTTAGGATAAATCTTGCAATACTTGGCATTATTTGTAAATCCTGACTCCCAAGGCTCTAGGAATTTTGGATATCTTTAACTTCCATTTAAGAAAAAGGGAGTTGCTCTCCCTCATGAAGGTGAGGAGAAGCTTGAAAATTGGAAAAGTTCACAAATGAAAGGTGTGGAAGGAAAGCCCTGAGTTTAGTAGTTTTTTTCTGCAAAGTTGAAATCAGAGCATATGCTTTGCAGGTGAGGAGGATGAATAACTAATGGTATGTAAGTACTTCAGACTGGAATCAATGCTTTCTGCATGACCATTTAAAAGTTAGCTGGGTTTGGATTTCTAATGGGCTTACCAGTTGTTCCAGGTAGCTGAATCAGGGGTGTGCTTTGCTAAAATATTCTCAAGTCACCTTTTAAATCTGGTTAATGTTTTTGTTACTGTTCAGAAACAATAAATAGTGAAAGATTGCATGTCAGTTTTAAAAACCCTGAGAGCAGATCTTTGTACATTTGAGTGGTGAAAAATGTTGAAATGCATCACTAAGCAAGTTCCATTTTTCCGACTGAAGAACAGAAGTTTTAAGGCTATCCAGAAAGTTTTTAAAAGTACAAATTTCGTCATTCAAAAAACCCAAGCCAACCAACCAACAACAACAACAAAAAAACAAAACCCAAACCCCAAACAAACTGCCAAGTGAGAAAGGTTAACTGCCTGTTAGTAGTATTTACTTTGATATCTTGGAAAATTTCCGGTTAAGGTTTTTGCCTTTTGCCAAGGTAGACTCTCTTTCAGCTGAATGCACCATCCCCTCCCTGCCATCTGCCACTTCTGAGGGTGCCAGTCCATGGACTTCACTCCATTTCTAAATTGGAAAATTAGGGCTTGGTGAGCTTGATTGTATGGAGAGTTGAAAAGTCAGGGTTAAATGAAGAGTTTTATGGACCTGCATTGTCCTAAAATAAGGTCTTAAATCAGGTTTGTTGACATAAAAATAAGGTAGGGAAGGGTTTGTAATGCTTCTCAGGTTGAAGACAGAACTTAGTAAGCTGAGCTTTAAGGTTCTACATGTTTCTTAAAGAACTGATGTAATAAATATTTTGGATTTAGTGTTGCTGAAATACCTGTGAAGTTGAATGTTTCAATGAATACCATAAGTTCAACTTTTAAATAAGATTCTCAAGTGTCTTTGTAGATATCCTTTCATATCCTTGCTGTCATTGTAGCATGTTATTTACAGACCGTATTAAGAGTATGAATTCAGAATACGAAATTTTTTGTCTCTAAATGATAAAGTATAAAATAAGGCAGGAAATTCAGTGGTTATTGTACAGGTTTTTTGTTGGTGCGGATGTAATAGGTCATTTGTGCCAAGCTGTAGGTGAGTTTATTATATTATACATGTTCTTTTATTCAGAAAAAGTAACTAACAAAATAGCAGCAAAGATTAATGACATTATTTCCCATATAGGTGGGCTGAGATGTTGTAGGGCCTACACCTGCAAATTTGTAGACTCAACAACAGCAAATGCCATGTGGCAATATAAAAACCCCACAAACAAAGAAAAAAACCACCAAAGACCAACAACAGAACTGTAGATGAGCATTCAAGTTAAGATTTCTACTTCCCTGGCTAGATTTTCAGTACTACTAATGGATAGATTAGGATTAGGGTTCAGTGGCAAGCATCTGGCTCTTCAGGGAGGGCATTGCTATGGACTGTGTGCAGCTGCAGGATTTGATTTAGAGGTATGCTCAGTTTGTGTTAGCAATGGCTTCTCTTGCAAAAATAAAAGGAATACAAGGTCAGGACCTGGCAGGCAATAAGTCCTATCAGTATTAACTTTTGTAGTTGAACAGGTTTTTCTGCCACTGAATGTTAGAACCCATTACTGTATTTTTTTTTCCACTTGGTAATATCTGGCATATAGTAAAACCATTAATGATAAAGCTCTGTTATAACACCTCACTTGAAACAATACTATGCATTAGGCTGGTGGAGTCAAACTCATCATCCACGGGACCATTTCATCTGGTCTGTTTCCTTTCTGTGGCAGGTTAACTTCTCTACTGTGCTTAGGCTGCTCTTAATAGAATCATTTCACTTGAGTAGAGCTGGAAGTATGACAGTGCTTGGTTTGAGTTTTCAGCCATGGATCTGAAGTATGTTTAAAGGGAAATATTGTAAGAAGGGATGATAAACCAGCAGAGGAGTGACTTGCATGAGGTCGCTAACAAATTGTATCTCCAAGTTCTAGGTCAGTGGTCTTTTAATAAATGTTGATCTAGTAAGATATTCAATGCTGAGTTGCATAAATTGTTTTATATTGGATTATCTTGTGGTGAGCATTGAGGGTAAGCCAGCCAGTAATTTATAAAAGTTTCTGTGAGTCAAACATATTTTAAAGTATATATCTAGAGATGCAGAACGAGCTTGATCATTGGAAGAAAAAAAAAAACATGCACTAAAAAGTTTTACACTAGCTGCCATTATTGTGTTGCTAATACATGGGGTGGAACATCATTGAAAAGGTTCAATGTAATTATGGTACTTCCATTTGAAGTGGAGGTGTGAGAGAAAATCCTTCCACTTTTTTGCAACCAGATAGCTGAAGCAATAGAAGTCACCAGCAAAGCTCATACACTTGGTGATGCCTGTATGAAAGCTGAGAATTTACACCCAAAAAGCTACTTAGAAAGAAATGCAGCAATGCCAGGGCAAGCTATTCAGGCCTAAGTGAGTAGGGGTACAGAGAAGTAGGAAAAAACCCTCAGTTTTGGGCAGAGAAAACCTGCTATGTGTCCTCAAGGGAAATAAAAGTGAGAGCATGCTACTAAGCACAATTCTTTCTGAAAATTATAATCCAAGAAACTCCTGCTGTTTGATTTTTCCTGTGTCTAGGAAGACAAGAACTTATAAATTCTTTCTGAATAAATGATCAAGAAAACACCTGATGTCATCTGTAAGATTTCTTTATAGTGAAATCAGCCTGTAAGTCTCCAAAACTAACATTATGGCTTGTGTGTGAGGATGATCTGGTATCATGAGGTGGATCCAACTTTCAAAATGGAAAATTGTGACTGATGTTAATGTCTCAAAGGAGACCAGAAAGAATTGATATGGTTTCTAATAAAAGAACTGGAGGCCTTGCAGGTGGCATTCCATCAAGAATAAAAATGCCACCTGAAAAAAATACAGGTGCATCAGAAGGATAAAACCTTTTATGGGCAGCAATTAAAAACTGGACAAGTTTGGGAAATGAGTATGCAATATACTCACTCCCAAACAGCCAGGTGGGTCAGTAAGATGTTTAAAAATATATTTGCTCTGGTCCTGATCTTTTTTTCACAAAATACAGGTGAATAAAACTTTGAATTGCTTTGTGTTTGAGCCTCAACAGAGACTTGCAGATTAGTTATCCAGGTGTGGAAACATAGGTATGTGAATACAAAGGGGAGTTTAGACAGTGACACAGTATTATAACATTTTTAACTGCTTGGGGAGATCTGCTGGTGGTGCTTAAAATTTCAGAAATTTTCATCATAATTAATCTAAGGAAGAAGTGTATGGTCAGGACTATACTGAGGCATCTTGAGAACAACTCACAGTTTGGTTATAGGAATTAATAGAGGACTTGTGTGTGATTTCACAAACGTCCATGGATCTGGAGGCAGCAGGGTGACCTTAGTGCCTCACCCTTATGAACTCCTTGGAGACTAATTGCAGATGCTGACTTAGGCAGAAGATCAAATAGTTATTTCAAGGAATGACTGCTGGAAAAGGGATCACTTTTCTTTCCTTCTCATAACTTGCAAAACCTCCTGAATAAGATCCAAGGCCTCCCAAGTCATCCACCTGAACAACATATTGTTCCTGGAAGGGGCTTCAGTGCAGATAAAATCTTTCCCAGGAGAGCATCTGGGGGGATAATTGACTCCTGCAATCATATTAAAAAAGTGTAGCATCCCCTCAGAGTGGCAAGATCAAGATTTTCTGGTTGAATCAGGCAATCTTGGAGTTTAGAAATAAGATAGTACAGAGGAGTTTATATTCGTTCAGAAATGGTATTGTGGCTTTGAAACTGCTGAAATCGGGTGGGCTGCAAGAGTCATAACTGATTTGAAAAAAGTATGGCTTGGTGAAGGGTAAGCAGGATGTGGAAAATGGTTCAGGAAATGTGATGTATGCAAGATAGATAAGAGAGCTCCAGAGCAACAGTATCTTATGGGGGCATTAATGGAGTATGATGCTGAAGAGATAAGGGTTTTTTCTGCCAAAGAATAGTTAAGACTGTCCATTGACAGAGTCACGACTTATTTCTCAAAATTACTCGATGCTTGGGAAGTCAGGCACCATAGGGCTTGGAAATAGAAGAGACTTTGCTGAACGATTTCTATAGGTTTAGGGTCAAGAGTAAGCCATCTGTGGATCAAAGGAAAATTTAAAATTGAAAGTATTTTGCTAAGTCTTTGAGAGTGTAGGCTTCCATAGAAGATGCTCTAGTCCAGTGTGCCTGAAGTCTGATGGGTGTGGTAGAAAGGATCATTATGGACTCATACCTTCAATTGCCTTGTATAGACGCAGAGAAATGGGGGCATTATATCCCATTGACTTTGAAGGACTTAAAAAAATTGTGGATGAGAATATGAATTACACTCCGGAAGTTTTAGAACTTATTTTTTTCAATCTAAAGTAAATCTATTTATTATTAATTATAATAGAAGAAATCTTTGGGTGATGTGGAGCATGCAGAAGACCAAACACTAGACTGGAAAAGCTTGTTCAAACCTGTTTGGGAACATGAAGATCTCTTGGACACATTTTTACAGGAAAGCGTATGGAATCCAAGGACTGACTGGATGTGAGTGAGACATAATGAATCAAGGAGAACTCAGTATCATTTGCACTTTATGCCTCCTTTTTTTGTATGTAGTTGAGATACATGTGTTATAATAGTCAAGTTTGTAGTAACAAGTGCATTCTTTGGTCTGAACATGAACTTAGGCTCTTTAGTCATGAAGATTTCCATCAAGATGGGAAGAAAGAAAGCATTTTTTCAGTAGCTGCTTTCCTTTTATCATCTTGGTTTGGCAGAGGTCTTAGAAGAAACAGAGGCATTTTATCATAGAAATGGACCAGAAGGACTGCAAATATCTTATCAGCTCTTCTTTCCAGTTACTTCAGCTCTCCAAGGATACCAAAGATACTCTGTTCCTAGACTTGCCTGAGTGACAAATGTGTCTTCGTCTTGTACCTTCAAGTATCTTCACATGCTGTCAGAGTGAACTGCACCTTGGCTGTAGGTATCTAGGGGTGGTGGATGACATTGCCTGTTGAAGAAGTTATGGAATTTCTGTGTTCTGCCTCTTCTTGCTCAAGAACAGGATGTTTTTATGTGCTGATTGTTTGAGGGATCAGATCTGAGTGCTTGTTTTCTAAGAACTGGTAAAGGAACTCGTAATTTCTGTTAAGAACAGGTGCAGTGTTTTTATCTGTGATTTTTGCAGCCAGAAGAAATATGGATCTGTTTTGTAAATTGGACCTTAGATATCTTCCACAAGTTCTCAGTCCTTCTTTAGTGGAACTGAATTCTTCTCAGTGAAATAGAGTAGGTTATATAGTCTAGTTGAAGAGGGAAAGAGGAAGGATGGTTTTCCTACGCATTCAGTGGTGTTTGTAGCTCTTTCTATGTGGTGCTTGGTCCTGGTCTCTGGTCTGCATAGCCTGGGGTGGTTCACTGTGGTTCACCATTTCCAGCACTGAGACTACCATAGCAGTTGTGGGCTACTAGGAGCCCATTTTGTCTCTGTTACTAAGCTTTGGTGTCCTGAAAGAGCAGCTTTGTATTGGCAGTGTCATGCTTTGGGGTATCTCTTGCACCACTGGCACTGCTTCTGCCACAGCACTTGCAGTTTGGGTGGGTGGCAGGAGGATGTTGAAAGGAAAATCAGTGTTTGATCAAAATTTGGTCCACACAGCTTGGATAATGGGTAACAAGTGATTATCTGTTATCAGTTAATAGTCAATCTTAGTATGCAGTTCCTCCTTCTAGTTAGTTTGAAAAATAGCAAGTGTGAGAGTCTTGGGATGCCAGTGAGCTTTGGGTTCCTGCTAGTTTGCAGCAAGGAGGAGATACTCTGATGTTTGCCCAGATTAGGGATTTATTTCAGGAAGCTGATAATGCCATCACTACCCAGTCCCTAGATGGAAGGTAGGATCTTTTAGGATAGACAGTGCATGTGAAGGGACTGAGGATTGTCTGGAAGAAGCTGACAGATTTAATGATATAGATGTAAATGACCTAATCCTTTCTGTAAAGGCTGAACTCTCCAAGTAGAGGCAGTGGACAGGACTTCAACACTGTCCCAGCTGGCTAGCAGCTCCTTGTGTTCTGGAGATGATAAATTTTCATTTTGGAGGCTGGTGTCCCCACCTTAAATTGACACTCGAGTGGTCAGATAAATTTCTGTGTGCCTAGATTTCTGATTCATATTAGATGTAATGCAGAATCTACAGCTGCTTCCACATGGGTCTTGACAAAAGGGGGTTACTGATGGGCACTGGAAAGTCTTGTGTTACTTCTGTCACCTTTGCTAACCATGTGCTGAGGGGACAGGAGGTGGGATGTTCCTGCCATTCCTTGCAGGTGGTGAACTGAACACTTCCCAGTCAGGTGTTTTCTGGGCACCGTGTGTTACCAGAGGAAGTGAGCAAAGAATCTGATCCAAAAGCCAGTTGAAAGTCTGTTTCACAGCTGTGGCAAGATTTGTGCAAAGCTGGTTGGCAAGAACTTAGGCACAACTTTGGATAGTGTGAAGTGCTGTGGTACTTTTTTCTAATTTCAGGACGATGAGTTAGATACAAACTTTTCTTTTATATAAATACAGAGCTTTATATACAAACAAATAACTATTTTCAGTGCTCATTTCCTAGAAAAGAAATTAAACTTGAAAGGTAAAAATAAACAAAAAATATTCCTAAACCTCTTCAGTTTGAGGATTAGGAAAAAAAAACAAAACAACAAAGGCTGGAGATTACTTTCAACTCACATAATTAGTAACACAAAGCTGCAGACCAGCAAGATGAACTGCATTGTGACGTGCAGGAACAATTTGTACTCCTTTTAAGTTGCCAGAATCGTAAGCAGCAGCATACATGCAGTGGAATAAATCCTTGTCTCTGCTTTCCATTTTTCTAAGAAAGATTATCCATTTAGATTTAACCAATACCTGTTTATATCTTAGTAGATCATGGGAGAGCAGTTAACCTCCTGTCTTATTCAGGGCACTGTACTGATGGAAGAATTCATATGTGTGTAAACTGTGGTATCAGAAATTATAATGCTTTTTGTCTTGGTGAATAGTTTTTCAAACCACTAAGGCTGTGAATATACATTTACCCTGCAAGCTATTTTTTATCAGTGGCTACACATCACTGTTCGCCATCAAAAGAGTTTATGAGTGCTTCTGAGCT
Organism: Florisuga fusca; assembly: GCA_038090715.1. NCBI lineage: Eukaryota > Metazoa > Chordata > Aves > Apodiformes > Trochilidae > Florisuga > Florisuga fusca. Next base: position 11,205,774 of record JAAWXA010000019.1, read on the forward strand.
CTCTCTCCAAGCAGTATGAATTCATATACTTAAGCAATTTAATAGATGATTTGTGCTAATGGAGTTGACTGTTGTTTAGAGACAGTCACTCTCTGAAAGGCTGTAACATGAAATGAATGGACTAGCCCAATGTTTACTTTTGCCCTTTCCTGCGTTTAGGTCAATTCAGTCCTTTTACTGAATGTTGTGATCTATGAGTCTTGTAACTTAAAAAAAAGTGTCAGGCATAACCTGAACCAATGATGTTTTATTTCCATGTGTCAAATCAGAAAATAATAGAGAGTTCTGCTTCAGAGAAGTATATGTATGTGGGACAAGGCTGGCAGCTAAGTTTCCCAGCCAGAGAAAAAGTCTGAGATGAGCCATTGTCTGTTTTAGCAGGGAGGCCAAACCTTCTGCTGCTTGGGCTGAAGCCTCTCAATGTCCTCTTAAACGGAAGTGTTAATCAAAATATAGCAGACTAAGTGTTTATCTGAGTGGATGAGATTATCCCAGACAATGTGGTGCTGTTTGACTTGGACAAAGAACTGTGTAACCATACACAAAGCTGCACCACAGAGATAGTCGATTGGCTTTTTGATTATGTAATAAAATCTGGAAAGGTGATAAAAATGGAGCTGATTTTTGGGTGGGGTGCTGTTCTATCTTTTCAGATCAGCTTATAGCTGGGTTGTATTATTTACTGTGCACAAATGAATAGGAAATTGTAGCTAAGTCTGTGAGCAGATTTTTAATCTTAATGTGCCAGGCAGCAGGTTAGCTTCTTGTGATAATGTGTTGCAGTTCAAGAAGGTTGTGAAGCGATAAGAAAAAGATTGGAATAGGGTTTAGTCTGCTGAATATCATTGCACAATACTACATTGACTTTAGCAGCACTTTTTAAATGGGGGTTGTGTACACCAATTAGTTTGTTTAACCTGAAATTAGATGTGAGCTTTGGTNCAGTAGAAAAAAAAAAAAAGAAAAAAGAAAAAAAGAAAAAAAGAAAAAAAGAAAAAAAAAAAAAAAGAAAAAAAAAAAGAAAAAGGAAAAAAGAAAACAAGAGAAGAAAAGAAAAAAGAGAAAAAAGAGAAAAAAAGAAAAAAAAAGAAAAAAAAAGAGAAAAAAGAGAAAAAAAGAAAAAAGAAAAAAGAGAAAAAAGAGAAAAAAGAAAAAAAAAGAAAAAAAAGAAAAAAAGAAAGAGAAAAAAGAAAAAAAAAAGGAGAAAAAAAGGAAAAAAAAGGAAAGAAAAGAAAAGAAAAGAAAGGAAAAGAAAAGAAAGGAAAAGAAAAGAAAAGAAAAGAAAAGAAAAGAAAAGAAAAGAAAAGAAAAGAAAAGAAAAGAAAAGAAAAGAAAAGAAAAGAAAAGAAAAGAAAGGAAAAGAAAGGAAAAGAAAAGAAAAAAGGTACTCTGGGAGAGCTAACATGTCCCAAAAGGCAAATACTCTTCAGGTTGCATGCCTCCATGGTTGCCACCACACTGACTGAGAGTTGACAGTGTGAGACCAAGTAATGACAATACTTCCTCTGTCATGAGGTTCTTTCTTGTTTTCTCCTGTGACTGCTCATGTTGTTTTTCCCCCCTTACTCCATCAGGAGTGGGACTCCTGCCCCTTCACTCTGAGTTCTCAAGCTCTCTCAGCCATCTCACCTATCTTTCTTGCACAGTGGATTTTGCCCTTTCCCCACCCACCTGTTGGTTGAGGATGTGTGTTGGGTACCCATGGTCACTAAAACCTGCAGGATGTAGCAGGGCAAGCTACAATGCACCCTCCAAAAACGGTTCCTGGCAAGGTGTGGTCAGGGCTGTGCTGTGGGATGCAAGGGGCTGGTCCTGAAGGCCTCCCTCCCCAGTGCCCCCTGCCAGCCCAGCCTTGTGACAGGTCCTGGTGGTGAATGGAGGATGGGAAATGATTTTTTTTTTTCTTCCCCCATGTATACAATGAAAGGAAGCACTGTAATAAAGCGAATGCAGTAAAAAAGCTTTCCTGGCACATTACCTTGTAACACTTCTTCATCCTGTTTCTCTGCTCCAAGTCTTGCTTGGGCTGGTGCTGCTGGTGGGGAGGGTCATGTCTAGTGCCCAGCTTCTCAACAGAATTCTTCTGCCCCTGGCAGCCCCCTGGGCCTGGGCTTCCTTGGGCATAGTGGCCAAGGAACGCTCCCTTATTGCTGGGAAGGGGCTGGCAGCGTGATGCTGAGGGCTACTGTGGAGAGGCTGTTGTTGGGGTGAGGCACAGTGGAGGGGCTTTGCTTTCCCAGCTAGCCTGAAAGGGGGGGCTGTGTGAAGACCTGGCTTTGTCCTCTTGAGGGGAGGAAGGGCACCTTTGCCTTTGATTGGGGAAAAAGAAGATAAAGTCTTGCATACCTTAGCTGGTGTACAGCAGTGCTGTTTCATTGCTGACAGAGCAAAAATCATAAAATGTCCAGAAGTTCAGTAAAAGACAAGGGGGGTGGTGGTGGTGGTGTGGGAGGGTGGAGAGAGGAAATACTTGGGAGATGTCTGCAGTGCTTCCTGTTTGCTTCTGAAAATTATGAGTCAGATCCCCCACAAACAGGAGAGAAGGGTTTGAAAACTCATGAGATTTAAAAAAAGTAATCATGCATGCATTTGTTTTCTTGGTCTTCCGGTTTTTGAGCTTTTAGAGCTGGAGGCCATTTTTCACATTTCGCAGGGTAGTGGTGACAGCAAGGAACTCATGCTCTTTTCCTCTTCAATTAAAATGTTTTTTTAGAAAAATATCTATTCTTACAGCATCAGGAAGTAGACCATAGAAAAGATACCAGGTATGTCAAGATTTGGACTAAGATGTGTAATACCATCACAGTTCTAGAGTCAATTTCTTTGACTTGAAAAACTTTTGCAGCATGAGTTTGTTGTAACCCTCAAACTTAATTCATTTTGCTTTAGGAGATACATACTTTGGCACAAGAGTATTTTGTAAGCCTGGGTTATGTTTGAGAATAAGAGTGGTTTCTACTCACTGATCCAGAAGGAGGAACCATGCTCCTTTTCCCCAGGTAAAACGCAGTCTGAATCTTTAAAACCTGTGGATTTTATGGAATTGTTACATAAGCATTAGTTAATTAGTGTGTATACAGTAGTAATGCACTTAAAAAAGAAAAGTGGATACCACTCTTCTCTTTCACGTATCATTGAAGTACAGGCTTTTTTAGATAACGTGATTTCTTTGTTTTTCTGCCAGTTAATTCCCAGTAAATATATGCCAGTGATAAAGAAGTCCAGCTCTCCAAATAGAAAGAGATTATTTGCAGGAGTTTTCTCTTTGTTACAGTGTCAGGATAAACTGTGCGAGGCCTGGAAAGCATTTCCTTCAGCTGAAAAGAATGCTGCAGAACTGGAGGGCCTTAATGTAAAAGGCCATACTCATTTCTTTGTTACAGAGTTTGTAGTTAAGACACACCTTAGTAGGTGATACAATTTTTGGACAACTGACAGCCCAGCCAGAGAGTCTGCACTCTTTGGTGTTCAGCAGAGTTGTTGCTCTGATATTCATGTTGTGATTAAAAAGTCCTCTCATCTTGGTTCAGCATAATGTTGTCAGTACTGAAAGCATATGTGGAAGCACTATGTCAAGGATGAGACCACTTTAAAAAAATTTTCTTCCTCCTCTGCATAAATAAACAAATGTGCTCACATGGGCTTTGGGGTGCTGTGAAGAGACAGTCTGTACCAGCAATCTGCTAAGAGTATTTCCTGGTGTCATTTTGGCACTAATGCTGTCCCCTGACCCTGTGCAGGTCCTGGAAGCTTGTCCTTGAGTTTATATCAGCCCTGGCCTGAATGCTGAGGTTTGTTGAGACACACATAGCGTTCTCTGTGCTGCTTGGTCTCATTCTTGGGCACTTTAAATTTGCTCTTGTGGGTATAGCCTTGCTGTGTTAAAAAGAGAAGAGATGCTGGCCTTCATTATAGTAAAACTGAGAAAGGTCTGAAGTAGTTTGGATACTTGAACCTTCTTATTACAGCATTTTCCCATTTTAAAGTGTTGGTTATGAAAGATTCACACAAGTAACACAGCAATGCATTCGCTCTTTTCCCACCTTTATCTCCATGCCCCTAGACATGCACAGAAATTGGTATTTTGTCATCTTCCTCATGGCTCCTGTATGTTGGCTTTCCCACTTCCCAGTTCCTTCCCCTATGGTAGGAGCATTCCCAACCATTTCCTTTTCAGGTTGCTCCTTGGCATTGGTACGTGTAACTCTTAAGCGAGCGCGTACAGGTTGGGTGTAGGTGTGGCAAAAGGCTCCGTACACTGCTCCCAGCTACTGGGAAAGCAGCACTGAGAGAATCTGGAACAACTCCCAAAACAATCTGTCCCAGTAGGAAACTGCCTCTGTTTAGTTTAAAAACAAGCAAACAGTGTTACTAGATTTTTTCATCTAGTTTTTATTTGGAAAGTTTTTTTTAACTCGCTGTAGAAGAAGCAGAATAAGCAAAGAGAATATGCAAAAATACCTGGCGCCACTGCAAAATTTTGTAGACATTTATCATTGCAGAATGAATATTTAAAAAAAAAAATCTTTTGTTGAGAGAATTGGGACATGTGTTGATGTGAAGTCCTCTCTTATCCTTTAATAACTGTGCATAGTTCTCATTACCTTCACTTGAGAGCTGGACACATATCAAAGGGTGAGCAGACCTCATTCAGTGAATTCCTGCAAACCAAGTTAATTTACCCCAGAGGCAGAAATAAATGCTGAAACCAGCAACAGGATTTTGGGAGCTGAATTACCTGTTGGGTACATGCCTTGATGGTGGTTACACTGTTAAACTGAGAGCTGTCTCCTTTTATCTGAAAGCAAAACCAGGCAGCGCTGCACTTCCAGAGCGCTGCCTCAGCAAGAAGGTGGTCAGGGAAGATTCCCGTTCCCTGCGTAAAAAGTCCAGGTTTGTCCTTGGTGCCAGCACTTAGCATGACACAAGAAAGAGGACTGAGGCTGGTGGGTGCCTGAGTCCTACTGCATGGTCACAGTGGCACAACAGTTCTGGTGAGCATCGCAGGCAGCCTTGGTGGCGGCTAAAGGAAGGTACACTGTGGAGAATATAAAAAGCACTGGGTCAGATGCATAATTGCTTGTTGCAAATGCTGTTAGACTGACTTTAGTGGAATTAGCCATGTTCATGCTAGCTCAGGACTTGCCATTTGAAGGCCTATGAAATGATATGGGCCGTTTCTTCATTTGGTTTCGTGGCATATAACAAAGTTTGCAATACGAAGAATTTTGGTATCTGTATTATCTAAAGGAGGAGCCTTTTTTTTAACTTTGGCAAAAAGTTAGGCACCTAAGGTTTGCTATGTGAAGTAAACATTGCGAGATGTGTAAAATGTCAGCATTTTAGATAGAAATATTTTCCATGCACATAATTTTACATTATGTGACATCAATTAGCCTGCCGTATTCATAGAATCGTGGAATCATCATGATTGGAAAGGACCTTCAAGATCATAGAGTCCAGCTGTCAGTCCTACACCACCCTAACCACTAAATTGTCTCCTGGAGTGCCACATTTTTTTAATACCTCCATGGTGATGCCACCACCTCTCTGGGCAACCTGTTCCCACGCTTCACCACTCTTTTCAGTGAACTTTTCCTAATATCTAAACTGAACCTCCCCTGGCACAATTCGAACCCATTACTTCTTGTCCTGTCATTAGTCACTGGGGAGCAGAGGCCAACAGCCACCTCACTACAGCCTCCTTGCAGGCAGTTGTAGAGGGCACAACTCTCCCCTCAACCTCCTCTTCTCCAGGGTGAACAACCCCAGGTTCTCCAGACCCCTAATCAGCTTGGTTGCCCTTCTCTGCACCCTCTCCAGCACCTTGATATCCTTCCTTTACTGTGATACCCAAAACTGCACACAGTACTCGAGGTGTAGCCTCAACAAGGGTGAGTACAAGGTTAAGATCACCTCCCTGGTCCTGCTGGTCACATTGCTCCTGATACAGGCCAGGATGCTGTTGGCCTTCTTGGCCCTTCTTGGGCGCACCGCTGGCTCATGTTCAGCTGTCTGTCAGTCAGCAACCCCAAGTCCCTCTGCTGGGCACCTCTCCAACCATTGCTCCCCAAGCCTGTAGCACTGTTGGGCGTTTTTGTGGCCAAAGTGCGGGACCCTTACTCAAACTCATAATATTGGCCTTGGCCCATTGATCAAGCCTGTCTAGATCCCTCTGCAGACCTCCCTACCCGCAGGCAGATTGACACTTCCAGCATCATCTGCAAACTTGCTGAGGGTGCACTCTATCCCCCCATCCAAATCATCAATTAAGATCTTAAACAGGAGCAGCCCCAGCACTGAGCCCTGGGGGACACCACTTGTGACCGACCACCAGCTGGATTTAACTCCATTGACCACAGCTCTTTGAACCCAGCCATCCAACCAGTTTTTTAATCCACTGAAGGGTGTGCATATCCAAGCCATGAGCAGCCAGCTTCTCCTGGAGAGTGCTGTAGGAAACTGTGTCAAAGGCCTTGCTCAAGTTAAGGTAGACACATCCACAGCCCTTTCCTTGTCCAATAAGTGTGTCACTCTTGTCATGGATGGTTAGGCCATCCATTTATGTTACAAAATGGAGAAAGAACTTGGTTTGATTTTCAGCATCTAGTTCCAAGTCACGTTTGCAGGATAGATAATCTGCGTGTGTGTGTTTGACCATATTTATGCTAATGTCCCAGAAATTGCTGAGGCTCATTAGAGATCTTACAGTGGCATTTGAGGCTGGTTTGTATTCTTAAACAACAGTGCTATTACATTATGATATTTCTGCCAAATGTAAGTTTCCTAATTCTCTCCTTTTGCTTATGCTTTCTTTATGCAGTAAGTGTTGCCATTTTGATGTGTAGGTGTGAGTGCCTTCATTACCGTTGTCGGTGATGAAGTCACTTTTTCGATCGCTGGACAGATACTGGCGTTTCTCAAGAGTATTTTCTGGGTAAACCCTTTACTCTTGTTTTCATTAAACGGCATTAAAAATGGCAAATTCAGCCTTTCTGATTCCTTTCATTAGCACGTGTTTTGAAAAAACAGTTATTTCAAGTGGATGTTCACGAATATGTGCAACACAGCTATAGACAAAGAGGAGCAAAAAGCATGAATTCTTCTGGTGCAAGCTGAATGAAGAATTTCTTTGATTGTGATTATTTTCACTCTACTGGTTACTTTGCTTTGCTGTCTGTGGTTGAATAGGTAACCCAGTAGTGAGTTCTGTGTGTCTACTTGATTTTGAGATCAGTGATGCTGTTAACAGGATGTCTTTTCTGGATTTACTAGGTACTTTAGAAATTTAGGCTACTCAGTCTTACGGGGACTGATCAGTGAACTACATGCCTAAAACTTATGTAAAGAGACAGGCTTGCATAGTCCTGAAAATCCTATTTTTGGTTAATAGGTGTCAGTGTCAGTGATTCTAATGTATATTATGTCAATATGCATTGTAATTCTACTACATCCATGGTTTTTTCATGTTGGGAGAGCTGAGTAGCAGACCTGTTACAAGTGGCTGTAGGATGCAAACATGAAAGTTATGTATTTATTCTTGATTTTCTGATGTACTTCTAAGTAAGCAGCATGTTTGTGTTGCCTCAAATCTTAGACTTGTCACTGTACTTGCATTCATTACGTAGCTAGTTGGAGTAAGGATTAAGTAGGAGATATGCAGAAGTTAGATTGTAGCTAAAAACTTCGATGAAGGACACCTCAATTGCTCCTAAAATAAATAAAGTGAATAAGTGGAGCTTATCATGGATGTTTGTTGTATATGGCCTTTGCCCTGAAGAACATGAATAAGAAGCCTCATTGAATATTCTGTGTCAGATACTTCAATCATACAGCAGTGCAGCTGATGGTCTCTTTGAGTTTTAATGTTTGAGTTTTAATGCTTGTCTTGAAGTAATTGAATTTCCAGTTTTAACCGAATTGTAATAATGAATACAGATTTCTTTACCTTTTTCATTTTGTGTACAATTAACTAAAGGTCCTGGAACAGGTCCAAAGGAGGGCAACCAGGCTGGTGAAGGGACTCGAGCACAGATCCTATGAGGAGAGGCTGAGGGAGCTGGGGCTGTTCAGCCTGGAGAAGAGGAGGCTCAGGGGAGACCTCATCACTCTCTACAACTCCCTGAAAGGAGGCTGGAGCCAGGTGGGGGTTGGTCTCTTTTCCCAGACGACTTTCAACAAGACAAGAGGACACAGTCTTAAGTTGTGCTGGGGGAAGTTTAGGTTGGATATTAGAAAGAATTTCTTTACCGAGAGGGTGATGAGGCATTGGAACGGGCTGCCCAGGGAAGTAGTGGATTCTCCGTCCCTGGAGATATTTAAAAAGAGACTGGATGTGGCACTCAGTGCCATGGTCTGGTAACAGCAGTGGTAGTGGATCAAGGGTTGGACTTGATGATCTCTGAGGTCCCTTCCAACCCGGCTAATTCTATGATTCTATGATTGAAAGTAGTCCTTCACAACTGTTCTTACAAACAATAGCTAAGCAAGCTTAACTGAAATGGAAGGAAGACATTTCTCTTGTTCCTCCACACCTCAGTGTCTGGAGTCTTTTGAGACAAACTTCATCAGTGTAAAAATCCTCACCCTTGAGTGTATACCATGGTCATGCTTGCTATATTTAAAAAAAGACTTTGCAGATTTGCAGTTTTGGGCATCGCAATATAGAAAAGATGTCAAGGTATTGGAGAGCATCCAAAGGAGAGCACCAAGGATGGTGTAGGGTCTGGAAGGGATGACTTAAGAGGAGCGGTTGAGGTCACTTGGGTTGTTCAGTTTGGAGAAAAGGAGGTTGAAGGGTGACCTCATTGCAGTATATGGCTTCCTCACGAGGCAGAGATGTGGCTGGTACTGATTTCTTCACTCCTTTGACTGAAGACAGGACATGTGGAAGTGGTAGGAAGCTGAATCAGGGGAGAATTCGGTTAGATATCAGGAAAAGGCTTTTCACTTAGAGGGTAACTGAGCACTGGAACAAGCTCCCCAGGGAAGTGGTCACAGCATTAAGCCTGTCTGAGTTCAAGAAACTCTCGGGTGCATGGTGTGGCTCTGGGGGTGCCCTACACAGAGACAGGAGTTGGACTTGATGATCTTGATGGGTCCCTTCCAACTTGGCCTATTCTATGATACTGTCATTCTATGCTTTCTTTGTACCTTATGCCTACAGCACATTAATGTAACATTTTTCTCTTGCTGGAAATCTGGCAGGGAATGGGCACCTCCAAGAGTGCAATAGTATCATTTGTGTTTTGCAGAGGGGTGCACAGGAGGTGGATGGGGACAGGAGGAATATCTCAGCCAGGTCCACCTGGGTTTCTCATCTGGGCTTCAGCCAGACACAGGAAAAATCAACCAGATGTTCAGGTTGAACTAGGAGAAAAGCCTTGCAGAACCCTCATACCTCCGTCTTGAGATGGTTGGGGGTCTCACTTAACATCTTCTGCCAAAGTATGGTCATCTCAAAGTTATGCAAGTAGCAAATAGACCAAGGAGAGAGGAATTCTGTGTTCAGAGGATGCTTCATCCTCCTGTGTTACACATCTGCCCCAGAGTAGGTTGTTCTTCCCCTCTGGAAGTGCTTGTCTCTTAATCTTTTCTCCTACAATATGCCCCCCCCTGGCATATTGTGCCCAGTTCTGTAGCCCCCAGCAGAGGAAGGACATGGAACTGTTGGAGTGAGTCCAGAGGAAGGCCATGAGGATCAGAGGGCTGGAGCACTCTCCAGTGGAGTAAGGATGAGAGAGTTGGGGTTGTTCATAGCACTTCACCCTCTCCAATACTCTTATGGGAAGGCAGGGTTATTGGTGTGAAATCTTGGACTCAGAGACATTGGTAGAAATTGCTAGTAAATTCAAAGAAAGCCAGGGTTTTACTCAAAAAAGAAAATATTGGTAACAGAAAAATTGTCTAATCTCCCAGGTGATGCATATCGTTAGTGGCTCTATGGTTCTGCAAACCATTGCTGCTTTCAGAAAGCTTTCCTAATGCTAATTAAATCCTTTCCATTTCTTTGCTTTAAAAGAATGTCTCAACATAAATTTCATCCAAAAGAGTGTGTTTTCCTGTGCAAGTTCTCTTCTATTGAATGCCTTTAGGTGATATTAAGGTGATTACAACACCTTTGTATGATAGAGTTTTACTCTCCATATTTAAAAAAAAAAATAATGAAAAGGAATAAATCAGATGTTTCCTTGGTTTTATGGGAATGTAATTTGTTTTTCAAAGCTACTAAGACAGACTGAAGCCAAAACATGCCTGAGAGCAGAGCACCAGCATTTTGGAAAAGTGGTGCAGGACTTTGTGTGACTGGGGAGTGAGCTGGGTGGGGTGGGCTGGGACACCTCCTCCCATTGCCAGTTCCCAAGTCCCCTTTTGACATCAGAAAATAGGTATGCTTGGCATCACTGAAAAGTGACTTAATGTACATTGTGCCGATGTGAAGATCTTTAAATACTGTGCAAGTGTTTATTTACTTGGCAAAAATTAGGTGATAAGTAAGTTCAGTACCATTTTCCTTGTCAGTAATGACCTACGTATTACGCTGGCCAAGAATCAAGAGAAAATCTAAGACTCATGTTTTCTCACATACCTTGTAAACTCCAAGTAACACTTCATTCCATTAAAATAATTATTTAATAATAATTTATTTTGACTCTATTCTAAAAATTTGTTTCAATTTGAACAATAAGTGTAACTATAAAATATATAAATAAAATATACTTCACCATGTTTCCAAAGTTTTTCCATGCTAAAAGCCTGGCTGGATACAATGCAATACAAAAGAATAACAAAATGACTTGCAGGATTTATAGCTGGAGTACCTAATTCAACAGTCAAATTAATGTTTTGTTTTGCTTTGTTTTTTCCCCTCTGACATGCAAGCCTGCAGGTACAGTTGCAAGAATATCTGAATGCAGTATCAGATAAGGAAGAAAACTCCAGGGCTGATTATTAGTGCAATTGTTAATGCAAATATTGAGCTGCCCACTTGCATGGTGGTGTTTAGTTTCCTTGAATGTGCTTGGTATCTTGTTTTCTGTCCTTCTGTCTCCTTAGCATTTGATAATACGATGCAAAGTGAGCTGTACAAGTATTTTTCAGCATGGTGAGAATGGCTGAGTGTTCTTGATTTGTACAGTTGAGATAAAACACACCCACATGGTTGTTTTACACTGAGGATGGTTTACCAAGAAGTTTGCCTGCTGTCTGAGACACTTTGAGAAGTTTGAAATATTTTGTTTATATAGAAGTTTGTTTTCCAAGAGGAGAGATACTAATTTATTAGTTTCCTTCAACTGTATTGAGTTTTGTGTTTGTAGCAATCAAAATTTGCTCAGAAATGGAAAGAAAAAGCTGTTGAAGTTTGAGGCATGCAGCAGTCAGACTTTCTAGTCTGCCTCCATGCTGCTGCACCTCATTGGCATGTAGTGCAGTTCTTGTTTAAATATTTCATACTGTGATCCTCCCATCTATCAAAAGGATTTTTTAACATGGAATCTTCCTAAGTGGTTCAGAGCCCTATTACTAGCCATGCTGCAAGGGCATGGAAGACCCTTTTTATTTTCTGTGCAAGCTGAGGTTAAGGTAAGAGACCTTGAAAGATCACAGATGTAAAAAGATGATGATGAAAATTTTGGCTTTGGAAAGGAAGGAGACCTGTAAAAGAACAACTTCCATACAATGGAGCTAAAAAATAGAGCTGTAAATTGTTTGAATCAGGACTGGTAGTTGAAAAAGAGTATGAACTCACATTTTGGGAAGGGTGAGGTATGATGACTAGATTTTTGGCAGGAGACTGCTTGAAGCAAGCAAGAAGTGGGCTGACCTAGATGCCTGATAAGAGACTAAATGAAATGAAAAGTGGGTGGACATGGAGAAGAACTGGGTGGACCTGATTGTTTTGGCATTTAGGTATTTGATGCTTAATTTCCAGGGCAGTAAAATTTTAACAACCTATTGTTCATTATTGGTTGGCTCCTTAGTAATATGACTACCACCTCTCTTCTCAAGTGGTTATTGTGTGCTGGGATGTGTGAAAGTGTGGGAGAGGCTTTGTAGGTGAAAGCTGCAATTAAGAAGGGAAAAAGTGTGTTGGGTAGAAGGTGCTCTAGAGGAGTGTTTTTGATAAGGAGGTTGTGTATGAGAAGGGATGTCTGAAGAGCAAAAGAAGGGAGGCTTTGGGGGCTGGTCCTTTGTTCACCAAGGGGTCTTGAGGTCATGGGCCTTTGGGATGCAGCTTTAGCACGATGTGTGAACTTACATTGAACAGAGATACTGCCTGGCTTCACTGGCATTTCAAATGTGCAGCTCCTCTTGCTGGTGTCTGTTATCAACATTTCCATCTCCTGCTGCTGTCAGGCTTTATGTTGCTCAGAAAACCAGTGAAATGGTGATACCATTAAGAGAGTGAAAGCTGAGAAACTGATTGTCTTAGATTGAAGACATTGCCTCAAGCTTACTATATTCAGCTTTCTGAGAAGTAAAAGTGGCCTACATATGTAGTGTAAAGACTGCAGAGCTGAGTTCTGCTTGTGCCCGTGTACTATAGTAGCTGGACATCAGCAGCTGTGTCTTGTAGTTTTTTAACAGGTCACACACACATACACTTAGATGGGCACTTAGTGTGTATGAGGGAGTCTATGCTTGTGCATTTGTTTAGGTATTTTTTTATTTAATGGTATTTGATATGAAAAGTGGAATCCTGTTGGGAAGAAGAGACAAAATACCTATCAGTATGGTAGTTTTTAAAATTAGTTGCAAAAAGTGAGGATAAATGAATATTATGTGGCTGCTTTCTTGGACAATCTAAGAAACATCTTGTTTTAGGAAAGAACCATAAAGTTTATGAAATCCATCATCATTCCATTTCTTGTCTGGTTTTTGTTCTTCCAGAATGCAGTATATCAGTAGTAAATATTAAATAACTCATCACTGTGAACAATTTTTCTAGGATTATTGCTCTACAGCTATTCCTTGACCTTTGTGCTACATATGCAGGTTCCTAGAAACCTTTGGTGTATTTAACTTTAGCCTGCGTTAGGAAATCAGAGGAGCTTGTACTCGTTCAGCATATATGATTCATACCTGTAAATCAAGGTACCATTAATCTCTTCTGCCAACATACCTGCTTTATCAGTTACTCTGCTACTACTTAGGCCTGCTCTTCCCATCAGTTTCCCTTCCTCCTGTTTCCCCAAATATACACTGCATCTACACTGGTTCTTCACACACTCATCCGTTTTTTTCTTTCAGTGAAAATCCCTTCAAAGGCTGCTGCTCTAGCGAGTAGAAAGATTTAGTGGGAATTACCCCCATGATTGTCTCCTTGCCCAGGGAGGGGGAGCGATATGGGAAGTGTTTGGGAAATTCGAAGTTGTTTTTACTAGGCAAGTTCTAAATACAAATTATTAATAGTATTGGGAAAAGTTGTTCTGATACTTTTGTTGCTGGCAAACCAAACATGAGAGGCTCTGTATTTGAAACTGCTTGTAAATACATTTACACAGGTGCCACCCTTATATATGGCACTTGTTGCTGCAAGATGTTGCAAAGCTGAATGCTTATACATGTTTGGCTTTGTGTATGATGAGAAAGGACAGATTTACCCCCACAAAGTGATGGAGGAGAATCAGGGGAGAGGAAGATAGGTTTAAGACTCTATGCAGGTTTGTGGTCTTACCCCTTCATGTGATATGGTGCACTATCCTGGCTAATGATAGAGTTGAAAGCTGCCTTTAATTTTTTCCCCTGCCTCTGCTGAGAAGCACACCTGAACTCGTTGGCATTGCTTTAGATAGTTTCCATTATTGTTTAATGTGGCTTTGTACTCTGTAGTGTGAGGTCTTAGTGCCTTTAATATCTGCAAGTCTGTGAGGTTGGTTGCATGTGGCAGCACAGGCAGAAACTGCTCTTACATCCCCTGCAGTGAGTGGAAAAACTTTCACTGGCTTCAGTGGGAGAATGACTGGGCCTCTAAGATAAGCAGTCCCATGAATGTTGTTGCTTTCAGGCCCTAATTCTGCAATTACTGAATACAAAGGAGTATGCGTAAAGTCCAGGGCCATAATTATTACTTTGACTTTTCTGATGATATATCAAAGGCACCAGTGAAGTACTGTACCACTTAGTCACTGCAGCAGTGCAACAATTACTTGGAGGCACTGTGCATCAACCAGGTATTTATTGTGTTAAGGAAAGAACTTGACACCATACATGTCCACGAAGCTCCTTTATGTGCTGCCGACATGTAAAAAAGTGAAATGCAGTCATGTTGTACCTGCCAGCTACTGAATGACAGCAGAGGGGACAGAGCAGTATTGTCTGCAGTCCAGCTGAAGAATTAAGCCCTTTAAAGTTTGCCAAAGCTTCTTTGATAGTAAAATCAACATCAAGTCCAAGAACATCAAGTCCAACTGTTAACCTAGCACTGCCAGGTCCACCACTGAACCATATCCCTGAGTACCACATCTGCATTTCTTTTAAATACCCCAGGGATGGTGACTCAACCCCCTCCCTGGGCAGCCTGTTCCAGTGCCTGACAACCCTTTCAGTGAAGAATTTTTTCTTAATATCGAAAGTAAACTTCCCCTGACACAACTTGAGGCCATTTCCTCTTGTTATGATGCTTGTTACTTGGGAGAAGAGACCAACCCCCACCTCCCTACAGCCTCCTTTCAGGTAGTCCTAGGGAGCAATAAGGTCTCCTCTCAGCCTTCTTTTCTCCAAACTAAAAAAACCTGGTTCTCTCAGCAGCTCCTCATAAGACTTGATGATACAGTGGCTTGAATACTGGCATAGCAATTTAGATCATTATATAAATAGCTAACAAATTTGATGGTATAATATAGTAAAGTCTGCCTTTATCAGAAAAGTCTTGTCTGGTGCACTTTGTCCTCCTATGCAAACCATCAAGTGAGTGATCTTAAAACATGCTGTGCTATGCTGTGGTCTGACAGGAGCTGTGGGTGCCCAGGACCTTTTGTAGCCAAGGCTGTTGTTTAGTTTCACCAATCTCAACTGGATTGTTTGCAGGCTACAAAGGTCGTGAGAGACTTGTTGTTTAACACAGCCACCTAGCAGGCTTCAGCAGCAAGCCAACTGCTGCCTTTTGGCTCGGTATAAAAAGTGGGATTTAAATGTTTTGAATTGTGTCCTAAAGGAAGTGGTCTATGTTTGAAGAGCTTCTTCTGGTCCAGAACAGGCTTAAATCTTGCATTGTGTGCAGTATGCTACTTGCCTTTCACTATTGGTGCCATGACAAGCACATCCGGAGTAAACACGTGGCTACTGAACTCTCTGAAGGACACACTGCTGGAATTCAGGATGTCATCTTGGGGACTGAATTGTTGGAAGACCACTATATAGACACAGCATATATACTTTATGCAGAATTTTGTCCTGTGTTGTTAAGATGCTTTCTAAGAAACAAAGATGTTAGAATCTGAGGCACTGAGCAAGGGCTCAGAAGATGGTGTCCTTGCTCTGCAATGCTGCTGTCCTGCCACATGGCATTTAATCTTGCTATGCTGTCATTTCATGTCTACAGGATGGGAGTAGGAGCAGTTCCTTTCTCCTTTGTCTTGTCTGATATCGGGTTCCTAATGACGGCAGAACTCATATACGGTCCTCATTTTTGCATCTTTAGAGTGTGCTTAAATGAAAGTGGTTGATAGTAGTTGATTAATGTCTATTTTCTGAGTCTTGGAAGCCTGATGTATTTGAACACTGCAGCTAACTGGCTCAGAGAGTGTTCAGGATCTTGCTTGTTCTTCTTAGCACCTTGTTTTCTATATGGCATTTGTTAGGGTGATGTGGTGCCATGATAAAAGTTTTGCATTTCATCCCCAGTTCTTGTCATGAAGGTGCAAAAATTGTCACCGAGGTACATAAGATGTTCCTTATGAATTACATTCAGGATTGAATGTATTGTCCTCCATCCTTGACTGTGCTTAAGTGTCAAACCTTACAGGTTCAGTTAGAAAGTCTTTGAGAGGGGACTACTTCTTGGTCTTAAAATCAATCCTTTGATGAAGCTGCTGTTAAGGTGGCCCCTTACAGCCCTGTTTCTTCTGTGATTTGAGATTTTAGGTGCTGTTTGTAGAAGGCTTTGGTCCATTAGATCACAGAGGGCATCCTGCAGACCTGAGTCTTCCTGGGTCCTGCTTTCTAAACCTCACTTTGTTCTTGTGAAACCTGGTCTGACCTAGACAGAGAAAAACACAGTTCCAGAAGGCCATGGCAGGTCACCTGCCTGCTCCTAGAACTGTTACTTCCATTCTCCTTCCTCACTAACACCTCACATTTGTGTCCAAGTATGTTAAGAGATCTGAGCTGCTGACTTCCAAAATTCTCTGTTGTCTTTTTGCTTTTGGGAGGCACAGCCACAGGGGGCAGCTTGTCAGCAGCTGGCTTGCTAGAGGTAGAAAATCCATGGGCATGCTGGGGGATTGTTATTGCTGTGTCCATGGGTAGAGGCAAAACCTTCACCAGCTTGAGTGAAAAATGAACGCATCTACTGTGTAATTTGGCTGAACCCAAACTGTGCTTTTTCTGGCAGTTTCCCACAGAAAATGTTGCTGATATTGTTGTGAAATGGCAGTGTAGTAAGTCCTTAAACATGATTTTCCTAAATAATAGTTGGAAATGGACAGATTATTTACAGGATTCTTCCTGAAGGGAAGCTGAATTTATGTTTAGGAAGTTCTGTGATAAAATTAACAATTTTTATTTTTTACCTTTCTTGTTTATTTAGTTTCTAAAATATGGTGAGACAGATTTGATTTGCTGTTTAGATTTTCTGCTTTGTTTTAAATAAATGCTTACTCATTTTAGCAGAGGAAAATGTGCTCCTGTGAGTTTTGATTGAAGCTGAATCTTAATTCCACATGCCTCCTCAGGAAAAAGATTGGAAATGAAGAAGAATAGCAGAATGTATAAAGATTAAACTCTTAAGGTGCTTTATTTGCTTTCAGAGTAAAATTCTGGATAAGATTTAAAATAAATAACTAAAAAAAAGTTACTGGAGAACCCCACTTGCATGTCCTGCTCCTGTAAGCAGATCTCATATAGTCCTGTACCCATGTGAAGGCTATTTACTGTCTTTAAAAGTCCTCAGTGGGGATGCAGGAATCTGCAAGCACAGGACAGCTTTGCAGGTATAGGGCCAGCCTAACCTGCAGTGCTTTAAATGGTCTTTTTCCTGTCAGATAAAAGTGTACCTTCACAACATTTTTCTTTGAGGTCTTTTTCCAGGGCTCATTTAAGTGGCTCAGAGTGTCTCTGTTGATTTTGATGAATTTTGGAATATGCCCTAATGTAATGGCTGTGAAAAGCTGCCTGCTGCAGAAAAACAAACTGTTTCTGGTTCAGGGTTAATGGGCTTTAACAAAAGAAACCAAGAATTTTACATGTAACATCAATGTATGTAGTGTAACAAAGGAGACATTAATTAGATTTGAATGAAGTGGGATCTGAAACACAGGCATAATTTAGTGCAATGGAAGAAATCTTCTATCTTGAAAGAAAACTTAGAATTTTCATAGTTATTCTTAATAACTGGATAATAGAGTTTCTAATGTATTTTAAAAATTAAGTTGGAGAAATGTGTAAGCTTCTATATCTGTGGTGTGACAGGTATGTCTCTGCATTTATGCTTGGTGATGTCAAACACATGTTTTAGTAAGTTTAATAACTTTTGTTTTTCTAGGTTAGTGGATGACCGGTGTGTGGTTCAGCCAGAGGCAGGTGACCTTGCTAATCCTCCAAAGAAGTTCAGAGGTCAGTCACTGGGGATAATTTTTGTTTGTTTGTTTTAAATGACATATTTGATGCATGTTGAAACTCCTTGGGCACTTTGCTTCACCAGATAGGTAATTTCCCAGATGTCATGGTTTGTGAACACATTGCTGAAGTTTCCAACTGGAATGTGACAGATTTTGAGAACTGAATACCAAATCAGCAAAATCATAATGAGTAGGTGGAAAACATGGGGAAGGGGACTAGTTTTCTTATAGACTAAGAGTGTTGGTTGCTCTATTCTGTACATTGAAAGCTGACCCTTTGCTGTGTGATCACCTCCTTGATCCAGCCCTGCTCTTACTGAAAAAGGGAAACAAGCTCATGAGGTTCAAAACTACTTGACCTGCTGGTTTGTTTATTTTTTTAAAAAAGATAAGATAACATTTTAAGGACTACCCCCACATATTTTGTCAGTTTTTTGTTTTGCTTTTGATTAAAACCATGTTTGATTTTTCTCAACTTTCTTAGACATGACCTTGTAGTTTTGGCTTTTTCTACTCTTTTGCTTATTGGAAAAAAATAACAATGCACTAATAACATGCAGGTCCTACTTCTTGAACAGTAAAAAAATACTCTTGTTGTATCAAAGGTTCTGTGTGTTTATATGCAGGGAGGGAAATAAAACCTCTCAGTCTTTTCTGTACTTGATTTAAGCCAGTGGGCCTAGCCATGCCAAAATAGAACCTTACTAGCCTGATCCAGACTTCTGGTTTAACTGGGCTGAGATTCATACCTCTTGTAAGATAAGGACAGTTATGGTTTGCCTGATTTAGAGCAAGGGAAAAATGCATTTCTTGGCTGCTTTTATCTATCTTAAGGGTTGCACTGCCATTCTTAAACTTATTATTTGTGTATGACAGTATAATTGTAGAATACATCCAGATGCTTACAATCAAGGGCCTGAACAGAGGTTAAAAAGCAGCCTTAATTTTTTCATTGTCTGTTGTCTGAGGGCTTGATTTTTAAACTTCTTTAGAGTTCTTTTATTGCAGTTCTGTGATGTTCTTTCCTAACTTGAAAAGGCAATGAAGGGAAAAATTGGTAGTGTTCTGAGGGCTTTGGGTTTGTTTGGGTTTGGTTTGGTTTCTTTTTTTTTTAATAATTAAATAAAAATTTAAATTATTTCAATGGCATCAAGAAAGTCTGGGCATTCTGATCCAGGGGCACAAGGTTACGGGACTTTCAGTGCTAATGGTGTGCCATCAGAGGTGTCAGTAGTACCTGTGTATGTAGATGGGATATCAGAAGACACAAAGAAGAAATACAGCTGTTTGCTGATGGGGGGATACAAGGACTATACTCCTGAGTTACATCCCAGCTTCTGTAGGGGAATGTTTTCTATTAGCTGTAGACAGTTTTGGCTCTGTGCCCTATTGCAGCCTCTGTCTGTTGCTTGCATAGCACATCTCTTTGTCTCTAATTGCCTCTGCTCCCTCTTCTCCACAGCATCTAAACTTTTCTTTCCCCTAACTCAGATCCTCCATTTTTGGGGGCTCCCCTCCTCTCTTTTTCCCTTTCTGTCCCGAAACTTGTTACAGGCTGCTTTCCTCCTTCTCACAGCTGCCTCATAGCTTTCTACGGATCCAATGTCCTCCCTTGTTGTCACTCCTTCTCTCTCTCTGGTGCACCCATGTCTGACTTGTCTGACTGACAAGTGGTTTGCTTGGCTATTGCTAGCATTGTGACTGCATGCAAATTTGGATTAACTGCAACAGCTGTCGGAGAAGATAAATTAGTGAAAAATTGAGTTTTGTCACCTTAATTGATGCAACCCACCATGCTATAACATCATGGCTATATTGTTAGGGTTCCCATCTAGCAGCATTTTCATGCTGCTTCAGGTACACACACAGTGGCAGTAAAGAGAATGGCTGCAGCAAAGATAAAGCCATAATTTTGGTTATTTACTCCTTTATCTTAATTGTCTAATTGTAAGTGTGGGAATAGCAGTGGTTTTGATGAGGACACAGCAGAAACCTGTGGTCTCATTTGGATTTAGTGCCTGGTACCGTGGAGGTGTCTGTATCAAAAAGAGCAATCAAAAGCACATCTCTGCCATGTATTGTTAAATTTATTAGCTCTGCTTAAGAGCACTGAGACAAGAGTTGTTAAATGTTGTTCCTACAGCAAAGAATCATTAAAAAACATATTTTCTCTCCTAAGACTCTTCTGGGAAGTAGCATTCAATCAAAGTATGAAAGTTAATAAAATAAACAAAAATGTCTCAAGTAGCTTGTTGTCATAAAAAGACAACTTAAGCATGATTGATTACCTGAATAATTAGGCATAAGCAAATAAAAATAGCATCTAGAAGCAGGAAGAGTAGGGCCTCTTCAGTAATAGGAACAGCTGTCTGTATGGTTTAGAGTTTTTATCACTGATAGCTGAACTGGCGTTGATTTGAGGTCAGAGCATGAGCTAAGAGTCAAAGAAATATGAGAAAGGCATGTCCCTAACCAGATGTTTAGATTTCAAGGTCTGGCTCTGAAAATTAACATCAGAGGCCTATGTTTGCTCTTTTTTGGTTATATTTTGTCAACTCTTACCCCAACAGGAAAAAAAAAAAGGGGTGGGGGAGGGATCAAGTTTTCTGACTATTTGTAACCCTCCTACAGAATTCAGTCAGAGGTCAAATTTAGGTACTGAGCTATTGGCCTGAACTTGAAAGCCTAAGTTGAAGAGATGTCTCAAAATAGCAATTTCGTTTTTGTTATGTGTTTACTTTCTTTTTTTGTATGTGTGGGTGGTAGCTATTCTAGTTGTTTCAGAACATCTTACAAAATGGAGTATTATTAAGCTAAGGAAACCTGGGGCTGCTTGTAATTTTGTGTCCATAGGAAGAAGCTGTGGGCCAGATTTCCCCTTCAGTCACACTGGAAGAAACCTGGAGTGGTTCTTTGCTCATCGGTGTGCATATTCAGATTCGTATTAATGCAAAGGAGGGCAGACTTTGGTCCCACATGTGTTTCCTGAAGTCTGCTGAAAAAAAAAAAAAAAAGAAAGTGTTTACTGTTTTGCAGTTGAATTTAGGGGGCTCCTCAAGCCAGGTGCTTCTTGTCCTAATGAACTGAAGCTAGTGAGAGCTAAAACAGTGTTGTGATGGAAATGCTTACCCTGCTGCAGGGCCAGGTTCACAGAGATGAGGAAGAACAGTGTGTGCCAGAAGTCCTAAGCCTCCAAAGAAAAGTCACATAATGAGCAATGGAACAGCGAGGTTCCTTAGACTGTGACCTTAAACACACTCCAGCTTGATGCTGTTATCTGTGGTGGGAAACACTTTCAGCTTCCAAGGTGTAAAATGGCACAAATAAAACCTGGTTTTTGGTCAAATTTAGCAAGTCTGAAAAAGGACTGCTGGTCTCTCTTCTATTTCAAATGCAAAATTAATTAAGTTCTTAAACTGATTTAAACTTCCCTACATTTTATACCCCTTTTTATTGAGGCATCTACAATTAAAGTGATGCTTGATTTCCTAGATATCCTCCTCTTGCTTTTTTTCTCATTTTTGAGTCTGCTCTAAGCTTTTTCTGATGTTCTTTTTTCTTCTCTCCCCTCTGTTACATTCCTCTGTGTTTCTGTGTTCTCTCCTTTCCTCCTCCTGCCCTTCCCTCAGCTGTCAGCCATTTTCCCTTTTACTTGTAGCCTTCTGCTACATCATTTTGATTTGTCTTTGTGTTCTCTTCTTGTTTCTCTCAGTTCCCTAATTGTTTTCACTTTCATCTTAGACTCCTGATTGCTTTTTCTGTTGCCCTCCTTACAACTCTTCACTGCCTCACTCCTTGCTCCTTCACATTCCTCCCTTTCCATTCTCATTCAGCTCTCTTTTTACCTTGCTGTATTTTTAATAAAGCACACAGATTTCTGCAGACTGCAATTTTACCACCCTAGGACTTACCCTTACCCATTTATCAGGCTGTTTAAGTAAAGCCACCTGATAATTTCTCTAGTTTTGCAAATCACAGTAATCTTCCACGATGGGCAGGAGTTAAGTTTCTAACAACAACAAAAACGTAAAAGAGGGTGCAGGGAGAGAAAGCATCTGATTCATGTTCTAAGCCCTCTTCATTCAACATAAACAGACATGTCAGAGGCATAATATGAATTATCTTACTCTTTAGATTTCCTGAGGGTAGTTGTTCTTTACACAGAGGATGTGCTGTGTTTGGTTCTGCCACCCACTATTGCTTTTTGAAGACTGGTATTTTGCTCACGTTCACAGGCTCAGGTAGACATCAGGATCATCTCCTGCCCTCTGGGAGTTGCTGCTTTCCATCTTTTGATTGTTTTAATTAATAAATATATATATTCTTTCCCTGTAAGTAATTGATATGTGTCCTCACTGATAATTCGTCATGTTTTCTTACTTCCTAATAAGCCAAGATGATGTGTAGGAGGTTATGTCTGGAGTGTGACCAGAGACATCTTCCTTTCCCCCTTCATTTTGTAAAGAAAACTGGAGGTTATTATTTATTACTTTTTAAAAATGTGTGCTGGCAATGTGTCTTATTTTCTTCATCTTCATTTCATGTACAAGTAACTGAAATTTTGCCTGGAAGATTTTGTGGGTACAAGAACTGATGAAGCTGCAGAAGTTGAATGCATCAAAGTTTAGTAAGAGAAACTGGGTGATACCTTTTAAGCTCTTTACTTTAAAGCTATTTGTTTACCTTTGATAGTGCCTACTTAATTAGTGTCCTCAGGAAGAGAAGCATTTATGTAAAACTCTATAAAGTAATGAGTTAGGAACTAGGATTATCTGAGAATGTCTGGAGAAGCTAGAGGAGACAGTTTCTCATGAGTGGGTTCCTAGACTGACCTCCAGGAGGGCTGAGCTTTTGATCTACTGTGTGTGCTGGAAAGTTGCTTTATAATCTTATGCCTCAGTTTCTGTTTATTTAAACTGTATCTTTTCTAGGGCAGGCACTGTTTTTTTTCCACTCCTTATATTAAGGAGCACAAAGCTGCAATTTATATAGTATCCTAATAAAAGTAGTAATAACCAGAACAAAACCCAGAAAAAACAATGAGATTAGATGTTTTTAATGTACCTTAAAAAAACAAAAATAGGGGAAAGCTTGTCTGGAAAAAAAGAATGTGGGGTTTTTTTAGTCTAAAAAGGGAGGAAAATACAGTTGAGATAAAACTGCTTTTAAAAAAGTCTTTGGTAGTTAACTTCTAAAGCAATAGACTGGAAATGAGGAGAGCTGTGTTGTGCAGCATGGCTTCAGATGGGGCTGTGTGGTGGCTGTGGTTATCAGGTGCTTGCTCTATGTTCCCTTTTCTTTGAGAACTATCATGAGGAAAAAACACCTGCCTTTGGGAGGCAGACCCACACAGTGGTGGCTGCACATCTGTACATCTTGCATTTCTCTGCAGTGTGGTAGCACTGGGCTCTGAGAGTGCGTGAGGATGGGAAGTGGTGTGTTTACTCAAGTAGCAGGATGTGTGGGGAGTAACTGAGAAATTAAGACTGGTCCTATAAAAAGAAGGTATTGTTACTTCAGAGGCGTAAGTGTTTCGTGAAGTCTTCTGAGAAGGCATGTTAATTATAGATTGTTATAAAAAATAATAGCAGACTTCTTGTTTTGTGAGCTGAAATACTGATACTCAAAGTAAAATCTTGTACAACATACAGGATGATTTAACAGTGTTTTGTAATCATGGTGTGGTTTCTTTTCACCCCCCTCCCCTTACTTTATGTCCAGAGTATTGTAAAAGTTACCTGGGAGTTATGTACTCTAGGTTGTATGATAAAGTTCTCCTTGTAAATGTTCCCCTTTGAAATGAAAGTCAACACCTTTGCAAGGTGGCTGGGTTGCTTTGATAAAGATTTGTGACCCTTTTTCCTAGGAAAAATTAGGGAGCAAATCGGTGAGGACTTTGGGTCAGTGCCAAGGAAGGTTCGTTCATGGATAGTGTTCCTGTGTGAACAAGCTTTGCAGCTGTGAATAGTAGAGGAAAATTAATTGCCTTGAAGGGAAGAAGCAATGCAATGGAAAGCTTGGGGTAATGGTGGACAACGTATGAGAGGCCAAGTGGTGTATTTGCAGAACTCAAAGACTTGCAGCTTAGCTCATGGCTTGAGGGCCAGCAGTGTTACAGAAAGGCAGCTCTGGGGGCTCTGGTGCTGGGAGGAATGTGTGGCATGATCTTTGGTGATTTTGGCAGCACTATGATCAGATAGCTGTGCTTAGCTGGGCCTGGCTGTAGTTGAGTGCTACTTGTTTTAAGTGATGAGAGTTCATTTTGACTTAGGAAAGGCAAGGCCAGTCTTCACACTAGGTTTCCCTTCCCTCTCCTGTTGTGCTAAGAGGTGTTCCTACTGTACCATGGCTTCAGTAACTCCTCACAGACTTCAAAGAGATGGGTATGCTGGAGGTTATATGGAGCATATTCTCAGAGAAGCTAAATCTTCTCCTCTTCCTGTGTGAAAGAGTAATTCCATTGGACTGAATGTGTTGAAAATGACAATAGGATCTGCTTTGATATCTAGCATCTTCCAGTGGGAGGCCAGGAGTTTTACACTTTAATTTTCACTTAAAATTAGGTAGGAAACTTTTCTCACCAAATGTATGATAGACAGGACTTCCCAAATGTGCTGCTGTAGACTGGAGAGATGGAGCAAGTCCTAGGTAATTAGTACCTGCAGATAGTAAACTTGCTCTGGGAATTTAATAGTGAGTAGGAAAGCAATCTAAAATAGAAACTATCTGCTGCTGACCTGACTGAGTGGTCAGCAACCCAAAGTGTGACTTCTGGAGAGTTCCTTATAGCTTTCCTTGGTGATGTTTTTGTGGCAGTAATGGGTGAATGATGAGATTACACTGTACTTAAAAATGACATGCAAAGTTGGTAAGTTCAGCAGGGTCATATACACATTGATGCAGTGTGTAACTGGAATGTGTACTTAGTGTTGATATTGTGGTTGCTATTTCATATGGCAGCACCTTTGATAACAGAGATGAGGGTGACTGCAGTGCTGTTGGAAAGGGGCTCTCTTTGGAAAAGGCAACAGGAGAGCTGAAGGTAGAGAGCACTGTTTTCAATTTACTCCGTGTGATGTATATACCATTAACTGTGCTGAGTATGGTGGTAAATAAGCACTTCAGCTTGCTTGCATGGAGCTAACTTGTTTGTTCTCTTTTTCTTTCTTTGCCACTTTGGTTTTTTGTTTGGTTTTTTTTTTTTTTTGAGCACTGTCTGTGCCATACTCTGTGTAATGTGGCTTTCCAGTGGCATTGCAGAAAGCTGTCTGATGACCAGTGACATTGCTGATTCTGGCCAAACTGGGGTGTGCAAGCACCTGCAAGGTGTGCTTGTGGGATCAGAAGATGACCTTTTTTTCTTGATCCAACCCTGGGGCAAAACCTCTTCTAAGTAGGATACAATGCTGCTATCTATTACCTGGCTATAGCTTGTGCCACGTTTGAGTGACTTGGAGTCATGTAGGAATAGTGGGAGCCAGGTAGGAATAGTTGCTTCCCTCCCATCTTGACCTTCCTGAGCCCCTGACATGGAGCAGGGGGGAAATTCTACAGAGCTTGTTCTCCTCTGGGGGTGAATTAGTCCTCAGTGCTTGGCCATCTGTGCAGTTAAATATAGAAGGCTAACAGTATGGGGCAGACGTTCCTTTGACCTCTCTAAATTGCAACCCATGTTGGAGGAGAGCTTCACACTAAAATACACATGCAATCCTGTATGGTCTTACCAGTCTCACAGCAAAAATCTGATTGCTCATTAATAATTCCCTGTTCCTTCCTCTTGTCAGTTGATGCACAGAGGAGGCACATCTTGGGTACTGAAGGCTTTAGGTTCAACTCGGATGTTCTGCTGTCCTTGTTTATGGTATCATTGCCATTAAGCTGTTTGGTGACTATGTTTAAACACTGGTCTCTAGGCACCTCTGGAAAAAGAAAACCAATCAAAACAGACTTACAAATGAAGGAAGTTTCTTTCAACATTACTTATGAGTATTTCTTTCAATCTGCCACAGACTGCCTTTTCAAGGTGTGTCCTATGAACCGATATTCAGCCCAGAAGCAGTACTGGAAAGCCAAGCAAGCCAAACAAGGAAACCATACAGAAGCAGCACTGCTGAAGAAACTTCAAGTAAGAGACATCTGTGTTTGTAATCTTATCTCAATCTGCAGCCTGTAGAATTACAATAGAATGAGAAAGAATAATAACAAGTGCCTTGGGAACCGCTGTGATGGGTATTATTATGCCATCATAGCAATTTTATATGCTCCTTAGCTCTCCTGCCTCTTGACTGGCATTTATTGGCCCTGCCCTGATTTTAATCTTACTTTGGGCTGGGGGTTGTGCCTTTGCTGTAAGCAAAAGGCTGCTTTCAGAACTTCTATAAAGTGAAAATGACATTGTTAAAATCTGGAGTGGGCCCTGCTTTAAATCATACTATTATTTTAGAAGTCCTTCCCGGGGGTTAGGCAGAGGGGTGGACGAAAAGATGTTTTTGACGCTTTAGTCTGGCAATTCCTCAGAACTGCAGTTGCCTTTGCAGGTGATTCTTAGAACCGTTGGACAGATTCTATTTAATATCAAATGCAGTGTGGATGGAACAACTCTCTCTCTGAAAATGAGCTGGCCTGATGTTACAGTTGGATGTATAAGACTAAGGAAACACAAGGGCAAACCTGGTCGATAGTTCCCTGTGCGTTGGAGAGGCTGCCAGTGCTTCCAGTTAAAAACAGCAGGGAAGGCACATGGTGTGTGGTCAGAGCTAGGAGCTGCAATTTAGAGCTAGGAGCTGAGTTTGCTCTGCAGCTGTGTTTGGTCCAGGCTATTGTGCTTAGCCTTGATTTTGCAGTGTGTGACCTGCTACTTTTGTTAAATATAAAGTCAGTGTATTTGTATGCATTAAAAAACCCCACAAGTAAAAGGAATGGTGACAGGGACGAGCTAATCATAGGCCCTTCTTTTTCTTCTTTCAGGATGAAATGAATCACCTGCAATTACTTTTTGTGCTTGAAAAGTTTTAAAATAGTATGCATCTCGGGTGTGATCTGTAAATTTTGACTAAGTTTCTATTCTGGACAATAAAAACCCAGAATCGTTACACAGAGTCTAGGTGATTATGCTGCAGCAGGATTCAGGTATTAATATTTTCAGCACAGTAATGCTTGCAGGTTGGAGGAAGCATTTTAAACATAATACCGTTTCCTTGTGACACTGTCTGTTATAGTAGCTGGATACCAGTACTGATTGACTTTAAAGAAATAATAATTCTCTTGCAGCATGCATCAGAACTGGAACAAAAGCAGAACGAAAGTGAGAACAGAAAGCTCTTGGGCGAAATTGTAAAATATAGCAATGTCATACAGGTAAACCTACTGAAATCTGTCTGCCTTCTCTCAGAGCTAGAAACAGTTGTTTCATTTCAAGGTTACAGTGAAAATGAAACTAACCACCTTAATCTGGATTGTCAAGGGTCGGGTAAATAGAACTTGGTGAAGTTTACATTATTGTGTTTTTCTGTCTGTTTTAAAACCTACCAGAAGTGCTGCATACTCATGTTTAAATAATATGTCATAATATAAATTTTATGTGTAATTTTTGCTGCTGCGGTTTAGAATCTCAGTGTAAATGTGTCTCTTACTTTCAAGATATATTTCAAAATCATATTATAGAGGTGTTGTGCCGCTCCTTTTAAATCACTGAAGTAATTTATACTTCATGACATATAAATGAGACAGGACTTAGGCTCTTAAGTACAGTACAGCATTCCTGTAACAGACATAATTCCTGAAGGTAACATTATTAATGGACCCTTGCCCTGCATGTATAGTACATACCGTAAAATTGATTGCTGGTACATTTCTCTCAATCTGAGATATAGCATCTGTTTTTCTAAACTGCAGTATAATTTGATAACTTTCTTCTAGTTTTCTTCTGTTGTTATATATTTAATGAAAAATCACTACAGTATGGAAATTTGCGCCTCCGCTTTTGACCGAAGGGAGAAAAAGCAGTAGATGTACTAATTTTTTTAAATTGTGATTTGTTCACAGCTACTGCACATAAAAAGTAACAAGTACCTCACAGTCAATAAGAGACTGCCAGCTCTCCTAGAGAAAAATGCTATGCGGGTGTCTCTGGATGCTGCAGGGAACGAGGGATCCTGGTTTTATATCCAACCCTTCTGGAAACTGAGGAGCGAAGGTGACAATGTAAGTGGAAGTACTGAATGTGTGAGAGGCAGAAGGCAGAAGGTTTCCAGAAGACATGTGATTTCTTTGCTGCTGGCATAAATCATAGTGGATTAAATTCAGAAAAAATATTTTAAACAGTGCTTGGGACTGTGAGCTGTTATGAGTAACTAGGAAGTGTTACCAAATTATATGGTCTGGAATCTGAAATGTTGCCATGTTCATCTGAGCCTCTGCTGACCTGTGTTTGGACATCTTTGCTAGGTCCTCAAGTTGTGTGCAGATTTGCAAAGATGACAATATGTCATAGTTTACGCTAGGGGATTTTTTTTTTTTTTTTAAACATTCTGGGCAACATTTTTTCCAAAACATTCTTTCAGTGTCTCTGGGAAATGCATCATGTTTCTTTAAATTTGTATCATTCTTAACATGACAATGGCGTTGTGATTGGAATTGAGTTGGATAGTCTGGTGGGTCTTTTCTGGGTAGGTTTCATAGGAATCTTGCGTATTGGAAGAGAAAGAATATATAGGAGAGCTGTTTGCTGCAGATCGGAGTTACACCATGAGGTCAAAACTCAGTTCTTCATTTAGTTGACTGTGGTTTCTTTAAATGGCCACTGTGGAAAATTCAGATTTGCCTTTGGGAAGGCCACATGATGAACTTGTGTGGTTTTACATCGTAAGCCTGGCTGGGAATGTTTGGCCACCATGCCCTATAAAATACTTAATGAAAGAGCCCTCTCAGGATTGCAGACAGGAATGCCTGTTCCCTTGTGTACCTTATCTCATTAACTTTGTGGTTACCCAGCTCTTGGGATGCTATCCAGGATGAGTGTGGTTGCTTGCAGCTCCTTTTGGCAACCCGTTGTGGGGAGGGGCAGGACTGCATTCCCAGATCCTGGTCAGAAGTCCCTGAAGTCATAGTCTTTCTCTGCTCCATGTAGTGACCAGAAGGGTGTGTGAAAAGATCCCCTTTCTCCCTAGCCTGTTGCAGAGAAAAGCAGCAAACATGAATAGCCCTTTGGGGCACCTCTGCATGACTTTTCAGCTGAGGACAAGGAGTGTTGTGGATCAAACATGAACCTGGTATTCCTTTCCCTCTTTGGAAATAAAAAAAGACAACTTATTGCTTAAATATTTTGGCTTAATTTTTTAGAATTACATAAATTCAACATCTTCTTAATTTCTCATGCCAGGGAAATAAGTGCATGTCATGCTCCTCAGAGTGAGGACCTGGGGTTCCTAAGCTGTGATCTGTAAAGCCATCGTGAGACCTTACAGCCAAGAGCAGTGAAATGATCTTAAGCTTAATAAGTCATCCTCAGTACGATAGTGTTTTTGATTCAGTTTTACACTTTTGTGGGCACACAAGAGTTTGGAAGCAGTTTTGCTGGTCTGAAAACTTTGCACATCATTGCAGTGATTGCTGTAACATCCATAGACCTTTCAGAAGCTGAAAGAATTCAGCTGTATTTTAAAGGCTCTGATCTACAAGGGCTGTATGGTAAAGTGTCAGGTTCACTCCTAATTTAGTGACCTCCTTTGGATCCTGCCTGCTGCTCATTTTCTGTCACCAGGTAGGTTTTCTTCTGTAACAGGGAAATTCCCTAAAAAATATATTTTAGAAAGTCTTTAGAATAGTAGAAATGGGTATTGAATTACTCCTTGGATGACTGCTACTGTGTCAGGTAACCCAGGCAAGGTAGATCCTAGTACATCTTTTACCTAAAAGAGGTAAAGATAGTTTAGTCTGGAGGAAGTTGTGGTGTAGGGTGTAAAGCATGTGACTTTTCTGATAAGTCTTCACAGTTGTTTAGCCTTGTGATATATTCTAAAAATTACTTTCCTGAATGCAGTAGCTTAGCTTCAATAGCAACTGATCAGATATGCAAGTCAATGAAAGTCATGAAAAAATATGACTGAAAATTTACAGTAATCGGCATAACTAATAACATATACTATTAGTAAGGATATATCAGCTCTCCTTCAATGAAAGTCATGACTGATAAAGGCTAAAGCTGGTTCCAGTTCGACTAAACAGCAAAATGTGCATTGATATCAGGATTAGCTCTATGTGAATTGAATTTTCAGTTTGCTGCCATTTTTGTGGTTTGTAAGCTTGATCTTGCAGCATGCCAAGGGTGGTGGTCTTAGGCTTGGGGAGTGCCCATTCATCTGTGGGAAAGTTCAGTTCTGATCTTTGAAGTGAGTCAGCAGTGCCACTGGCAGATGTGGTTATAGCATAAAAGCGATGGAGAGGGAGTAGCAGAGCCTTTGCTGTGCCCAGTGACCTACTTGGATAGTCAGTCCAAACTGAAATCACTGCTACTGCATCTTCGCAGCTAATACAACATTTTGCAGCTGCTACTCCTTGTGATATACTACACCTTTACTCCCACTTCTTGATTGTGGTGCAGAGGAAGCAGTCAGGTGGGCTTACTGAGTTCATATGGATGACAGAATTGCTGTAAGGGATCCCAGCACTGGTCCCTCAGCAGAAGACAGAATGTAGTCAACTTTTACTGAGTGGCTCTTTGCACTCTCAGTGTATCCTCTCCACCAAGACATGAGGCAAGTGGGGTTGCAAGAATTTAGAAATTACTTTGTGTGGTAAGGACTCCACTGCATCCAAGACTGAAGGACATGGTAGGTTTATCTCGAATTCAGAAGCTGAATTCTCATTGACTTTGTTATGAATTTAATTGTTCTCTGGAAGTTTCTTACCTAAGCCAGAATGGGAGATAGTTTGGTCAAAGGAATCATGAATTAACTCCTCAGAAGCTGTGTATCTGTTGCAACTTTAATGCATTCATGTCTGTTTCTAAGGAAGAAGTCCCAGAGACACGTCAAACTATTACCCACTGCTTGTCTACAGTGTCCTGTCACAGGCTCTGCTCAAGGATAGCTAAGGAAGAGAAGAAAGAGCTGGCATCAAAGTTTCATTTTGCTGAGAAAAATCTTGGGAGTACATCACTCTGCCTGCTGTAATCTCTGTGTAGTACAATTCTACAGGTAGAAATATGGGTAAATGAGCATGTGAGTGCTCTGCCTCCAGTGTTTTGGGCATGCTGGGGCATTATGTGGAGCCAAAAATCAACTTTGTAGGGGATGAGAGGAACTCAAAGGAGCAGACTTGCAGCTTATCCAAGGAAGCCCTGTATGTGAGAACAGGATTCCCTCTTAATTTTGTTTTTGTCTTCTGCTTCACTTGTGGAGGGTATGTAGGAAACAAGCACTATGAAATTGCCTCTATCATTTCATTCGCAGCCATGGAGGTTTGAAGCAAGGAGGAAAAGAAGAAAGGAAGACAACATTGGGTGTCTTGTTGCTTTTGTGGCAGCTATGAGATTTCATTCGCAGCCATGGAGGTTTGAAGCAAGGAGGAAAAGAAGAAAGGAAGACAACATTGGGTGTCTTGTTGCTTTTGTGGCAGCTATGAGAACTGGCCAGCATTGAGGGCAGGTTACTGATGTAGTCTTGGAGCACAGTAGGAGACTGAGACAGAAACCATGATGCAATATAACAGTTCTTGCTCGGATGTGTGCCTGCAGCACATGTCTCCTTCAAGACACCATATGTCTCCTTTCCTCTGCTTACTTCTGTGGCAGTCACAGCATTCAAAGATAACTTCACCCTCTTTTTTTTTTTTTTTTTTTTTTTTTTTTAATTTCTTTCTTTTTAAATAAGATGTTCAGTGATGTTCTTCCGTACTAATTAAGTTGTTATACTCCTGGTGTACTTGCAATAATTTTGAAGTCGTAATTCCACTTTGCAGGACACAAGCCTGATGGTTTTTTCATTAATGAATTGTCTGGTCATAACTTCTTAAAATGGGCTGTAAGTAATGTCTGTGTGAAGCATGGCATGCAGGAATGTATTGCATAATGTATCTTAAAGTTATCTTGCCATTATTTTAGTTCCATTAGTGAACTGTTAGTGATCATTACTTGGACAAAACAGGATTTCCACCTGTAGTCTCAGCATGATGACACTGTCTTTTGCTATGATTTATTTTAGTTGTGTTGGAACAGTCAACCTTTTTCACCTCTGCAGTAAGTGAGCCAAATTCACATGCACTGAAGTTACACCAGACTGAAATGGGCTCTGATTTTCATATGAAATGTGCTGATCAGTGCAGAAAACATTTATGTTTATTTGTGTTTCAAAAGAAAGCATGGCTTGCAGAGCATTTCATATAGCAAAATTCACATGTAGCCACTTGTCTTTGTGTGTGTGTGCTTAAAACTGCTGTGAACAACATAAGTAAATTGGGACCCAGTGCCGACCAGTCTATGTGGATTGATTTTATTTCTCTTTTCCCTCTTACAATTTCCCTCCACCCCAATCACAGAAATGAACTGAATAGGCATGTCTCAAGCACTTCTTAAGTCAAAGTTTTTTTCACATACTGTTTTTCCTCTGTGTATAGCTGAAGAATTGCAAGGGCACTGGAATTTACTTGCAGGGAGTCAGCTAGGAATCCCTCTTGTAGAGAGATGGTCTCTCAGTTGAAGTACCCAATGTCTGTGCTGAGCTCCAGACACTGTTTAGGGAGAAATAGGAGAGGGGATGGATTGTGTTTGCCTCTCTCTGAATTTCCAGTGATTTATATTCCTTTCTAGATTGCATTCATACTGTCTAAATGACAGAACTCTTGAGCCTGGCTTGACGTTTGCCAGAAGATGGTCCAAGGTTTGAAAGGTCACTGATTTTCAAGGCTTTTGTGAAATGAAAACATATATATGGGAGAAATTTGGCTGACGGCAAAGAAGGGAAAGGAGTCTTGCTATCTGACTACAGATTATTTTCTAAGCTTTATCTGCCTTTTGGCTGGCACATATATATGGGAAAAGAACAGTTAATGTAACTTTCAGATGAACTGAACTGCTCTTGGAATTCATAGGCTCATATCTATGTTGTGATCTCAGGTTTCTGCTGAACTGATAGACATGCTTATGGCTTATTAAGAATGCAAGTGTTCATTAGTGTGAAATCTTGAACCCAAAGAACTGCAGAGGCACGGGCAAACAGACCTGGTGTGTGAATTTTCTGGAAATAAATTCACTGAGCACCATTCCTAGAGCATGTATTTGAGTAATTTTCTAAAAAAAGTGACATTACTTCATTTTATTGGATAATTATATATGTCTAAATTACATTTTATTCCTGACTTCCAGGTTGTTGTGGGAGATAAAGTTGTTCTCATGCCAGTCAATGCAGGGCAGCCTTTACATGCCAGCAACATTGAGCTTCTAGATAACCCTGGCTGCAAAGAGGTAAGTTCAGTGGAGGGAAAACTGGTAACTGGTGATCTGAGATGTATTATCCGTTGTCCTTTACTGGTGACCAGAACCCCCCATAGGCTGGATGCCAGTATTAAGCATTAGTTACAGCTTGGCCTCAAAAAACCAATGCGACATATACTTAACCTTGGCACAGCTCTGCCTGGCACTGAGAACATCATGTGGTTTGCTTCAGCATCTGAAGCTCTCACTGATATAAGAATCTTCCATCAGCTGTTCAGGTTGTCTTTGGCAGGCTGTCAACAGAAAGAGTAGCATTTTGCCCCCTGCATCTTCTCCAGCACCAGCAGTGTTATTATTAAAACTTGGGATGTTCAGGACCATGTTTGGGACTGTACTAACTGTTAGGAAATTTGTACCTAAGCCATGTCCCCTGCCACCCTAGATCTAGTGTGGTCTTTTTGAAGAGTAGAATGTCTCAAAAAAAAGAAGAACATGCCTTAAGATTATAACTATGGTGGTATGTTGTTTTGGGGTTTTTTTGTTTGCTTCTTTGTTTGTTTGTTTGTTTCCCCCAAAGGTAAATGCTGTCAACTGTAACACAAGCTGGAAAATAACTTTGTTCATGAAATTCAGTAGTTATCGAGATGATGTACTGAAAGGTGTAAGTATGGTATTTTAAATTGTTTTTTGATTCTGAAATACCATGGATATGTCACAGTATAGAAATATATGGTGAATAAAAAAAGAAATGAGGACTTTGTGGAGCTGTTGAGGATCCCTCACTGCTGTTCTTTCACATTCAGAATATTTTCCTTTCTGTTATTGCCTTACTAAGTGAAATTGTCTGGATTGTGCTGGCTCCCAGCCCCTTTCCCCTCCCAGAAACAACTGAGGATCCAGAGAAAAGTTCAAGTTCAAGCCCAAAATAATGAGGAGTCTTTACAAAACAGCTGTAACACTTCAGTTTATGGCAAGATGCTAAAAGCAAGTATAACAAGCTTATATAAAGAGTGAGGCATGAAAGAAGACAATGGCTGTAGTAAGACAGGGTATCTTTAAATGCTGAGGGATTTCACAGCTTTGTGCTTCCAGATTACTCCCTGAGTTCTTTTACGTTTTCATCTCAAAGCAATACATTTCATTTTTCCTCACTTGTACATTAATAATGCATTATCAACTGGCTATTTTTCAGGAGTTATGAAGGTACCAGTTGTTTTTGAAGAAGAATTTGAAAGGGAAAATTGTATATCTGTGTAGACCCATTTGGGTGTAGTGTTTCAGGCTCTGGGGAGAGGCAGAAGGAAGCAAAAATTGTGCCAGCAAAAGAAGTAGAGAGGGAGCATTGGTTTTGGTTGCAGAGTAGAAGAGATGAGATAATATGATACGAGAAAAATGTGTTCACTTTTCCTAAATACTAAGAGAAATAAAAAATGCATTTGGTAGTAAGCTAGAATGAAAAGTCTCCTTTAAGGTTTATGTTTGCCTGCTCTTCACTGCCATGTTCTGAAACAAGTTCTGTTTTCCCAGAAGTGCATGGGTCTCCTGCAGGATGAAATGACTGCATTTGATTTCCAGCCTCAGTGCTGAGACTGTATGCTTTGCTCTTGGTACCTGCTCCAGCAATAGGAAGCTAATTAATGTTTTCTTCACGTTGGTGGTGATACCACATCTGAAGCACAGATACAGATGATGAATCCAGTGGCTTTGTGTACCACTTAATGGTGCTTCTTTTTCATATTACTGTAGGGAGATGTTGTTAGGCTGTTTCATGCAGAGCAAGAGAAGTTTCTGACCTGTGATGAATATGAGAAGAAACAACATATTTTCCTTCGTACTACATTACGTCAGTCAGCCACTTCTGCAACAAGTTCTAAAGCACTGTGGGAAATAGAGGTATTTTTTTTTCTTTTTATAAATATTTTAGGATCTGAAGGCCAGGGTTCAGTAAAAATACCACAACATGAATCATTCATAGCATTTTGATATCATCATACATCTCCCCGTAACTATTACTATTTTATGAAGCTGTTTGTGTAGAATGAACACTGAGGAGATGCTTTATTGCTCTGTGTGTGTGGATAGAGGATGTGTCCTGACTGTATTTACCTGCACTAAAATGATGAAGAGTCAAATTCAGACTTGACATAAATGGTGTGATTTTATCAAAGCCATTCGAATGATGCTCATGTATCCTGAGTTCTTGGTGTTTGTATTTGGCTTCATGTACAATATAGAAAATTGAAATTCATGGTTGACAAGAAATCTCACAAATATGACCAAGCCCATACTTCTGCAACAGGGCACGTCAACTTCTGTTTAAAGTTAGACTGAACAAAGGTGTTGTTGCTGAGTGGGGGTGATTTTGAGAAGATGACCAGCAGGTATATTTTTGTTTAACAAAGAAAACTGTTATATCTTAAACCTTTGCTATTACAATAATGTACCTCCCCAACCCAAAAGTTCAGATGTGCTGAACAAACTGTGCATTTAAAACAGAGCTCCCCACTCAGGCAAATGGTTGATTTTTGTCTGAATAAGGACTGCATGGAATAGAGATTATTGCACTTGTAGTTATTTGAGACTACTCCTTAAGAGAGACCAGCACTGCTGTGTTTGAAGGTAGCAAATGACCTATAGCTAAATCAAACAGAAAAATAAATAACCTGGGATATTTCAAATGATATGGGGATATTCTGTCACTTGAATGAAAGTTACCAGAAGCCCCTAGTGCTGTCAAAAGTAGAGCTGGTTCAAGTGGTGAAACAAAGTAAAAGGGTTTGAGTTTTGTTTTTAAGTAATACCTATGGGAGTGTAGAGCAGTTCCACTTACATTTTTGAAGTCCAGATTCACACCATCTCACTTAAAAGCAAAATTTGACTCGTTATGTTTGCAGGGAGTAGATGAATGAAGACTTTGAAAATAATAGGTGGTGTATTTCCTGGTGAAAAAGACATGTAAGCTGTTATTACCTGTGGTGGTAAGAATTCTTCTCTGTGGTAGACTATCTGTAATTTTGTGGTTTTCATATATTTTTATTTGGAATGAGTTGCAAGAAATGTCATTGGTCCAACCATGATCTTGAGGAGCACAATTAAAATCTGTACTTCTTCTTTAGGTTGTGCATCACGACCCTTGCCGGGGAGGAGCAGGGCAATGGAACAGCTTATTTAGATTTAAGCATTTGGCAACTGGAAACTACTTAGCTGCAGAGGTAAGAATATCAGTTCAGTAAGTGGTTGTTTACTGCTTAACCAAGTACTATACATGTTCTGCATGGACAGAAATGCTGTATTAGGTAGGTGCACAATGTGAGTCTCTGAAGAGACCACAACTGGTGTGTCATGCTGTACTGCTGTATCCTAGGGTTACATGGAAAATTTTCTGAACTACTGGATACCAGTAGGTGAGTTAAAGGCAACATATAAATTTCATTTCAACTGTTCTTTTGAATCTTGAATCTTCTGTTTGTTGTCGTGGCAGCCAAGGTGAACACTGTTTAATATCCACCATATTTACACTGAAACACCTTGGATCCATTTCTCTCTTTGTTCTTGTTTGCACTTGATTTCTGGGGGGTATTGTGATCAGTCGAATAATCTTCTTGCTGGCTCAGGCAGCCATATACAGGTTAAAGCTTTTCAAATGGAGCTGAATGTAAAGTAATCATTGAGCTTGATCAGAGATGTCGGTGTGCAGGCACTAGAACAAATAGTCTAAACTGCTCTAATTCAGGAGTTGTCATCCCTTTTCTTTTTTTCCTCAGCAGGCTTTAGAGTTCTTAAAAAAAAAGGTTTCTCTGTTGGTGATTTCAGTATCTTAATCTCTGCTAGCCAACATGTGGTCCAAGCCACCTCTGTGTTCTATAGAAGCTTGGGGAAGGATAGATTTGTCATGACCATTGGTGTCATTACAGTGCATTGAAGTTATAGCAGGTTGCAGGGTTCTGCTGTTGCAATCTTGTCTTCTGAAAACTGAATAAAGGTCTGAGGAAATCTTGCTCCTTTTGGTTGAACAGAAGGTCCGGGAGGAGAAGGATCTTGCAGCTCATCTGCTTATTAACTGGTACTTGATGTGAAGGCAAAATAGTGTTGTGACTCCCCAAAAGAGCAGCTTAATATCTTTTAAGACCCATAATTGTCTTTAAAACTAAAAGACAGTTCTTGAGAAGCTGAAAGAAAGCAGATAATACCAAGTTTATGAAATAATAGGGCCTTGGATTTTTCCCTGGTTGCAAGAAGCTGTGAACTTAAGTCATATCTAATCCATATGAGAACTGGTCTGTGTCCAAATTAAATCAGTGGAATGAAAAGCAGAGTTTTTTTCCCAGTGATTTAGTTGAGTTTGTGCAGAATTGCCCATTTGAATTATGCTTGCAAGCATGAGTGGAAATTTACAATTGCAACAGCCACTTCAATGATTATATGTTAGGGAATCCCTGAAAGAAAAGTCTTTCTCTAACTGGACTGAGTTACATTTACAGCTGTGCAATTTCAGTATGCAGAGAAGTCCTTAGTATTCCCAGGTGCTGCTTTCACTTCCCAGCTCCTGTCACAGTCTGCACTGATTTTGGGGTAGGAGCAATCAGGAGGTACCTTTACTTATTTCTAATGATGTTAAACAGTGGACCACCAGGACAGGTACTGATATTATTGTATTATTATATTATTAGAAATCAGATGATTATATCATCTAAGACTGAATGTCATTTGACTCTTTTTGTCAATTTTAGCAGTAGCTCATGGTGTAAGCTGTAAACCTGGTAGGCTGGAGTGGCAATGAGCATCATCCCTTTACAGGCAGTGAGCCAACGTGCCTTAACTGCTCTATAGTGCAGCAGCACTTTGGCTTGGCTGAAGCCAGCTGGCTTTATTGTATAGTTAATGTTGGCTAATAATAGCCAATTTCAAGTGCCAACCAGTACTCCCACCTAAGAGACAGCTTCTTTTACCTCTCTGCTTATAGTGAGAGGTGCTCCTAGTAGAAAGACTTTTTCTCAAAATAGCTAGGCTTATGGAGAGACAGGAGAAGGTATCAATCACTCTGAGTGATGGGCTTCCTTCTCCCAGCATACCTTATCCACTAAGGTTTTCAGAAAGAAAGCCTTTAGGTGAAGAGGTGTCCTGATATAGTAAATGTTGAACCTGAGCTCAGGTTTGTTCTGCCTCTGGAAAGGAAATCCCCATCAGGAGCACTCATAATATGGAGAGTATAATTGGTGCAGGGGAGAGAGATCTGAAAGAGCATTTAGGTTGATCAGTGGTGATATGCTGTGACCAGAGAGCAGCATCAGCTACTGTGTCTATGAAGCATAAAATACCTGCTGTTGGAGATATTAAAGGTACTGCTGTAATAAAAACCTGTGAACTATATTTTGCACAGATCACATGTCAGGCACAACACACCAGCTAAACATACACGTCAAAGATTTGTGAACAGGCAGGCAGACACCTAATGTGCATGAGCTAACTTTAAATCAATTGGGCAAAGCTTACTGAACACTTATCTGTGCTCTTGCAGCATAGGCAAATTATTCATGATATAGATTATTGACAGTGTCACTCATTGCCATGACCTGATTTTGTTTACACTTCCATGATAAAGGTATCTAGAGTGGAATAGTAAGTACAGACATTAAAAAAAATCATGCCTCTTTTAAGCATTCTGGTTTTGTCTAATGATACAATTTCTGTCTCAGTGTGAGCTATTGTAAATAGGGATAAACTACTGATTATAAACATATTTTCCTTCCTTCATCCTTCCATAAATGTGTACCATGGAGACTTCTGCTTGGAAGTCCTGTGTGAGTCAAGTCTTAGATAATGAGCAGAAGTATCCTTCATGTGGGTGTCTCCTTTTGCTTCTCTGCAGTTAGGCTTTCACTTTGTGTGAGCTGTGCTGTGCCTTCTCTTTTTCTTTGAGGCTTCCTGTACCAGATGTACATGGTCAACCTGATTTGTGACTTGGTGGATTGAGCATCGTAATGATGGGATGCCACTGCAGCTTGTTAAGGCCAGGGGATAGTCTGGGAACTAGGCAAATTCAAGACACTTTTCCCAGAGAATTTGAGAATTTAAAACTAATAAACTTGTAGGTATTTTAATACTATAGTAAATAAATTGAAAACAAACAAACAACAGTCAGTACAGTTGTTCAGTAAAGAGAACATACAGGTGAGTACTTGTAAATCTTATTCTTACAAACTTGAGAGAACAAAGTCAGAAAGTATAAATCCTAATTTCCATGTTCCTAAGAATCACAGTCATCCAGCTTTTGTTACCTTTCCAAGACCTAAGGATCATGGAAATCACAAAGTTGGGGGTTGGAAAGGACCTCAAAAGATCATTTAGTCCAACCCCCAAATCATAGAATCATAGAATCATAGAATTAGCCGGGTTGGAAGGGACCTCAGAGATCATCTAGTCCAACCCTTAATCCAATCCTCTGATAGCTCTGTCTTCTGACACAATCTTTAATAGTACCATTCCCTTTCCATTTGATATTACCAAGGCTAATTTTCATTAGTATGCTTTGGAGTTTCTAGAGACTTCCTAATACCACAGAGCAACCAAGGCCTTACTACTAGACTATGACCTGGTGAGTGACCCTGAAAGCCCCACTGCCAAAGGAGACCCAGAGAAAAAAAATTGCTCATGGCATGTAGCTGCATTGTCATTCCACAGCTGTTATGTATATCCTGGAGACAGGGTCTGACACATCAGATGCATGTGTGCTTATACACAGCCACTTAAGGCACAGGAGGGATATGCTGAAGAAAGGGTTTTGGTTTTGGTTTTGTGGTAAGACCTGGGACATGGGAAACTGGGGTGGGTGGTAATGTCTCCAATGTGCCCAGCATTTGGAAACCTGAAGCCTCTGGCTCAGACATTCCCAAACCATTGAAATCATAAAAAAGTAGAATGTGCTCGGATGAATACTGGAAGGAGAAATTAACTTCTTTGGAGACAGTGTGAGTTCTGTGGTTAGTATCAAAAGGGCTTGATTTCACCCGAAGAGCCAGATCCTTAGCAGGAGATTTAGACACTTAAGCCATCAGCTAGGATCCAGGTTGCTGAGTTTTATTCTCATTTTCACAGTCAGCAGTCTTTTAGAAAAAGTTCTGTAGAAGTTTCTTTTTTTATCCCTGGTTACACAAAAATGACCCAAGTTATTTTGAAGTTTTATATTTATAAAGAGAGGCTGTAACATTAGGTGAAAATCAAATGCTTCAAAGTAACACTTGCCCTTTTTTCTTTTTAAAGTCTTTTCAGCTCATGTCCCACATGTAGGAAACACCCAGATCTATCTTTCTGTGAGTGGGAGTGAGCTGCATTTTACTTCAATAGCCTTTTGAATGCTGCAGTTTGGGACCACACAGCTGTGCCTTTCTCATGAACATACCTAAGCTTTTCAATACGTTGATCTCCATAACAGAAGCCTCTTTGAGCTAGTATAAGCTTATCAGCTGAACCAAAACATGCACCTTTAATGTTTTTCTCCATGGGTATAGTAGCTCCAGTGATTTGTAAACTGGTTAATCTGTACCAAAGCTCTTAACACTTGCTGTGTGAGGATGTTAGGCAGAAATATGTTTGCCCATGCATATATTTATGCATACACAAGAAATGCAGGGTGTGTCTGTCACTCAATATGAAACTTCTCAGGTGAGATGGATATTGCTAAAAAAAGTATAAAATATATATGCAAATGTCAAATCACATGCTGGTCTCAGATACTGTGGTAGACAACAGATGAACCACAGTATATTGTTTGTGAAACATTGGGAACGTGTATATAATCATAGTGTTGAATTAGTAAGGAAAAATCTGTCATAATTCTGCTTTACTTAGTTGAATAGACTAAACTAAACTTACTCATTACCTTGGCCAAGATATGGCAGTAAATCTGATGAAGTAATTGTCTTTAAATACATCAAAACAGAATGAAGCATCCTCTACTAAATTAATGCAGGTAAGATGGCACCCATAATATTTGCCTTTTGTGATTCTATAAAATTTTGACCATTAACAGGGGTTAAAATTATTACTGTGTCATACAAGTTAGTGCATGGAGTACTGCAGTTGCTCCAAAAGGCAATCTGTGCCCTGAAGCTCTTCAAGCTAAGAATGATGGACAGTGCAACAGGATGAAGCAATGAACTCGGAAGCAATGACTGAACCAAACACTTGTAGTGTGGTTTATTTATTAAACCAAATTGTTTTTCTTATAAAGACACTCAACATTTCACTTTGTGGTGGTATAAACCATTTGCTGAGAACCCTTGAATCAATGGGTCAATAAAGGTTACTCATATTTCCCTCATCTTTCCTAAATAATTTCTTCCCATATTATCATATTCTGCCTTTCTGCCAAAATTGCCTAAATTTCTTTTCAGAGGAGCTTGTGTACATCATTCACTTTAATTTGAGAACTTCTGTTAATCTCAGTTTACATTCTTTTAAAAGTATTTCTGTTATTTCTGAGTATTAAAAATATTAGCCTCCCATATGATACATATTATTATAATAATATACATTCATCTGGGTGGACAGAGTCATGCTGTTCATAATAATTTTAATCCTATTTGTAGTAACTACTTGATTTGGATCATGGTGAAGATAGCTGAGTGCATGCTCAAGTTAATATGGATAGAAAATGATCCTCTTCTGCCTTCTGAATAAGACATAGTAAAAAAGTGGACCTTGCTAAAAAATGAAGTGTTTAATGAGATTTTATGAAACATTACATATTTGTATTAGTAATACTATCCTCAGAATTAGACAAGATTTAAAAAAAAAAAAGTGTAAAAGGGAAATCAGTTCTTAAAAATGAGGTTATGAACTGATATTAACCACTTGGAGCCCAGGAGAAACTTTCTTTCTAGTTTTATGGATTTCTCTTTCAGCTTCTTAAACTGCTATGGAAACTGAATGCTGCGTAAGATGTTTTATTAAGGCAACTGAAATTTCATATTTGAACGCCATAATTTAGGCCTTTTGTTACGCACTGTGGTTCCTTCTACCTTTAGAAACAGTAATGCAAATAAGTCGATAAAATGGCCTTGTTTAAATTGTGCAAGTACCTTTTGCTGAAAGAAAACAGTTTGCAAACTGCAGAAGGTACCAGGAGATGGCAGCATCCACCAAGGCCTTCACGCATCTGCTCTCACATGGAATTTGTTGTTACCGGGGGACTTCCTTACCTGGAGGTTGCTTCAAAATCTTCGGGTCTGTTTCTTCCAGTCACTTCGTTAAATGTTAATACAGCATTCTGATTAATTTCTGGCTGTTTGGCTCTGTGATTAAAGGTTCTTGTAAGAAAAAGGGCTTGCCAAGGTGACAGGGTGAACTCAGCACTGTAAGTCTTATTTTTATTTTTCGTGGTCTCACAGAGGGAGGGTGGTTTTGTTCTAAAGCTCTGCAAGGAGTGAAGGATAATTTACAGCTATTCGTGAAGAGATGGAAGAGATCCAGAGACCAGAGGAGGAGGAGGAGGATGGATTACTGATTTACAAAGCCAGTCTGACCTGTTCCACAGACTTGGATGTGGCTTTTTAAAGTGACAGAGTTAGAAGCTGTCCATTTAGCAAAACCTAGGGCTAGATTTTCCAAGGGTTTTAAGAATTTTGGGCATGCAGCTAAATTTCTGAACTTTGGTGGAAGTTAGGAGCAACATTGGCACCTGCCAGTGTGCAAATACCTTCAGAAATCTGGATCTTGGAGAAAGGATGTTCTCCCCCAGCCAACTTGTTTTGCTGTAGTGATCTGTGA
Source organism: Florisuga fusca (assembly GCA_038090715.1). Lineage (NCBI taxonomy): Eukaryota > Metazoa > Chordata > Aves > Apodiformes > Trochilidae > Florisuga > Florisuga fusca. Next base: position 11,248,752 of record JAAWXA010000019.1, read on the forward strand.
GCCTGTGTTCAGCCAGGCTTCTTCAGTCCTGTCTGAATTTGGATGCATTTGAGCTGTGTTTGTATACATATGAACTTTAGGAGGGAGGGAAGTGGGAAGCCATTAATGCAGCATTTATTGTCATTTAGTCATGATTAGGACTGCTTCTGTTATTAAAAATACAACATTTGGTGGTATTGCATTTTGATTTGTTCCAAAACAGCAGATACAGACATGTGGCCTTTTCTTTAGTGCATGTTTTTTCCTTATTATGCCAAGATTACGTAAGAAGCTTTTAATTGTGCCTCTTTATTTTTGATACTTGATGGAAGTTCATAAGGCATCTCCTATGGTTTTTGGTTTTTGGCTTCTTTTTTTTTTTTTTTTTTTTTTTTGGTTTTTTTTTTTTTTTTTTTTTTTTTTTGTTTGTTTGTTTGTTTGTTTGTTTTGTTGGTTTGGGGTTTTTTCTGTGTGTGTTTTTTAGGGTTTGTTTTTTTTTTTAATGGTAGAAATTCCAGTAATGTCTAAGTTGATCATCTCTGTTTATTTCTGGGAGAACCACCAAAAGACATAGGGGATATCACATAACCCTTGAAGAGATGAGGATGTTTTTTCCTGCAGTACATGTTGGCACGGAGCTACTGAAGCTCCTGCTGAGGTTATGGTCCAGCATTCAGGTTAGACTGAAAGCCCTTATACATTTTCCTTTCCTTTGACTTCCTCTGCAGAATGGAACTTGGCTGTGTGGGACTGAGTACCAGGTGTTGGTGTGTGGTCAGGTTCTCTGCCTTTGTTCACAGGAGAAGCAAAGGTATTTCCAGGTCACCACTGGCCTAAGGTAGAGCTACGTGTTGCAGCATCTTGAGTGTATTCTGCTGATGTTAGACCTTTCAATCAGTGGTGATTTGGGTGTAGTAAGGCAGTTGCTTGCCATTTTTTATACAGTAGCTAAGAATGCAGTCAAGAGGAGCTGTCCTTTCTTTATATGCCAAAGGTGAATAATTAGGACAGGAAGGTGTCAGAGCTGATTCTCATCCTAGTTTTTGCCTAGCAGGTAGTTCCCCCACACAGTCTGCTTGTGCTGCATGAGGGGGGCCTGAAGCAGAGGAAAAGATTCAGCTCTCCTGGCACTCCCAGGAAACTTGTCTGATCTGCTGAGACACGGATCATAAGCAAAACAGCAGCAAAATACAGTTCTGAATTAAAAGGTCTTTTAAAATTTTTGAACTTTCCTCAGATGATTAACAGGAACTGTGTGGTGTTGATGCTGTGGCAGTGTTGAATGGGGTTTGTTGATGTGGAGTATCTTCTCCAGCAAGTCAGTAAGGTGGCAAAAGTCCTTTGAGTAGCACTGGAGTCTTTGAAATTGTGCAGAAGTCCTTTAGATTTATTCAAAGCTAATCAGTATGACATTAACAAAAAACAAAACAAGCGTAACGAAGATGAAAGATTTGAGAAATGATATTTTTTCTTTCACGGTAGAATTTTTTTTCTGAAACAATTGCCCCTGTTGATTTGGTAACAGGCTGTGTGTTAAGAAGCTGATTATCAAATGAAATGGAAACTGTTTATCTGTGCTGAATTAGATCCTTTTATTCTTTGTCTGTCAGGGTTTCCTTCATAAATGTGGGTTTTAACCAAGTTGTTCAAATGCTTAGTTAGCTGAAATTTGGCAAGCTAATTCTTTCCCTGATGAGATGTTTTAAATATCCTTTACCTAGTCGACAAAATCTGATTAAAATCAGCGTGGGTGCTTATTTCCCCAGACCGCTCTCTCTTCTTCTTAATTAAGAGTGTTAAAAAATAGCCTGTTTGGATACTCTCTGTGCATTCCTTTGTCTCAGAAAGGACCATTTGGTGTAAAGGTGAAATGTCAAACATGTATGGACTGAGGTTTATAATTCAGTTGTTGGACTGAGTAACATATTAGTGAGAAGTTGTTTTGCTCAATAGTAGAACCTTGGGAGATTATAAAGTGTTAGTCTTCTGTACTGAAAGCTTTAGGCTATAACTTTGACTAGCTTTAATCAGTAGAGAGGTCATCAATAGAGCTGACAGAGCCTGGGACTTCTGGCTCTTGATCTAACAGGATTAGCAAAGCATTTGCATTCTCTGAGCACCTAGTACCAGAAGTAATATACAAACACACAGAGGTGAAAGTTTTCTTCCTGCTACTCAAACTCCCCAGGGGAATGATCACATTATAAGGGCATTAGGCAAAAATTCAAGAATGAGATTACTTGCCCTTCCAAATAATTTTAACCAGAAATTGTTATAGAATTTGTCTGTATCTCAGTTTTCCACCTTTAAAAGCTGTTTGTCACACATGCTCTTTACTGGAGGTGTTCTATTGCTCCTTCATCACAAGTGTATTGGTAGATCTGTGGATTCATATGTCCACTCTTATTACATGCCAGCATGTATAGAAGGTGAACATAAAATCTATCTTAGAGATGTGAATTTTTATACACCCAGGAGGACCCATCTCCAGTGTTGACCTTGGCCTTAAGGGTCTTACAGATATGCTGTGTAGATTGTGAGTTGGGAATCTGACTTCCTAGAAAACTGGAAATAAATGCAAGTTCTGTTTATATTGAAAAATGTATTATTTTCTCTGTAGTTGCGAATCTTTCTATAAATGCCAAAAGCATCAGTGATTTGGGTGTTTTAAAAAGTTGCTCTTATGTGGTGGTGGTGATAGCCTTCTCATGGTGCTGACTGCCTGCTGACGAGAATGCTGGGCTGCTTCAAGCTCTCTTCTCCCCAAGGCAAGTCGAGGTCCCAGATGCTTCCTGTGAGCTGTATTGTGCAAACTGCATTTGTAGTTGCAGTGGAACTTACCTGCTGATAGAGCCCTAGCCTCAGGAAAAGCTCATGCTGCCCCCAAGTCAGTGGGCACTGTTAGCCCCTGTGTGTGAAACCGTAAGATCTTCCACGGTGCTGTGGTGTGAAACAAAGGAAGTGGGGCTACCCCATCAACCTGTAGTTTAGGAGATTTTGTGTAGGTTGGAGGATGTGTAGAGGTGGGTCTGGGTTCATATGCACAAACAACTGAAAAAGGTGAAGTTTTTGTGATGTCATAAATCACTGCCATTGGAGTTGTGAGAGCTGATTACCTTAGTCTTGCCCAACTGCAAAATCCCCACAATAGAGCTGGCCTTCTGCAGGGCAGTGGAGTGAAGGATAAGCACAATTACTATCAGGTGGGGCCAGTTCACCACTTCACTGGTGTGAATTCTCTGCCTTTCCCTAGTTATTTGCTACTAATGCAGTCTGTGTTACCTGATGTAGATTGCACCTCCCTTACTGCCATACAGTGATTGATATTTACCCAGGTAGTTAGTTTATGTGGCCTTACATAATGGGTGTGCATTGGGATATTTTAGTGAGCCTCATGAGAATGCCATAACATGAAATGGGTTTGAAGGTGTGTGATATTTCATTTTCAGCCATGAAGAAGCTGAACTCTCATTTTTTTCATACCTTTTTTCTCTGCCATCCATGGAAATGTGAAAAATGGCTGTACCTAAGATTGTTGCATAACGAGCAGTGGAAGATGAAGATTTCTGGATTGTTCTTCACGGGAAAAGAAGCTGCTGGAGATATACTCTAAAAGAATCCCAACAAATAATGAAGATATTACAATCATGATTTATACAATAACACTTGCTTGAGCTCTGCAATCTACGGGGGATCATGTTCTTACTGTGTATTGACTGCATGCACTTTCCAGTGGTGCTTTACAGAAATACACAGTACCCTATTTCAGCTGCACTTCAGTAACATTGCAACTTTATACAAAAAAACTATATATAAGTTGAGCTTAAATGAGGCCCGTCTTAGCATGTTTTTACTGTCTAAACACCTTCAAATAATTTTACTTGATTACATTAGGAACACGGAAAAGAAATTGATATTGTTATTTTCAAAGAATAATTTGTTTTGGAGGCTTATTGAAGAACATGGATGTGATCTTGCATAAATCAGAAAAAGCTATGTATTTTGGAGTCTTAAGACTGTTGCTGTACTTGGATATTGAAAAGGACTTGGAACAGGTGTAATATGACATACAACACTACATGATTTATGGCTCTCTACCTAGAGGATATGGTATGGGATAATAGCTAATAGTCTGATTTTCAGAGATGCTAAGCACCAACAACTACAGCTGAAATAAAAGAAAGTAGCAGCTGCTCTTCATAGCTGCTCTGCATGGGACCATGAACGTCATCCCTAGAACTGGATTCCATCCTGTCTACTGTTTAACATCAGCATCTCAAAGCTTTCTCTAAACAATATATTTTTAGAAGACTAGAATCACAGAATATAGATGTATGATAGAAAGCTATAGAATCATAGAAAGTTAGGTGCTGGAAGGGACCTCAAAAGCTCATCTAGTCCAACCCCCCTGCCAGAGCAGGGTCACCTACAGCAAGTCACACAGGAACACATCCAGGCAAGTTTTGAATGTTTCCAGAGAAGGAGACTCCACAACCTCCCTGGGCAGCCTGTTCCAGTGCCCTCACAGTAAAAAATTCTTCCTAATATTTATATGGAATCACCTATGCTCCAGTTTATAACCATTGCCCCTTGTCCTGTTGTTAGTAAATTTTTTTTAGTTTTATTGTTTCTATTACAGTGAAGGAAAAGCATTGTTAATGTGCTGCTTCTTTTTTTTTTTTCCCATTTGAGCCTTCTGCCTCCCTCAGCCTTTATCCACAAATGAACTATTTTGGAAATTTGAAGGCAATCTGTTTAGTCGTTTTTAAAGGAGGCAAGAGGTGGCATGGGAGATAGATTTCCCTGATTTCTCCTGTTGTTGCTATTTTTTTTTAAGCATGATTATGTTGGGAGGAAACAGATGAAGAACAGAAGAATCCAAGGCCCAATTCATACAAAATACACAGCCGGTTTTGCTTGGGCCCTTAAAATGTAGTGCATAGTGCATGGTTCACTGTGCTGAAAGGAGAGTGTATGTGGCTGTGACTAAGAAGCACTAAGAATCCTGATAATTTTCTCTGTCCTTGATGGAAGACCTGACTAAAATGTCAGGTCACGTGTTCTAAAATGTAAGGTGAACAAAGGTGATGTTAAAAGAAATGTGACACCTCACAAAGAAACCAAAACTATATGAGAACAGTTATATACATACATGTATGCGTATCTTCTAGTTGTCTGTTGTTCAGTGTTCATCTCCCATTCTTGTTGCTGTATAACAGGAGCAGATGGGAGCTGGAGATAGGAGACTGTGTAAGAATGTCATGGAGGGACAAAATGCAAGTTTTGGGATAGGTGTCAATGCAGGGAGAAAAGCAGACTCTACAANTCTGCTTTGTTTCAGGCCTATGACCCAGTGAATTAGTGCTAAAAGTTGCAGTTTTTGGCAAGAGGCAGCAGCTGGAGAGCACAAGGCTCTGCAGAAGTCCTTTAGATTTATTCAAAGCTAATCAGTATGACATTAACAAAAAACAAAACAAGCATAACGAAGATGAAAGATTTGAGAAATGATATTTTTTCTTTCACGGTAGAATTTTTTTTAGTTTTATTGTTTCTATTACAGTGAAGGAAAAGCATTGTTAATGTGCTGCTTCTTTTTTTTTTTTCCCATTTGAGCCTTCTGCCTCCCTCAGCCTTTATCCACAAATGAACTATTTTGGAAATTTGAAGGCAATCTGTTTAGTCGTTTTTAAAGGAGGCAAGAGGTGGCATGGGAGATAGATTTCCCTGATTTCTCCTGTTGTTGCTATTTTTTTTTAAGCATGATTATGTTGGGAGGAAACAGATGAAGAACAGAAGAATCCAAGGCCCAATTCATACAAAATACACAACCGGTTTTGCTTGGGCCCTTAAAATGTAGTGCATAGTGCATGGTTCACTGTGCTGAGTCTAGTGACAAACCTGAGATTACTCAGATTTTTCTTGCTTGCTTACAACCAGCAGAATCTGAAGGCAGTTTCAAATTTTGCCTTTCTGTGCCTGTGCTGAAAGGAGAGTGTATGTGGCTGTGACTAAGAAGCACTAAGAATCCTGATAATTTTCTCTGTCCTTGATGGAAGACCTGACTAAAATGTCAGGTCACGTGTTCTAAAATGTAAGGTGAACAAAGGTGATGTTAAAAGAAATGTGACACCTCACAAAGAAACCAAAACTATATGAGAACAGTTATATACATATGTATACATACATGTATGCGTATCTTCTAGTTGTCTGTTGTTCAGTGTTCATCTCCCATTCTTGTTGCTGTATAACAGGAGCAGATGGGAGCTGGAGCTAGGAGACTGTGTAAGAATGTCATGGAGGGACAAAATGCAAGTTTTGGGATAGGTGTCAATGCAGGGAGAAAAGCAGACTCTACAAATTGAGATTTGTGAGAAAAATGCCATCACTCTCTACCTGGACCTCATCCAAACATCTATCTGGTCTGTGAAAAGTGCTCTACGCTGTCCCACATGATTTACTGGTATCTAAATTGAAAAAATGTGCATTCAGTGGATGGACCACTTGGTGGATAAGGAACTGGCTGGATGGTCACACTCAAAGAATCATGGGCAATGGCTTGATTCAAAATGGAAACCAATCACAAGTGGCATTCCTCAAGGTTCAGTACTTGGACCGGTGCTTTGTTGGTGACCTGGACAGTGGAATTGAGTGCACCCTCAGCAAGCTTGCTGGTGACACCAAACTGTGTGGTGAGGTGAACATGCTGGAGAGAAGGGATGCCATCCAGAGGGGTGTCGACAGGCTTTAGAGGTGGGCCCATGCCAACCTCCCGAAGTTCAAGGCCAAGTATATGGTTCTACACCTGTGTCGGGATAATCCCAAACAGAAATACAGGCTGGATGGGAACTGGATTGAAAACCACTCTGAGGAGAAGGACCTGGGACTGATGGTTGACAAGAAGCTCAACATGAGCTGGCAGGGTGATCTTGCTGCCTAGAAAGCCAACTGTATGCTGGGCTGCATCAAAAGAATCATGGCCACAAGGTCAAGGGAGGTGATTCTTCCACTCTGCTCTGCACTCGTGAGACCTCAGCTGCAGCACTGTGTCCAGTTCTGGAGCCCCCAACACAGGAAGGATACAGAGTTCTTGGATCGAATCCAGAAGAGGGCCATGAAGATGATCAGAGGGCTGGAGCACCTCTCCTTTGAAGACAGGCTGAGAGAGTTGGGGTTGTTCAGCCTGGAAAAGTGAAGGCTCCGGAGAGACTTCATAGTGTCCTTCCAGTGCCTGAAGGGAGCCCACAGGAAAGCTGGGGAGGGACTTTTTACAAGGGCATGCAGTGACAGGACAAGGGGTAATGTCTTTAAACTGGAGGATGGCAGATTTTTCCATTTGGAAGAAATTCTATAGTGTGAGGTTGGTGAGGCACAAGAGCAGGCTGCCCAGGGATATTGTGGCTGTCCCCTCCCTAGGAGTGTTCAAGATCAGGTAGGATGGGGCAGCCTGATCTAGTGATTGGTGTCCCTGCCCCTGCAGGGGATTTGGAGCTGGATAATCTTTAAGGTCCTTTCCAACCCTAACCATTCTTTGATTCTTATCAACACAGTGGCTAATGCAAATACTAAAATGAAGACAAGAGAAAAACCTGTGATCTTTTCTGTGTTAGCACATCAAGTTATGATACAGAGGGAAGGTATTTTTGCAAATTTTATGAAAATCTGAAAGTTCTTTCTTGAGGTATTTACCAAATAATTACCATTATTTGGTAAATGGATATAAATGGCAGAGTACTGTTAGAAACCTTATAAACTTAATAAAACCTCTTCACAGTAGTTGTCTGTGTAGTGTTATATGTATGATGATGTGATGCAAGGTTTCCATAGAATCATCATAGAATGGTTAGGTTTAGAAGAGATGCCCCAGTTGCCCAGGTGCAGAACCTTGCACTTGGCCTTGTTGAACTTCATGCAGTTTGCACAAGCCTGCCTGTCAAGATCCCTCTGGATAGCATCCCTGGGATTTTGTGCTACTGAGGTTTGTTCAGCTTACCCTGTGCAATTACTCTGGGGTCTTCCATGCTGGTAATGCCAGATTCAAGCCAAGTAAATGACTGTACTTATCTGTAAGATGTATACATGCTGTCATTGCTTAAAACCTATCTTACCTTATGTAACTGGTAATTTCATTTCAGTGTTTTCAGTGGTTTGAAGGCATATCCTGTGTCAGGGAATATGGTAAATATTGAGGCAAAATTGTTTCATTATGTAAGTCAAATCTTTAAAGGTTTCATGTGCAGCCAGTGTGTGGGTGTATGTGTGTTTGTTTGTTTGAGTACATATCTGCCTACATAATCCCTCATCTTCGAGCCTTGCCAGAAGTAAAATCATATTAAACACTGTTAAATCATAACAGTTTACACTTATTACTATATAGCGTATTTCACCCAAGCTTTTCATTCTACTTTGTTAATTAATGCTTGATAATCCTGCTATGACATAGAAAATATTATTGCCATTAATAATGGTTACACAGAATCTCAGGGTAATTTAACACTTGTCTATAATGGCATTGTCATTCCTCTTTCAAAGATGTGTTTATTTTGAATTTGTGGCTGTGCTGTAAAATCTCAGTAGACATGAAGCATGTTAGTTTTCATCTCCGTGTATCTGTTCAAGGTCAGTCCTGGGAAGTGCTTGCCTGTTTATGTATGGGGGTGACGAACTTTCTGTGTCTAGATTAGTAACTACCTGTGCTTTCGCCATCATTCTTTTTGGTTTTACTTACTTGAGATTCCTCTCTTAAGGTAACAAGCTTGATTGCAAGATGCACTTTTTTGAAGTGAGGACATAGCCTGTTAAGTCAAAAATTGAATTGGGAATTCTTACACTCTTCCTTCTCATAATGCTTCTAAGTAGTCCACTGTCCTTTTTCAGGGTAGATATATGAGAGAACTGAACCAAAGCCCTCTCTCCCAAGTTCTGAAGTGTCTAAAGGCTATCAAGATAGTATTTGACTTCTTTTCTTTTCCAGCTTAACCCACACTATCCAGAAGGTAATAATGAAGGAAAAGCTTTGGTAAGTGGAATTTATATGTTGCATATAAGGGGGGAAACACTCTGTATCCTTAACCTAATACAGCTCAACATATGAAATTCCTTCCTAGCTTTCCTTTTACTTAGACATCATGGCCACTGAGAATATTTTCTGGATCCTGTATAAATTAGGGTACAACTCAGAACAGTCATTCCAGAGAGTTTTCGCTTGTATAAGGCACATTATAGGAAACTTTTTCAAATTCTGCATCAAATTGGCATAAGGTGGAAGCAGTTCTGCTAGGTGGCTGCAGATATGAAATGTATTATTCTCCTCAAATCAGATATATTGTTTATGGCAAAGCTTCCCTCTTTAGCAAGAAAACCAGGGACCATCAAGTCTGGCTATGTGCCCATACCAGTTCAGAGACTCTGCCTCTCTGGGATCTGTTTGTTAGTCTAGGATGGCTCTAAATCTAAGAACATGCTGAGAGTCTTTTTATTGCCCAGACTGAATACACGCAAGCAGAGGTTCAGGCACAGGCTTAGACTGAGTCCAGCCACACTTCAGGACATCTTCACAGAGATCCATGTTGTCCTTGCACCAGTGTGGATTGGCTGTCCTAACACCTTATGCCCTTTGCCAAGGAGGCAACAACCTTTGCCTTGAACAATGTCAAGAGCACTCCGGCAAACTCTATGTAATGAGGCAAGGCCAGACATGTAGTTTATAACACATGAAATGTGAAAGATCTGGAGTTAAAACTCTGTCAGAATCTTACTGAGACAATAGATAGTAAAAAAAAAAAACCCAAACAAAAACCAAAACAAACCACCTTCATCAAATACATGATATTGCTTTGAAAACAGAGATATTATTTGAAAAAAATCAGCTTAATTTCTTTGTTTGCCTTCTAGCTTTTATTCTTTTAGAGGACACATTTCCATTTTTTTTCTGTATGGAGAAGAATTTTTTATTTTTCATTAAATGCAACTGAGGAGTCTTACATAATCACATGCCTTCAGGACTGCAATTTTAATAAAAATGGAAACTTATGTAGGAGTTGGCAATATTGGTTTTCCATCTTCCCTTGATATTTGGTGTTAATGGTAATATAGCAATAACAGCTAAGTTGTCCAGAGAAATGAGAATTTTCTCTCGTGAAAATATGGAAGTTCTACCATTTTTTTCTCATTTGTATGCGAATGACACTTGAAGCCTTTGGAGCTTTTGAATGGGAGTGGAGATAAGTTCTAGAATACCCCAGTGAGTAGCATGCTTGTTTGGAAATGCTTGGGTTCATGCTCTTGTTCTGTGAACAGTAGAGCTGGTCTCATAGACATACATCTACTCATATTTTGACAGCTCTTCTGAATCAAATCTCCTGATTATTCCCCATTTAAGGCATTCCAATTCACTTAGCATGCAATCATAGAGCTTGTAAATTTGCATTTGGTTGGGTGAAAGTAAAAAAGATACGTCTACCTCTGGAATGTATCTTTTGTGCTCTAACCTTTCATGGGTGGCCAGCCCAAAGAACCCGGCTTGAAAACTTATATAAGGTAGATGTTAGGTCCTCTTCACCAAGAATCCAGTCCTGTTGTACCATGATGTATTAATTCAGATGCAGTATTGATTTTCCAGTTGTAGCAATTACAGTTCCTCTCAATAGTTAAATATCCCCTGGACTGGGTGATGAAGGAAGCATAAGAATAGCCTGGACATGAATGTTAAAGGTGACTTCTCTTAACAGTTTGGCTTAATCCTTCTGGGTATTGGTTTCAACAGAAAATCCAGATCAATCAGATTAAATAAATACTTCTGATGAAAATGTAATAAAAACTCGTTGATGATCAACTCTGATGTCTCTGGAAATTTCAGTTTATGCAGTCAGCACTTTATTGTGAGAAATGTTTTGTGAAAGAACACGTAACAATATTTGGTGATGCCTCTGCGTAAATCCAAGCCTACAGGCACTTTTAGCATGGAAGAAATCTATCTGGATCCTTCACCTCTTTATAGTCTTGTTGGAAATAAGCCTTCATTTCTGGCCTTGGGCAACTGATAAGAAAAGCTTCACATCCCTGTGGATGAATTTCTTTTATGTTGCAATAATGCAGTATTTTGCATTATCTTCAAAAATACAAGAATCTTACAATATTTGGAGTTAATTAAGGGCCAGCTCTGTCAGGATTGTATCCAATATGAATATAAACTAGAGTCCCTGTGCTTTCTTTGCTTTGTGGTTTTCGTCTAGTGCTGCTTCTGCCAGGTGACTACCTAACTGATTCACTGCAAAGGCATCTTCTTTTTAATCTTTTGAAGCAATTAGTTTTGAAATACTAATGTATGAAGTAGATCTGCTCTAGAGGGGGAGGTGAAAGTGCACCTACCTCAGCAACATTTGAAGTCTGAGTAGCAGGGGAATGGGAGATGCATACTTGGTTCCTCTCAACTGAAGGAAGAAACTCGGCCTTCACCCTGGGATTTTCTTTTCTCTGCCAGTCCATTGGATAAAAGGCTACCAACTTCTTCTGTGTTACCCGGATTTTAAAGGTGGCACAGCTGTCTGTGCATTTCATGCCAACCCTTAACTCCTTGATTATGTGTGAGAAAGCTCCTTGTGCATGTTGACTGCCTGTTTTACAGGTCCTGATCATGGTTGCTTAGGTAACTGAATCCTAGGAAGCAGTGGTGGAGAAGGATTTTCCATGGTGCACTAGTGGGCACAGGCACCTAGGTTCTGCCTAAGTGCATCTTTTTTTTGTCTTGCCTTAGGTGACTTAAAAGTCTGAAAGAATTTTGGCTCCTAGGAACATAAATATTACTGGAAGTTGCTAGGACTTTTGTACCCAAGCATTAAAGCTACATTTGGACTGCTGTTCATTGCTCATTTATGGGCTGCTTCTTGAGAATCCAGCCAAATTGTCTTGTGAAACACTGCTTTCATCTCTGGTAAAATTTGGTCTTGTGATGAGTTGATTAAAATTCTTTATATATGTTTTTCTCACATCTAAATTCCAGGATATTTTTTTTTAATGGGAAGATCTTTCTTTGAGTTAAAGTCCTTATGGAAAAAAAAAAGTCTTTTTTAGTCTCTTGAAGTTTAGGAGATTGTAGTGTGTCGTGCAATGCTCGATGTCACAGCTCCCATTAAAGGCAAAATGAGTGTATTTTATGCTGCAAAGTAGTCTATTATTTCTAATCATGGAAATGTGCAGCATCCAAAAGACTGCTATAAACATTGGGGAAATGTCAAGAACAGCTGGGAACCTGGCATTTGTTAGTGCCTTTGTATTAAAGGCTGTCATTGTGGAGGTGCCTTAACTTCGCTTGTCTGCATTTTTATGAAAGAATGCTAATCCTAACCAGTTCCAATCTGGCTTTGATTATTGAGATTTTTCTTTGGATTGAGACTGGTATCTATTTGCTTTTTCTGTAAAGAAGTTGGACAGTTCCACTGTGAATCTCCATGTGCTGTTTGACATACCTTCTTTAACTTCTGTTTATCATATAGAGAAAAATAAATACATTATGCATTCCAAACAGCTCTGCAATTCATAGTTTTCCTTCTTGCTTCCAACTCAGGTGATTTTCTTTCCCCCCCCAACAAACACCAGTTTTTCTTTATTTATGTATTTATTTGCCATCCAGCAACTAAGTTTGTTTAATTAGCATTTTACAATATGGGACAGAAGAGGCTTGGGGAATTTATTTATTTATGTATTTGTTTATATTTTTAAAGGCTTGCTTAGGAATTAACCTGTCAATAAACAATCTGAAAAAGATTTTTTAAAAACAGAAAATCATCAGCTTTAAAATGGCAATGTCTCTGCTTATGTAAAGCCAGCAGTCAGACTACTTGATAGTTTTTTTGGGGGAAAGCAGAGACAGGGATGCCGGCACATTATTATTATTCTGCTGCCGCACACAGGTCTGAATCAGCTCTGAAAGTGCATACATTGTTTCTTACAGAATGTCTCTGGCTCCTAACAACAGAATTGCAACGTGATGTCTCTGCTAAAAATGGGATGACTCACAAATGAGTCAACAGGGAAGGTGTTACAGGAGGCTAACTGCTGGGCTGTCTGCCTGGGCTTCCTAACATCCAGGAGCAAGGCTGGCCATTAATTTACTCGACTTTCTTTTCATACAGAATTTTTAAAATTGTCTAACCTATGGTGTTCTGCTCTCTGGAAATGCTAGTTTTGTAAGAGCCTCCTAAACTGGGTTAACATCTTGAGATAGCACATTGTACTGGATTTAACAGGCATTTTCAGAACTCTGGCTGCTATTAAATTTAATTTCTGCTGAAATCTGTATTGCAGCTTAATGTATTCATTCAGAAGCAGGGCATTATCCTTGTCTGTCTCTGTGCCACAAGAGGTGTCTTTACCAACTGGAATTGTGGATTGAAAAGGTATTTCAGGTCTGTCTGTTCCTGTATTCCTTTTTGCAGCTGAAAGGAAGGCCCCTCCTTAAGCAAAACTCTATGTAAATCTTCCAGATTTTAGATGTGATATCCAGTTCAGATGAATAAAGGAGATGCTTTGCTTTACTGCTGCAGAATGAGGCTGTTGATGGGGGGCTGTTGGCACTCTAAGTGGCTGGATGCTTAAGTTTTGTTAAGCAGAGTTGCTCTTTTTGCCACCTGCTATTTGGACCTGGTCATTCTTTTGAAAGGTGTCAGTCCACGTCCTGGCAGGCAGAACAGGAGCTGATTTTTGGAGGTCCCACACAACCCCTGACACTCTGTGATTTCCCAAATGTGCCATTCGTTCATCCTTGTGAGCAATTTAACCAGTGCACAACAATGAGGTGATTCCACCTTCTTCCCATTGGCTACATCTCTGATTTGATTTGTGACAGCCTGTCACTAGTTTGCCAGTAGTTAGAGACAATCAAAACTAATTTTTTTTTCCTCAGTTAATTTACTGTATGTTATTATTGTTTTTCTTACAGTTCTTGCACTTCTCTGTACTCATAGCATGTAACTCATGTGCCTTTTTTGTTTTTTTTTTAATCTGTCTTTCCTTGGCTGTCACTGACCACATGACCAACATCTGAAACTCTTCATTGGCTTCCTCTTCATACTGCTTCAAGTTGAATTTTCTTCTCTACGTTTGAGACCTTTTACTGTTCTTTTCCTCCCTTCTTATTAAATCTGATTTTGCTGGCTGCATCTGCTCCTATGCCAGTTTCTTACCTGAGCAAATGTCATCTTGTTTTCATCTGCTTAGGAATGCAGTGCTTCTTCTGAGCTGATCATATTGTCTGATTAATTTGAAATAGTCCAATACTTTCACCTCTTTCCATGTCCTCAAATAGACTCATGCTGATTCAATAATGGTTAGGCCAAGTGCAGATTCTGATGACCACTTACTAAATTTAATTAATTATAAGAAACTTCCCACATGCAAGTGTATGTGCATTCTCTCTCTCTGTGAAACACGCACACACAGGCACATGCCCATAGACTTAGACATAAATCCATGTCTGTTCCTGTGTGTTGACTAGCTCTGTCTCTCGTGCACTCCTTATATGAAAGTTGCTTTCAGAGCTGTCAAATTCAGGGTCACTTTTGGTGACATGGTTTTTTTTTTTTCATTGACTACTGCTAAGCACCCATAATCCAAGTTGCATTGTGAGGTGTGTCTGAAATCTAAAACAATATTATAAGGAGGGGTCTGACGCTTGTCCTGGAGTCCAGTCTGAAACTACTGTAGGTCTGATTTTGACTTGCTTTTCAGAAAAACAGCTCTTGCTCATATGCCAGGTCTGTCTTGTCAGGTGTCAAGCCTAGTTGGTGGGATTTAAACCTTACGAGCCAACTCTGTATCTTAATAGCATCTATAGAATTGTTCAGGAGATGAGTGAGTGGAATTGGCCACAAACTGCAGGATGAACTCCTCCACAGAACTAGTGGTTAGCATGAACTACTTAAGCACAGGAGGCCTGCCTTTGACTTTGGCCCCAGTGATAGAAATGGACATATGTGCATATATAATTATGGCTAATGACCTATTGAAGATGAGCGGGTATTATGTCACAAGTGGGTTAAAAAAAAAATAATCATAACACAGAGTAAAATATGGTTTCATGTTTTGGTTTGTATTTTTCTCAGAGCCCCAGGGGAAAAAAATGCATAAAATGATGACATGTCCTGCCTTTTTGTATACCAGCCTTTTCAGTTTGGAAATTACAGTAGACTGGGTACTTTCTGGGAAAGTAACTCAGTCTTAAGTGTAGGTTATGGGAAATATCAAAAAGTCTGGATGCTGTTCTAACCTATCCTCTGCCATTCACTCCTTTACAGACCTCTTGAATTTTGTACTGGTTTTCTAGTTTTCCATTTTTGTTTGGAAGTTTGGGAAGTAGATTTTGATTTGATTTCAGACTCTGACTCACACCTGCTAGACCCTTAAGAGGAGCCTCTTATAATTTGCCTGACTTTCCAGTTTCCAGGGTCTCATCCTCAGTTTGTAAAGCAAAATGTTTATGCAAATCACACAATTTTTGTCTGTTTTCTCAATCCTTGCCTAGAGGTTAAGTTTTATGTGCAATTTTGTTTAATGTTTTTGGGTGTGGGGTATGAAAGGATGTGAGGACTCTCAGATAAGAGTGTATGCTTGTACAAGACACAGGAATGGTTCTCCTTTGTCTCGGCAAGCCTTCCTCTCAAAAACTAGTGACCATACTCTAATCACTAGATGAACCTAAGAAAAATACCTGTGAGGGTTTCTTTCTGTTTTTTTCCTCTATCCTTCAAAGAAATAATGGGATGGAAAGTTGGCCATTTTTAGGCTCAATAATGAGGAAACTGATGTTTTGGAAGGATTCAAAAGTACATTGAAATGAGAATATAACTAGCTATTTCTTACAGTTTCACTCATCCTTGATTTTGTTGCCTAATCAATTTGCAATATGAATAATGAAAGATTTGACCTTGATTATCCCTTACAGATTGGCTTTAATCAAGGTACTAATGCAAACCAAGTGCAGTCTAGCCTCTTTACATTGCTTTGTACATCTTTTCTGTAGTGGCTATAAATCATTATAATAATGTATCAGGTTTCCAGCATTTGATTTTTCTCTTTTGGCTTTCTGAATTCCTTTTTTGCTTTTCCTCTCATGATATATTTTGTGTACGTGAAAGGCCTTGGGCTGCCAGTCTCTTAATTGGATATTAGTCTTTCACAATATGGGTAACTCAGTGCCCCAGAGGAACAACTTTTCTTTATGCCAGTAATGCCATTGGTGGCTGTGTGGTTATGGGCACAGGCTCTGAATGACTCCTTCAAGCAAAGATATGTGCATGGAGAAGGTAGGATTTGGTGTCTCTGAAGGCACAGGTAACTGAAGATGAAGAAAGCTGCTTAGTGGTTGTGGTTCACAAAACCCCTGAAGACCTTCAGCAGATGCTTGGAGGAAGATCACCACTGGAGATTTGCCTCTTTTGAGGCACTAACACAACATAAGTCTGCCACTTGATTGCTGGGCCCCTCAAAGGGAGTGAAGCTCTCCAGTTTCAGTGGCCACACTTAGACCTATGTTGGATCCAGCCTCCAATGCATTATCAGCCTGTGCTTTGTGTGCCCACCCTTTCCAGTGTTGAGTTGATGTTAGTGGAGTCACATATTCTGGCACTTTCTGTTTAGGAAATGTGGTGCTGTGATTCTGACCATATGAAAAGAAAAAAAATTAGCAAACTTAAATAAAACAACAGTGGATTTAGGCAAGTTGGTTACTTTTAAAATCCCCTATCGCTTAAAAAAATCCAGTTTTCTTTAGCTCTCTTCTTTTCACTCTGGGCCTTTCCAAATCATCACTGTGTAATTACATCTGTTGGGAGTGAAAGGTCTGCAAATGCTGCAGGTTTTTGAAGTTGTAGGTGTCAAGTAATAATGTATATAGTACTGCAGTTTCTCTGTAGCTTGAAACCTGCTGTTGTTATAATGACTGTCTGAGACCCCATGTGCCTGGGGCAAAGTGCATCCTTTGTGTTACACACTCCAAAGCTAGTCATGGTACATTGTTACTTGAATGTAACAAAAAAAGTTTAATAAATGAAAATACAATTCAGATGTATTACTTGTCTGCAAGGTAACTGGAGAATTTATAATGGACCCCAGTGCAAGCAAATAACCCTTGTGCCTAATCAGCAGAGAGACGGCGACCTTCCTGCTTCAAAGAAGAAACGCCAGGCAGGGGAGAAGATTATGTACACTTTGGTCTCTGTGCCACATGGAAATGACATCGCATCTCTCTTTGAACTGGATGCCACCACTCTTCAGAGAGCTGATTGCCTGGTTCCAAGGTAAAAAAAAAAAAAAAAAGTGTGTGTGTGTGTGTGTGTGTGTGCGCAAAAAACAGTGCTGCGTTGAGAGGTTTCTTCCTAGCATTATGCTTGTGAGTAAAGCAGAAAAAAAATCAAACGAGCAAGTATTATCCTTCAGTTGAAATTTGAGGAGTGTTCATGGATAAAGAAGAGATGTATAAAACATGATACTGCTGCTGGGACTGGGTAGAATAATTATAAGGATAAACCAAGTGACACCCGAAGAGAGTCTGTGAAGCGAGAAATAATGGGCTAAATGTTGCATAGATATATGAAGACAGAACTGAGTCTTGTGCAGTTTTTGAAAAAGCTATACTGCTAATAGATCTAACTAAATTGTTCCCAACAAAATAATGTGTGTGGTGAGCAGAGCCTCTGTTTCCCTGACAGATCACGATGCCACTGAAAAGGCTTGTTATTCAAATGAATTCAGCAAGTGGCTTCTGGATTTTAATTGTGAATATTTGAAAATTCAACTGTGTTGCTTAGCTGAGATTCGCTAGATAAGTCACATGGAGCTGCTTGTGACTGAATGGACATGTAAACACTTGGGGCTAGTAGTTATGAGGGTGGATTTTAGAGCTGGGTACTCACAAATACTGATTTATGCAGCTTTGAAGTGTATTTGCTGTGTTAAGTTTTGCCAGATAATTTGCTTACTTGAAAGCTCAAATCCCATCAGCATGAAAGGGAGAGTGAGAATGAAGACCACAGTGAATGTATTTAAAAAGTAGGATTCAGAGTAAAAAATGTAATTGATTTCTCAGTTCTGCTTTTTGTTAATACCACAGATTATCATATGGAAAGAGTTTAGAAGAATCTCATGTCTGATCTTTGTTCACTTGATTTTCAGTTGAGAACTGATTCTGTAAATTCTTGCTTCCTCTAACAAGGGTTTGCGAATCATGATGGAGAAGCTGTGAAACCGTGGTCAGTTTTGCTTTCTGGCTTTTGTGCTGTGACAGGTTGAAAGGGTTTGTTTGCAGAAAAAAGAAAAGAATTTGTTTTATCCATGAAATCTTCTTCTATTCAGATGGGAATTTATAACACCTTTTCATTTTCTTTTTTCTTTAAGGAATATTTTAATCCTAGGTTTACATACTTAAAACCAGCATTCTGCATAATCCCAAAATGCTCTTTGTTCTTGTTGCAACTCTGTCTGGTGAGAAAGAAGGAGACAAGGGAAAAGGTTACTGGAGTATCTTTTAGGTCTCCTTCATCCTTTTATGTTGAGTGACTGGTGTGACTCCTGCCCTCAAATCTCATGTTGTGGTCTCGTGCTGCATTGCATCACACTTTGTCCACTGCAGCTCATGACTGATCCATCTAACCTGTTGTTTGCTTTATTTTCTTTTAGGAACTCGTATGTTCGACTGAGGCATTTATGCACTAACACTTGGGTCACCAGTACTAGCATTCCAATAGACACTGATGAAGAGAGGCCTGTGATGTTAAAGGTAAAGGTTTATATCTTGGGGCTGAAATCCCAAACTCATTCCTGAAGTTCTCTACTGGTGATCCCATCTCTACCATATGAAATATACATAATAATGAGGATAAATGTAAGAGGATTCTTCACCCAAATCAAATCAATAAATGTTGCAGATTGGAACGTGCCAAACAAAAGAGGACAAAGAAGCCTTTGCCATTGTGTCAGTTCCTCTGTCTGAGGTGAGAGACTTGGACTTCGCCAATGATGCAAACAAGGTTCTAGCATCAACTGTTAAAAAACTGGAGAACGGAACAATAACCCAGAATGAAAGGAGGTTAGTGAGTTTGGGGTTATTTCCCTCCTAAACTGATGTTTGATTTCTCATGACATTGTGGCGTTGCAGTAATGAGTAATTTAGTAATATCTGTGTGGACGTAGAGGCAGTTGTGAGAGAGGACACTTCAATGCTAACCTGGGGTTAGTTTCCATCTCTGTCAGAGTGTTCTTGGTGCACCTTAGGCTTGTCTGTGCATCTCATCTGTAAAATGGGCATGAACAGCACTTCCTCAGCTCACTGCCCACATCAATAAGTAGGTAGCTCCTTGGGCAAATGCAAAATGTTTATCTTAATTCTCTTTGATAAACTACTTCTGAGCTGTAGTATGGGGGCCTGTTGCATTTGATTCTCATGGGCAAGAAGGCTCTCTAGACAATAGGCAGCATGGCAGGACTCTTGATTCTCGAGTTCACTGTACTGCACGTTCATGCTGCTAGAGCAGCAGAAGGAAGTCTCAGTGACCAAGAAGCTGCCCCAGCAGATCCTTTCCTGTTTCTATTTTTCTTGTGCTCTTTTCCTATTTTACATAATTTCGGTGTCTACCCTTTGTATTCATCAATGCTTCAGCTGCAGTGCTACTAGAATGTCTGTTCTCCACATCTGCTGCTGAATTAAAGGATTTTGTTGTACATTGTAGCCAGATACATCCCACTCCCAGTGATGTAATTCACTATTTGTTTTCAACTGTCTGTTGTTAAACTATGAGACAGCATCTCTAGCTGTGTTAAATTGTAACTTGTATTGCATCATGCATCTTACACAGCTCTTACTGAAAATGTTCATTCTTATTGATAATATGGAACTTTTGCTGTCAGTCGTCAGTAGCAATTAGACAAGATGGCTCAATATCAGATGGAGGATTTATCATAAGAGGCAGATCTGTAATGGCCTGGGTGCTGGTACTTAGCCTTGAAAAACTAATGGGCCATTTCATGGTTGGGTTGAACTAGAGAGGCATATGACATAACCAAGGTGTGACATCCCAGTGACCTTGCACTGCCGTGTCACTGAAAGACAGTATTTTCAAATTTTGATGCTGACAGATAGGTATAACACACAAGTAAAATATTTCAGACTGGTTTCAGGGTAGTGCCATTATTTGTTCCTGTGATTTCCTTTGGGAAAAAACCAACACACTCTTTTCCCTGTTTTACCACCTTCCTGCTTAGTTAAGTAGGGGTCCCAACAGTTTATTCCTGGTTGCTTCATCCTACATATGCCTTTTCTGCTTTTTCTGTTGAGGGGGACCTTGCCGTTCTCTGCCAGTGGGCTGAGATTTTTAAAGCTAAAGCTCACTTAGACTGTGGAAACTTTGTGTCTGGCTCCTAGAGACAACCTTGAAGCTCCACTGTTCATCTTTTTGGCACTTTCATAGTGAACTAGGTTTCGTAATTATAGACCTGGTGATGTCCAAAATCATACGATGTTTCCTCAAGGTAGGCAATGTGCTGGATTTTGTTTGTAAAAGATTGCTAGTTCTTTTAAGGGAGATTCATTGAATTCTGTGGGCATTTGTACTTCTCTGTACATGCCTGGCAAGGTATGTTAGTAACAAGAAGGCAATGACCACTTTTTGCATTTTCTGAAGAAAAGAGAGAAGGAATTATTACCACTTCTTCTGTCCTTTTTAGCGCTTGTTTCTGCCAGATCTTCTGTGTAGCATAGACTGAAACAAATGTAATAATTTTAAAATATTTTCTTGGGCCAGTAGGAAAATAGTCTAATGATAGAATGTTTTTATTCCTCTAGTGAGTCTGTCATCTTGTTTCACTGACTGGTGTCCATGAGAAAGTGTAAGAATCCATGCTAGGCTTCATTAAGAGTGCCTTTCTACTGTTCCTAGGCCATGATGCCAGCTGGTATAGGTTTTGGATGTCTAAATACTCTGCAGCAACCAAGTATCCTATATTTTTCTCCCTTTTCCTCTCTGGTTGTTGCTTAATGCCTTGGTAAACATCCCTGTGACAGATTAAGCCTCTGCTGAACCATGGTCTGGAATCCTTAAGTACATGTCAAGCTTAACTTTTCAGTGATTGAAGTTCTATTGCTCTTAGGTTATTCTAAAAGGGGATTTTCTTTCATAATGAATACTAGCAGGTGTTGAATAGCTGCATATAATAATTATTTATGTATTCATTCTAGGTTTGTAACCAAGTTACTGGAAGATCTCATTTTCTTTGTTGCTGACGTGCCTAATAATGGGCAGGAAGTTTTGGATGTGGTTGTTACCAGGCCAAACAGAGAACGACAAAAATTAATGAGGGAACAGAATATACTGGCTCAGGTATGTCCTGCTGTATTAATAACTTGCTTGTATTTACAAGCAGACTGTAGAAGAGAGTTATTTAAGAAAATGTTATTTTTAGGTAACTTGACTTATGCCATGTTGGGTTTTATCTGGTTGGATTGGATAGATACATTACTTAGTCACGGCTCATCTCTTGGCCTGTGAATCAGATAGAAACATGAGGGGCCATGTCTGATGGCTCTTAGATTCATGTGATGCTGATGACTTTTAAGACTACCTTTTATTACAAATGTTGATGAAATTTGAAACAAGCTTACAGCATGGTCCCAATCCTGCATATAGGATTCCCCATATAGGAAAAATTATTTTGCTCTTACGGATCCTTGGCTTTGTATGAGCTGTGAACTTGCATATAAATCAAAATCACTGTGCTCTTTAAGTAGCCTACTGGAAATTAAAACTGAAAAGTATGATTGGACAGCAGTCAGTATTGTCCTCCTTTTTCATCCTTAATTTATCCAAAATTAAGGCACTCAACTAACAATATTTAAAATTGGGGAGTAGCAGTAAGAAGAAAGCAGTATCAGAGAAGTTGGAGGAAAATGTAAAGCTAAACACCTAAAGCTGTAGGATCTGAGATTGTGCCCCCACTTGTATTCAGTTGTATATGTGTAAGTGCAGTGATTGACTTCTGACTTTGGTAAATAAGGTGCTTGTGCTGAGCATGTTAGAAAATGTTTCCGTTGACTGCTACACGTTAAGAAAAAATCTGGGGTTTTATTCTCTGTGATTTTGATTTTGAACAGATCTTTGGCATCCTCAAAGCTCCTTTCAAAGACAAAGGTGAAGGATCGATGCTGAGACTTGAAGATCTAGGTGACCAGAGATACGCTCCATACAAATATATGCTAAGATTATGTTACAGAGTTCTCAGGCATTCCCAGCAGGACTATAGGAAAAACCAGGTCAGTGCTATTCAAGATAATTTTCCACCTGATTTCTATAAATGTATATCCTGTGTTTGACATTACTCTCTACTAGCAAGTGGTATTCTGTGATAATGGTATAAGGACTGGGTTTTTGTATAGGTTAGTTGTAAGAAGCAATGGACTCCAGTCTCAGTAGCAGCTGGGAAAAACTGCTCTAACTTTATAGGACTTATAGGATCAGAAGTAAAAGTGTGACTGCTTTGTTTTCTTTCCACTGCTTTACAGAAATATTTCCGTCTTGGAGGGAAGGAGAAGAGGGAAGATTTGGAAAAGAAAGGTCCTTAAACATTATCAAAAACCTTTAGGATTTTTCTTTTAAAAAATGGGTTGTCCTTTCTTGAATTTTGTATATATTTTCATTGACCCAGTCCTTTGCTTTATGAAAGAAAAAGAAGAGTTAGTAATTCCTGATATTGAACTTGTTCCTTGGGGTACATATTTTATGTGTTCAGATATTCTTTTCTTCAGGCCAGTTCAGAGAGGAAAGTTTTGAGGGATATTTTGATTGCTCATTGAGCTGAGTGCTTATGATTCTAAAAGAAAAACATTACTGCTTAACAAGTCATCATGGAAATTTTCATTTTTTTCAGGAATATATTGCGAAGAACTTCTGCATCATGCAGTCCCAGATTGGTTATGATATTCTGGCAGAAGACACCATCACAGCTTTGTTGCACAACAACAGAAAACTGCTAGAGAAACACATCACAGCTAAAGAAATAGAGACGTTTGTTAATTTACTCAGGAGAAATCGAGAGCCAAGGTTTGAAGTGGTCCACTTACATTTTCCCTGTATTGATAGGCCTTTATATTTACAGTAGCTGTGAACTTGCCTTCTATTGATAGTTTTGTTGCCTCTTTCTCCCAGCTTAATTTTTTATTTTGACATGGCAGACAGAAAACCCACATGTACAGTGCCATGCTAGAAAAGGTCAGAACTACATTGGAGTATCACGGTATCTGCATTTCAGAACTAGAGCCTTCTGAAAAGGAGGCTTGTATTTTACAGGACAATTTTGAGAATTTTGTTTTATTTCAGACTGGGATATAGAAAAACAAACAAATTTTAACTTCTCATAGCTCTGCAGATCCTCTGTGAAACTGCCACTTGTGTTGGTTCCTCTGCTAATAAATGTGGTGGAGACTACACAGATGTCAATTTTTCTAAGCTTTTATGACTGTCAGTTTTCCTGCAGGTTCTGATTCCAGATCAGACCTGAAAGTGGCCTAGGGCAGTGGACACGTCCTAGACCAGATCTTGTTTCAAATGAAAAATTCTGGCCTTGAACTTCAATCAGCTGGAAATTGTTTTGATTAACTTTAGATCAGAATATGAAGGAAATGGATTTTTTTTAAATGGAAAATCTGTCTATTTTTTTTTTCATTGGATTGTCAGTTGTAAAATTACTGAAGTAATACAAATTTAAGAACTTAATGCAGTGAAGATCAAATAATGTCCTCTGTAATTGTGAATACCATTTTTCTGTTAGTAGGATATTGCACAAAGCCCTGGTGCTTCACTGCTTCAGTTATTTTCCATATATCTGCAGATATTTTGCCTCAGTGTAATCTGATTGACCTTCCCCTGCTAAACATGGGTTTGTACAAAGAGGAAACCACATGAGATGAGCTGCTTCTCAGTGCTGAAAGGTCCTAGTGTTTATTGATAATCTTGTATCACTCTGTGGTGGAGGATGTCCCAGTACTGTTGTGTAACTGGATTGTGCTGTTGCTGTGCATTAAAAAGATACGTTCACTTCTTTAAGGCTGAGATCCTAGAGAAATAAATTTTTGAAAAACATCCATTGCTAAGATGGTGCAATCTGAACAGCAAAGGCATTTATTTTCATGGAGAATCTGTTCAATTCTTAGATTTTTGCATCACTGCTTGTGTGGGTAAGAATGGCTGTAGTGTACTCTATGACACAAGCTCAACAAAATTCACAAGTTTTAGCTCCAATGACGTAACTCCCATGGAATTCTGTGTAATTATGGCTGCTTACTTCATATTATCTTTTTGGTGCAATGTTGTTGTGTGCTGTTAATTACCTGTTGCCAAAAATCTTCATTTCAGCCATGGGTAAAAATGTCCCTACATGTAACCTAGAAATGCTTTCTGTACTCATCCCTTGCACCTCCCAGATTTCTGTGGGCTCTGTGGTCTGTGCTAATGCAGAAATGATTTTCTGATTGCTTTTGGTAGGCTGATCATCTATAGAGGTTCAAACTGCTGGATCATTGAACAGCAGATAGTAGATGGTCAAGTTTTTTTCCCTTAATTTCTAAGGAAGTGTGATCACACACAGTGACCTCTGTGTGTGTGTGTGCCTGCTTGTATCTGCTCCCCCACCAGCTCTTGAGCCTCTTGCCAGTTGTTAGAGGGTACTCAGGGCTCAGGGATACTCAGTTTCCTATGAATGTCCTGAAAAAAAGCAGCTACATAGAGGGAAGAGGCCCTTTTTATATTCCATTGAGGCAAAGGCTGCAATATGGACTACTGTTTAATGCAGGCAGAGAAATCCATGGCAGATGGACAAGAACTAGATAATGAATGTCCCAACTGTTAGGAAAGCCTCAGCCTGAGCCTTGTTAAACATCAGAAAATATAAATTCGAGAGCAAAATTCATAGGAAACTGATTTCCATGCTAAGCTTTAATATTTCTTATTTTTGTGGAATGATAGCTTTGAATGCAGAGGTCTTGTCCTGCCAGCTCTTCACTTTTCACTAATTGTTGGCTGTGTCGCTTTGTAGATTTTAAAAGCTGGACTCCTCCAGTGCAGTGGAGTTCCTTAAAGGGTATATGAATGTCTCCAGCACAAGTAACATCTACTTGCTATTTGGGTTAGGGACATGCATGTTACTGATGGGGAAGATGGGTAGGAATTTGTACTCTTGCTTCTGGTTCCTGACAGGGATAAAGACCCTCAGTGGAGCTCCCCCACCAGTCAAGCTTAAGACAGCCTCAGGCTGCTCTAAAGTTCTGTCACAACTCTTTGGCTTTTGATTTGCTGAGAATTGTTACATTCAGGATATTTTTCTTTTCTCTCCCTGACTGATTGTCAGTGCCATTCAGGGTGGCTCTCAAAGGTACTATTAATTTTTATTTGTTGTGAGTTGGAATAGTATGAATCAACGAAGATCGCATGTTGATAAATGTGTATATTAGTGATAGATGGTAGAAATTTCTGCTGCAATGTTTCTCTGTACTATTTTAAGGCTGATGTTTTGTTGCATCTGTGGGTTTTTGACTGCAGATTCTTGGATTATCTATCAGACCTGTGTGTATCTAACACCACGGCAATACCAGTAACTCAGGAACTCATCTGCAAGTTTATGCTGAGCCCAGGGAATGCTGACATTCTCATTCAGACCAAGTGAGCATCTATAATTTGAACATACCTTTTTGTTATCTTGTCTGTCGTTACATTTGTATCAGGTTGGTAGTGGCTCCATTTTGAATGATTTGTCTTTGCAGGCTGGTATCAACACAAATGGACAATCCATTGGAATGCCCAGTCATCTCAGATGACATTGATGAAGAAGAAGTGTGGCTTTACTGGATTGACAGTAACAAGGAACCTCATGGCAAAGCCATCAGGCATCTGGCTCAGGAGGCAAAGGAGGGCACAAAAGCTGATTTAGAAGTTCTTACTTACTACAGGTAAAACTGCTTATTCAAATGGAAAAAAAAGAAAACTCTCTCTCCTGATGCTGTTCTTACTTGGATCATTAGCTAATATGAAAAAAAGGAAACAACGTCATGCCAGAAATTGGGTTTATTAGTTTGTTTCAATTTTTTCCTGTTAGAAGCATCATGCTCTCTGCTGTTTATTCCAGACAAATCTTTAATTTCCTTTGGTCATGACGGCTCTTGTGTCTTGTTTTAATTTTGCTTCTTACCTTTTATTTATTGGGCTATGTTTTTAGGTTGTGCTGCTCTAGAATAAGGTATGCTCTGAGGAAGGAGTTCCTTGAGGATTAGAGGGGAGAAAAGATCATGAAACAGTCTTACACAGATTGGAAACAAATGGTCCAAATGCTTCAGCTGTCCATTGAAGAAGTTTTCCTTTGTGTGTCAAAAGGAGCCCAGTCTTCATGGAGGGGTCTGGACCCTGATGATAGCATTTTTGGTGGCAAGTTGGTTCCTTAGCTAGAATAGTCACTCCTGTAAATTGTTAATATTTATGTCAGTAAGGTTGACATTAGGCTTGTAAAGTCAGACACTAGAGTATGCTGTTTCATGGTATCTGAAGAAATCAGTTGGAAATAATTTTTTTTTTCTTTTGAAGGTACCAGCTTAACCTCTTTGCAAGAATGTGCCTGGACCGCCAGTACCTAGCCATCAACCAGATTTCTGCTCAGCTGTCAGTAGACCTGATCCTGCGATGTATGTCTGATGAAAGTCTCCCTTACGACCTCCGGGCTTCTTTTTGTCGGCTGATGCTACACATGCATGTGGACAGAGATCCTCAGGAATCTGTGGTACCTGTGAGATATGCCAGATTGTGGACTGAAATTTCTACTAAGATCACAATTCATGAGTGAGTTGAAAGTGTTGCAAAATAAAGTACAACTTCATTGTATTTGGGTTAGTCTCAGGACAAAATGGTTGTAAATATGTAATGTTAGCACAACATGTAAGCAAAAAGGTATTTTGTTGCAAAACGCAGAGCTATTTATTATTGGTACTCTTGGAAACTTACACGGGTAGCTTTACATAATATTTCAGTCTCATTTTTCACATTGTTCTTATCGGGGACAATCTGAGCAAAAATTGAATGGCCTTTCCTCTGACAAGCTGAATTTGAAGTGCTTTAGTTGTGTCTAACATTGAGTGTAATACTACCAAGCATGTAGTGTTATACTTCAGGCACAACTGAAAGCCACAGTTGGAAAGCTGGAACTTACATTTAGGTACAACTATTGCCCCAGAAACAGTTTACAAAGGCTTTGGCCTCAATCCAGCAAAGTACTTAAGCATGTGTTAAATTTTAAGTATGGGAGAAAGGTCCATTGACTTCAGTGGAAACCCTCTCTGGCTTAATCGGTTTGATGGAGCAGTGCCACTGTGCTAGACCCAGAAAGGGAGTATCTGGCTGAAGAAACAGAGGAAGCAGTACAGCAGTTCAGTAGACACTATTGCTTCTTTTAGTGAGATGAAGGATTGTTTTGACATATGTGAAAAATCATTCCTAGTTGGTGGTAGAGAGGGAGAGGTGTTTCTGTCCTGAGCTGCTTTCCTTATGTACCATCTTCCTTGTGGAAACAGAGTACTCTGGCTGATGGGCAGAGAGGAGAGCTGAGACGTAGTGGTTATTGAATTGCCACAGCAAGATTTAAGAGTACTGTCTGCCACAACAGTAGTATTTTCCTGTCTCTGTTATTGCTGCAACCCTTATAGGTGCTGTTGTAAGGAAGGTTTATGCATCCTCTTTGTGTTTCTATGCAGAATCACCTGACCTCTACCGTTCTACTTACTGAGAACTGACAGTAATTTTATGGAATTGTGATTGGTTTGTTTTTTGTTTAGTGACACTGATCCTAATATTAGAGGTGGTTAATTTTTTTTTTCTTCTGTGTCTTGCATTGTAGGTATGATTCTTTCACAGACTCTTCCAGAAATGAAATGAAGAGGAAGTTTGCACTCACTATGGAATTTGTAGAAGAGTATCTGAAAGAAGTTGTAAATCAGCCCTTTCCTTTTGGAGAAAAAGAAAAAAATAAACTTACATTTGAGGTATTTCTCCCCTATCTGCATCCTACTTATGGTATTTCTTCTCATTTTACCTAAGCTGATATTGGCTCTTTCAAAACAAATACAGTTGCAGAAAAAATGTCAGTTTAAAATGTCCTAAAGAAGCACAGGTTCCCAACTCCAGTGTTCTTGGTGATGGCTGTTACTGCAGAAAATAATAGTACAGTCTGCTGCCTAACAGCTGTATATTCCTCCCTCTCCTGAGGTGGTTGCATTTCAGTGGCAAGGGAGAGGGATATGTGTGTGGGTGAATGGCCATATGATCCTTTTCTCCGCATTAGTGAATTTGCATGCAGGGATTCTTCAGTATAGGTAAGTATTAGTCTCTGTGTAAGATATGACACTCAAGGAAATACTCTGAATAACCTAATCCAGTGTTTTAAATACTGGTTGAAATTTCTGACAAAAATTTTAGATAAACCTAAATCTTCCAGATTCAAATGACACTGAATAAAGGGGAAAATGCTTACTGCTTTCATACTTCTTCCTTCAACCTACCTGCTCCTGCCTCTGGTCATCTGAAATATAACCTCTGTTCAAACTTAACTCAGTTGTCTTCCTCTTCTTTTGACTTCCATTTTCCCCACGGCTACTGCCTCTTTAAGCAATTTCCTGGAGTCTTTTTTCTTATGTTTTTCCACAGATGCAATTACATGCTTTCATGCCTTCCAAATTTCAATTCGGTTTTGCTCTTTGTTGAAATTTGACTGCCCAATTGTTTTGGCTAATTCTAAAAAACATTTGGTGTCACTGACCTTAGTCCAAGGCCTGTTTAAACCAGTGGAAAGACTTGTACTAATCTGAATGTAGTCTAGATCTGTATCTCTCTGAAAGCTGCTATGTGAAATTCAATAGTATTGCACAGCTAAGTACCACAAAGGTTGCTCATACTTCCTTCATTTTTCATTTCTTTTTTTCATAGGTGGTACATCTGGCTCGAAACCTCATATATTTTGGCTTTTATAGTTTTAGTGAGCTTCTCAGGCTGACACGGACACTGCTGGCAATTCTGGATATTGTTCAAGTTCCTATATCATCATATTTCGAAAGGTTGAGCAAGTTTCAGGATGGAGGTGAGAGAAGCAGAAAGACTCTTATTCCAGTGTGTAATTCATTATTCAGGTTGGGAATAATTTATGCAATAACTCATTGATCTTTCAAGATTCTTTATTTACACATAAACCCACCTAACAGGAATATATTGCAGAATACATTAAGATGGTCAACTGAAGAGGATCCTTTTTGAAAGGAGCTGCATGCTTATGATACATGGTTACTGTGTTGTTGGTGCTACTTCTTTGCTTGTTTGGAACTGAACTCTCAAATCTGGATCTAAACCTGAGTGTCCCTTGTGCCAACCATCCTAAGCAAGTGCAGATGGCATTTGCCTGGGGACAGCAATGATGATGGTTCATATGTGGCACAAGCATTTATTAGCTGTCTTAGCACTTCAATTGAAGGGAGAATATCTCAGCATGTTCTGTGATTCTGTGACATGTGTTACTGGTCCAGAAGCACCAGACATTTCAGATGAGACCATCCTCTCTGCATGTGTTTGTCAGTTTTGAATGTTCTTTTTTTAACCCTGGCCAGAGTGCCTGTCTGACAACCACAGGACAATACTGTATGTCCCACTGCCTTTTCTGCCATGGCTTAGAACTGGGTTGAAGAATGAGCATGCCAGGAAAGTGCTGAAAGCTCACAGTTTTGTTTTCCTGTGTGTGGAAAGGAAGTGCAACAGTCATGTGGGCTGTGGGTGCAGGAGGCTGGCTGATGGCAAATTCTGTTTCAGTATGTGTCTGGTGTGCCATTGCACTGCCAGCTGGCCCACAGTACTAAATAGGGTGAGCTGTCTTGTTTTGAAACAACAATTATTTTGTGTTTTCTCTGGGATACCTTTTCCCAGCCTTGAGTTTTCCTCATCATTGTTTTGCCCTGTGTGAGTGTGCTGTCCTTCTGGAGACGTGTAGACTATCATTGTTATCTCTGAGCCAAGAGGGCTTGTGCTTGATTCCCTTGATCTTTCCTCCATCACTGCCAGTGCACTTTACAGGGGGCCCCAGGAAGTCTTTCCTGCAGTGCTGTGCACACTAAAGCATGCTATAGCTTGCTGTCATCCCTCTACAGAACTAGGGGAAGACTCTACATTCAGACACTTGGAATGATGTTTTCCTTTTTTGTCCCTGAAATACTGCATTGCAGACTCTCAAATGACTCTGGACACAGTTTGATTTTAGATAAAATCTGTGTGTATTGGCAAGATGAAACATGCAAATTTGGTTCTTCTGTTTAATTCTCTCTCCGCTCAAGTCTTTAATCCTGGTTATGCATCTCATTTAATGTTTTTACTTACTTTCATTACCCATAAAATTATGTTTCATCCTTAATTCTCTTCTATTTCTGTTAAAGAGTTTCCTTTCTGGCTATAAAGGAAAGAACCACCTATTAAATGCAAACAGACCTGCTCCCAGTTATACTCGTTCCCAGGGTAGTTCCATGCAAATTGGTGAATTTACTCCAAAGTAAATGACTATGTGAAGGAATGCAGAAAATGTCACCACCATGCAAATGGAAGCTCATCAGCCTTATTAATGACACAGCCATTGACTGGAGCCTTGTTGGGAGCTATTGTCACACATCTGTTTTTGTCTCACATTCTCTGAGCAAAAAAGCTTGGAACCAAGGTGGGATTTTTTGTGTGTATTTGGTTAGCTGTGGCCTTCATGCAGATTCTTTAAACTTCCTTAGTGGCTGTAGCTGCCTCCGTGGATGTGTTTGTCTTTTAAACACTGGACCAGTTCAGGTCAGGATTTGACAATCCACTGATATTCTTCCGGAAATCGTCTGTGGGTTAGTTTGTTGGGTTTTTTCCTCCATGGCTAGAAAGCCCATTTTTTTAGAGAATTTGGTTTTCTTTTTGCTAGCTCACACTATTGTCAGTCATGTCTACCATCTTAAGGGAGACCAGAGAGAGAGAGATACTGACTGTGCTGTCTAAATGCTGTATTGTACTACATTTTTTACATTACTATTGTGCTGTAGTGTATTTGGCTGCTTCGCTGTCCATTTTTTTCAGACTTTATGAATTTGTGCTTGAGCCCACAATAAGAGGCAGAAAGTGCTTCTGTTTTCTGAGTGGTGGTGGTAGGCTGGAACTTATGTGCTTCTGTAGGTGTTTGACTATAGATGATGTAAGGATAAGTGAGTCCTTACTTGAGACTGGGCTTGAATCTGCATTTGATAAGGTGACCTTGCTTTACTAGGTTTGCTGGCACAGGCCTATGTATGAGATGATCAGGTGTCTTAATGATGTTCTTGTACTTCTATCTTCTGGGGGAAGGGGAAAGACTAGAGGTCTGATTATACTGTGCTTCACATCTTGTGCAGTCACTTCTACCCAAACACATTTGACTGCAAAAGTCCTGATGTTCCCCAAGTCCTGTGGAGTCTGGATCCATGTTGTCCAGGATTGAGGATTTTGTGTATATACTGGGAATGTGTAAAAGTAAATTACTAGTTTTGGAGGTTATGGAGATTATAAAGGTTGTGGGGTTTTGTGTTTTTTGTGGGGTTTTTTGTGTTTTTTTAATCCATTCACTCAGTTATTACAAATGTTATTAGCTTTAATTCAGCAAGAACATATATTTCATACTTTGTGCTTAGGGCTTTGAAGGGTAGCTCTGAAAGTCAGTTTTGGCAAGCACTGAAAGGCAGCCATGCTGCCTGGGACTGATGGTTTAATGGTATGAACAAATGTGATAAAATTTTACCAAGCATTAGGGGCCTGATTCTGCAACTCTAATGTAAGAAAATGCTACTGAATACCAGCAATCAGCCTGCATATTTTAATTTTGATCACTGTCCTACTGTAAATTTACATAGATTAATATTAAATGGGTATTTAAGAGCAATATTTTGTCAGTAATTATATCTATTCAGAAATGCAGTTGATTTTGAGTTGTTTAGGACAAATGACTTGAGAAGAGGTTTGACCAAGTGGAAAACTCACGTTATTCCCGTTCTACAGCTGTAGTAGATCCAAGGTGGCAGCTCTATAGAAATTAAGAATTTTGGGTAGAATCTATTTATTTTACATGATAGGTCTTGCATTTTAGTTTTTTTAAAAAGCATTGATTATTATGGGAAACTCAGTTCTGAATAAATTTGGGGACATACAGAGTGTACTGCCTTTACATTATTGACATTGATTTGCACCAGATCAGTAGAAACAAAAGTTTCCAAAATCTGTTTCCTATAATGTGGAGTTGTTTGGAACTTTACGGTTTGGCACCTGCTCCACATCATAGAATCTGTAGTCAGGATTTTAAGAATGTGTCGAAATATATTAATGGTGAGGGGAAGAATGAGGTGGGTCTTGGCTCTGGGAAGCCTGCCTGGAGTTGTGCACCTCAGATTTTGAAACCACCATATTTACAACCAAAAATCTGTAATCTTCTTCCCTGTTTAATATTAATTTCTTAAACAGACCCATTTAGTTCAGTAAAACCACATGCTAAGTGAGGAAGCATATACAATGAGCTTTGAACTGTTGAAGCATATCTGCAAAATGGGGGGTATTTTTAGGCTTAGTGGAAGTTGCACAAGGACTTAATTAGCCTTTTGCCACAAGATGTCCTTTTCCATCCTGTGCTTATATTTTGACTCCTGTTGATGGCTGAGGGAGTAGTCCTTGATGTTCTGTGTTTGTTTCTGTATATTGGTTCTCCAAAACTTCTGGAAAGAGCCTTATGGTAATGTTATGCCTTGCTTCCTTTGAAAAGTTTGATTTTAATGTCACTGCCAGTTACTTTAACCAGAATTAAATTAGTGTGCACGTAATTTTCAGGTATGACCTTATTTGATGAGGACAAGTTGGGGAAAGTTGTCTAGAAACATTTATGAGATAGGATCCTGGAAAAAGGCTTCTTACTTAAATTGCATCCTAAAAATGAATTCATGCGAAAAACTTGCAGCCAACCTTTTTTTTTTCCCAGTGTTTTAACTTTGAATGATTTTTGAGGTTATTTGAAGCTTTTTTTCTGTTTCTTTTTTTCCCCTTTTAGATTCTAAAAAGTGTGGGGTTTGCAAAATATACAGCCTGTAACCTAAAGAGCCATTTTTTTTCTTAAGGAGAAAGTGAGGACTTCATTTAGTAATGCTGTCATTTTGGCACCTTTCAGGAACATTATAATCTCTTGCAGTTTTAATTAAAAGGTAAAGTCATTGCTTTCCTAATAAGTGCACCCTGATGTATCATTCAAGAGTCAGGCACCAATCTGCCTTGTCCAATACTTGTTATTTATTCTCTGTGAAATAAAATGCACATCTTTCTCTAGGCACAATTGATCTTTCAAATAGCTGATTTTAGTCAAACCATGCAGCTACAGCATATGTCAGGTCTGAAAAATGAAATGATATGGTAGTTTTAGCAGGCAAGCTATGCATTTGCATTTGCCATGCAGCTCAGTGCTGTTTAGTTAATGTTGTTTGGGAGTAAGAGTAATGGCATGCAAAGAAATGCATCCTTTAATTTAGTCTGTGTATGTCTTGGGATGCAACTCACAGTGCTGTGCACCAGGTTGAGAGCTGGTGAGACAAACATAGGTTATCTGCAGAGTATATTTTTCCCTCTGGAACTCTACATAAATGACTACAATTTTCCTGAGCCAGTGTCCACTGACATCAGTCTTTCAGCTCCCTTTGTTTCTGGAAAGAAAGGCTACACTTCATGTTGTTTTAAAACAGGTTTTAAAAGCTCCCTATGTAAGCTCCAGTGGCTCCTGCCTTTGTGATTCTCAGATGCTCAACCCATGCCTCCTTTTACCTGCTCAAACTTGCAGTCAAATATCCCAGCTCCTTCACATTATGTCTGGGGCTTCAGCTTGGTGACATATCCCTTCTGTAGAATGAAGGGTCTAAAGATCTCCCCAGAGGTGTCCTGAGATTGAGGAACATTTCTTTGAAATGTATCATGGAAAGCCCAACCCCTGCATCCCACTGCAAGTTTTGCTGCTTTGTACTGTGCTGCTTTGGGGTACTGTGGGGTACTGGCAGGGGTCAGGAAGGGGAAGCCCTCACTCTGAAGACTTTCACAGTGGTGGGCTACTGTCTCTCTGGCAAAGGAGTACTTGTATCTCAGTGAGCATGTCAGGGGACTCTCATCCAGTCTTCTGCCCCTTTGATACATCCTCATATCCTACTTAGTCTCTTGGATTCAACTGAGCAACAAGATAGGTAGTGTTGACTTTTGGCTCTCTTGCATGCAAGTAGGGATGCATACTAAGAAGAACCAGTAGTGATACTGCTGCAAGAACAGGGCTGAGAACAAGGGTGGACCTGCTGTTTCTGCTGTTCCTGTGGGTCCTCTGTGACCAAGAGGAACCAGATTTCATCCGGGGCTATTAGAAAAGATTGAATTGTTTCCAGCCTTGCATCTGTGCCTGTTAGCTGCTCTTTTGTCTAGTTAACAATTTGAAATGGCTTCTTGAGGCATGCTTTGATCAGCAGAGATAATGAGACAGTGGCTGCCTGGCAAATTGGAACAGTAATTTATACCAGCAGTTTACAAAAAAAAACCCACCCCAAAACAAAACCAAAAAACAGTTACAAGAGAAAAAAAATGTAACCCTTAGGTTACATTATCTGTGTTATTAACAGATATCTATCATGAGGCAGCTACTGTACAGTGCAGTATTTTGTCAGGCCAAAGGGGAGTGCAGTCTGGGAGTTTAATGCCGTAGACCATTTGACATTCCTCCTTATTCTTTGCCTTATCATGAGACCTGAGCATTAACGTGATTTTAGAGACCATTGCTCTTCTAGGAATCAATATCTTTACATATATGTAACTCAACTAAAAGGCTTGATTCCCATGGTACTTTTTACCTTCGAGGCCAGCATCCTCGTGCGTATATTTTTCTTTTGTCTAATGTTGATGGCAGGAAGGCTGTATTTTTGACATTGCTTTGTGGTTTTGGAGGATAGGCAACATCAACAGAAGCTACAGAATGTCAGGAGAAGGTGGATTTTCACTTTGGCCAGGCAGTGGTGAGTTTGCATGCAAAAAGGGAGGGCTTCTGGATATGCCCTAGGTAAGTGGAGGATGGAGTGGCCAGATAAATTCAGGGAGTGGATAGCAAATGGATGTGCATTGCATATTGTGGTGTTTTTTGTATTGTTTGTTTTAGCCCATTAGTTTTGAGGGCTGCTTAAAACATGTAAGTGGCCTCACCTTCAGTCCTTAATGTCATGCATTAGATGTTTTCTGTGAGGCTTACCTGAGGTCAGCTAGCTATTGAGTGATGAAAAATTGTTTAATGAAGTAATAAAGTGTGATTTTTGGTTTGTTTATGGTAGGTTCTTCAGTCTTTATGGGCAAATACTGTAGAAAACCTGTAAAAATTAATACTTCTTTCACAAACAGAGCTGTAAGGCTTAATGCTTCTGGCAAGTAATTTATAGCTCTAAGGGGTTTGAAATAAAATGTGTTCCTTTAGGTACTGAAGTGTTGTTACTATCTGTCTTAAATATGGCTATAACTTTTCATGCGGAAACATTGAGTTGCATGAAGCAACGTAGCCAGATCAACAAAAGCAAAGAAATATTGAGCTTAAGCTGACATTAGGTTTTTAGTTTAACTGCTGCTCATATGGCTCCCTTCCAGAGCATCCACAAGGACTGGCAGTGTTTCATGCTTTAAGATGGCACTGAAACTTCAAGAAGCTTGTGGTGGAGCAATAATATAGGTCTCACTGAAATCCACAAAGTCAAGGCCATTTGGAGTTAAGGCTCCTGTTTCAACAGTCATTGGGAAAATGACTGGCTGTTAAAGTATTATCTTAAAACATGGTTGAATGCACCATCACTGAGGCACTGGTTGAGACAAGGTCAGTTTATCTGAAAAGTGACTTGATGATGGTAGAAGTTTGGGGCTTTCAGCAACATGCAATATCTCCTAATGCATCAGTGAGCTTGGAAACCAGCTGAAAGCTTCCCCAGCATGCTGGCAAAATCCAGTTTTACCTCACCAGGGTTATAGCTGGTAAAAGTTGATTTCATGGGAAAAATGAGAGATACTGAGGATAACTGCCCCATGAAGAAGATAATAGACCCAGAAGACATTGAGACTTCATTGGGTTATGGGTGGGAAAGTAAACCTGAAGGGCTGTGGTGAGAGAAGTTGGCATGGCAGGGAGGAGCTAAATATGATGGTAACACACGGTGTCTGACTTGTGTCCTGCTACATTGGAAGGGATGTGTTTTAGAGGAAGAGTTTGGAAGAAGCTGAACCATGAGGTGTCCTAGTCAAAAGCATGCCTAGGTTTGATGACATCAGAGAAATGTCTATAACTGAATAATTACAGTGGAAGAAATGCCGCATTTTTGCAAAGCTGTTGATTTGTCTCCTCCCCCTACCCCTTTTTTTATAAGCAAGATTAAAGAATTAATTTGCCTTCTATGGCCAGGTTAATGAAAGTTGTTGGAGCAGTGGATACACGTGCATTTGTCTTTTTTGGTCACTTGGTACCAGTTTTCTTGAAGAACCCATCATATGTCAGCTCCTATTTAGGTACTTAGTTTCCAAAAAACTCTGAGCATCCAACTTCTCCAGTCCTTAATGAGAGCTGCTGAGTGTTAAAATGGTTTAGAAAATACAGTTTTGAAAACTTTTTCCATTTCTTAGTAAGGAGAAGCACTATGGAAAACTTTGAGCTAAAAATGGCTCAACGGTTTTGCAAATTGAGTTTCAAGAATCCATCTTTCCACTATCTGTATTGAGGAAGACTGAAAAATAATGTTAGTGAAAGGAGACTCTCTCCCTCTGAAGGAGGGACCAGCTCAGGTGTGTATAGTTAATTTTAAACCAACAAGGCTGCAAGTCAGTTTTCTGGTGTCTTCGGGATATCTGTGGAGTAGAGGGCTACTCACTGTAAGGGTGTCGGCCAGCCTTTGAGGGTGTCCCTTGTGTATTTGCATTCAGCTACTGCACAGTTTTTTGTACTGTGTGAAACACCTAAAATGTGGGTACTGGAGAGCAAACTGAGGATGCTGCATACCAAATGGCTAGGAACAATCTGAAGAAAATCATGAACTGCCAGCTGCATTTGACAGTTGTTTTTCTTTCTGAGTATGGGATTTTGTCACTTACCATCCATACCGTATTACATAGCAGATAGTTGTTTACTTTTATATTCTGCTTTTAGAATTTTTACAACCAGTAAATGACTTATCAAGAAAATATGCTTACGTAGAAAATGAAGTGTCAAATTATACACTGTTTCGACTACTTGGGTGGTTGTTATTTTTTCCCCATAATTGACTCCTCTGAAAAGTCTTTCTTCTCAGGGAGGCCGCCGTGTTGTCAATCGTGCCAAATGGTAGGAGATTATGTGCTACAGTTTTGTGACAGAAACTGATATTCATTAAGAAGTTGTGATCACTGTAATAAAAAGTAATGAAAAGGAGATGCACGGTTGTCTTCTGCAAACATGACAAGTATTATCTTCCTTTCTCTTCTTTCAATGACTGCCAATCTGCAGCTCCTGTAAATTATCACTTACTCGTACAGTGATTTCAGTCTTCCATTGGCTAACCTTGTGAGGCTGTACATTCAGCAGGAGACATTTCTCGTGGGTCTATGGCTTACAGAAGGTTCTTGCCACCTGATTTGTCTTGGCTGAGGGAGGAGCAGAGAGTAAGGATTGGGGAGAGGAAGGAAAATTTGGAAAAATGGAAGAAGATTCATGGATATTGCCCTGTGTTCTTTTCTTCTGTTGGTCAGTCACAGCTCTGAGTACTTCTGCAGTGGTGTGTTGGTGAGAGAAGTGGTTGGTTGCACACACCAGCAGTTTACAATATTGCAACGACTGTTTTCTCCCTGCCACACTTCTCAGCCATGTACAAATGTTAATACCTTCACCTCAAAGAAGACAAGAGATGACAGAGGTCAGCAGGTTAAGGGTGGTAACGCTTTATGAAGGCACATCTCAGGCTTCTCTTCCTTTATCTGTAGCAAAGTGCACATGAAAGTATTCAAAGTTCTCATCTACTTGCTATCTCTCCTGATTTAGCCCAGTTAACTACCTGAGTCAGTAAGTTAGTTTACCCTTGGACACTGGTATTCAGGAAGCACTTTGGAGATCAGAGCTCTGTTATTTTAGTCATTGTAAGCATGTGTACTAAGAACTTAAATCTCTTTTATTGAGCCAGTGTATTTTATCTTGAATTGTTTCAGGCTTAGCTGACATGCAGTCAGTCACTTTATAAGCTGCAATAACCTTTCTGCATACCTTACCTCAGGAACTTATACCCTTTCCTGCTGAGATTATTGTATTAAAGCCAAAAGAACACAAAAGCATAGCAAGAAGAAACAACTCACTAGCAAGACTGCTGCTGGCCCCTGATGTTTTTGAGTGGCAGATTTAAATCCATGCTTAACATGGTTTAGATTTCAAGGCTGGACAGACAACATGAGCACCTATGAGTGCAGATTACTGGGGAATCTTTTGGAAGAGAAGCTACTGAGGATCACAAGAATGATCCTCATGGCTTTTTTTTTTTTTTTTTAAAGAATAGAGTATTTCCTCCAATTGTTGAGACTGCTGTCTGCTCCTAAGAGATGGTTACATTTCATCAGCACCCTACAAAACATAGTTGTTAAAATATCTTACTTTGAATTGCTTCAGTTGCTGTATTATTTCTGCTCTGGAACTTTCTCCTCAAGCCTGTTCTAAGTTAATTGAAAATAAAGGTCAGCACCAGGCAGTTAGTTAAAAAGTTTTCCAAGATGAGTTTCCTCATGACACCTTGTCTCACTATTGTTATTGACAGAAATGCTGTATTGAGTCACTACCCATTTCAGCTGTAAATGTGAAACTGGATTAAGTAGACCTTTCTCTCACTAAAATCCTTTCCAATGCACTAATGAAATACATTTCCTCCACACTGGGCACTTCTAAAACTCAGCTGGACACAATGCTGGGCCATCTTGTCTAGTCTGTGCTTTTGCAAAGAAAGGTTGGATCAAATTGATTCCTGAGATCCCTTTCAACCTGGATATTCTATGGTTCTATGACTTTAAAGTGGCAGCAATAAATACCACCATAATCTTCCTTTGCTTTCTTCCTTCTAGCTGTTTAGATCACTCATTTGAAGGTCAATAGTAAGGAGTGTTATGGGCAGAGGGTTTATCTTCTGTCCACAGAGGATGCTGTTGGGAAGCAGCATCATAGTTGCCACTCACTGGTTTGTACTGTCTTTTACCACTGGTGTTCCACGGTCCTCCCATTAATCTCACACCTTCGTTGTGCTCAGACATCAGAGGTGTCCACCTCGCTCTGCAACTGTTTTTGGTTATCTCACAATGCAATAAAGGCAACTCAAAAGTAATGTCAAACAAATGCAATTAAAAAACATTAAAACACACTTTTTTTAAAGTGATGTTAAACAAATGCACTTCTGAAACATAAAAAAAAAATTAAAAAGCAATGATAAACAAATGCAATAATAACACATCAAAAACATTAAAAAATACCATTAAACAAATGCAGACAACAAAGCATCAAAACATAGTTTTTGAAGGTGATGTTCAACACTGAGACCTGAAACAAGATGTTTGTAGTCCATTTGAATGAGTTGCCTTTATCTCATCTTGATTTTTTTGTTTGTTTGTTTTTTGTTGTTTTTTGGGGTTTTTTTTTTGTTTGTTTGTTTGTTTGGTGGGTTTTTTATTTTATTTTTTTTAATTTCTCATGTTTGATTGGGTCATCTTTGTCTAATAATGAGTATACCCAAAACCAGCTGAAGAGCAAGGTGGACACCTCTGATGCCTTAGCACAAGTAAAGCATGAGATTAACCTGCTAGCATGTGTTACAGATTGTGTGCCTCCTACACCCAGACTCCCCTTTATAGATACAATTTCCTTGCAAAACACAGAGCACGGTGAGCAGAACCACCCTCTCCCAGAGGTCTATTCACAGTGCTGAAGGGGCACTGCCTGCTGGGCAGGGACCTGTTGCCCTGGGGGAGTGTCAGTGAAGTGTCCATGGAGAGTTGTCCCTTTCTGTATCAGTCATCAAATGAGGTAATTTATTTCACGGTTTGAAGGTTAAGATGATGCAAAAGGTCATCTTAACTGAAGCTCCTTCAAGGGTTGCAGGTCCTTCAGCAAGTACCCTAGTTTTCCATGGGTACTGAATGATAGTCAATGCAAATAAATGTGTAATACATTGGGAGAAAGGCTGTGGGGAGAGGGAGAGAGAGAGAGATATTCATGCAACATTATTTGTACCATTTTCATTTTGCAGCAAGAAGAGCATTTGGAATTATTTCATTTGCTTTCTGTTGGTGTAAGCAGTTAGAAGAACTTTTTGTTCCTGCTTAATGTGAGGACCTAGCCCTTAGTTTTATTTCTAGCTTTTTTTTTTCCTAACATCATGCAAATTCAGGAATACATTTTTTCCTCTCCTTTTTAGGGACTTGAAGTATTATTTTTAAAAGACTAATTCAGAGTGATTTCACACCAGACTGGATGCTGAATGGGAC
The DNA here is from genome assembly GCA_038090715.1 of Florisuga fusca. Taxonomy (NCBI): domain Eukaryota; kingdom Metazoa; phylum Chordata; class Aves; order Apodiformes; family Trochilidae; genus Florisuga; species Florisuga fusca. The sequence goes on from JAAWXA010000019.1 coordinate 11,289,350, forward strand.
CTCAAACATGACACTAATCTGCCTCATTCACTTTTAAAAAGGAAATTCTTTGTGTATTTTCCTTTTAAAGTCAGGGGTGAAGGCATCATCTTTCCCTGCATGCAGTACGTGAGCTCTACGAACTGAAGAAAGAAGGACATAAGAGGAGGATATTGCTAACAAAATAAAATATAGCTTTGACTTTTTACAGCCGATTATCTAGGAAGAGGGTCTCTTTGCTGTGAGTAAAACTTGTTGGCTGCATGGTGATTAAAGTGTACCAAAAGACATACAAGAACTATTCAGGCTGACCTTACCAAAGCTACATTTCCTCTGTTCCTTTGCCTTTGGTGTGGTCTAAGTCTTGACACTGAAGATGCAATGATTCTCTTCCTTAAGATTAGCAAGAAAGTAAACTGCATGACACTCTTGTTTTTTTTTCTTCCCAGCTTTGGAAGAAGATAGTCATTGATTCATTGAGATGGTTTTCATACCAAAATTCACTACAAAGAAAGTGCAGTATAACTTACAGGAACAGATGGTATTTCATGGTAGATTTTCTGAACTGGCATCAGTGTTAGCTACCATTGCAAATAGACAGGATAAATTTTGCCACATGAGTGTAAAATAATTTCCCCCCCTGCTAAAACTTCAGAAGGGTACTGTGATTACAGATAGTAGTTGACCTTCAGGATGGTCTTCAGGGCCTGACATTCTCCTGGTTTTGTTTTTTGTTTTGGTTTTTTTTTTTCCAAGGGATATTATTGCTTGGCTGTGTCAGTTGGCTTTGGTATGTAGCCTTTCATTTGAGCCAGGTACAGAGGATGGTCAGACTTGCTCAGCCTCAAATCTTCACACTTTTAGTGTGACATATAAGATACTTAGATAATCTCCTTCCAGCTTCTGCAGTGCCAAAAGCAACCTTACCTTCAAGCACATATAATATGTCCAGTTGTCATGGTGTAGAAATTGGTAGGAGCAGACATGGAAAATTAATCCATGCATCTACATAGCAAGATCACAAATTGCAGCAATAGATGATATAAATGAAGTGCCAATAGAAGTTTTCTAGTAAACATGGTCAAGTACTGGAATTGCTTGCCCACGAATGCTGTATAATGTGGGATATACAACACTTAAATAGTCTTAAAAACAAGTCAAACAAACCTCTTTCAGAAATGATCTTAGATATAGATAATATGCCTTCAGACAAAGGAATGGATTAGCTGGGCTAGTAAGATTTCTTTCACTCTACTTTGTATGATTTTTTAAAATATGCTTAACAGAGCTGTGGAAATATTTTGGCATCTTTCCCATCTGTTGACCTGTAAGAAATAATCTCTTGGAAAATCAGTGTAGAAAATTTGTCTCTAAACCATTGGGTAACTTGATTAATTCCTTCTCCTTCGTTTTGATCAGAAATTGAAGACTCATTTTTCAATGTGCCTGTTAAGACTTCGGAGGGGTTTGATGACATGGTTGTATGTGTGATAAATACTTCTGCAAGAAAGCTTTACTCATGGCAAATATGTATGTATTTGTGCTTATTTGCATAGGAAACAACGTTATGAGAACCATCCATGGTGTAGGAGAGATGATGACCCAAATGGTACTGAGCAGAGGATCTATATTTCCCATCAGTGCCCCTGATGTACAGCCGAGCATTCACCCAGGCAAGCAAGCCAGCACCTCAGACAGTGAAGATGTGATTGTAATGGACACCAAATTGAAAATCATAGAGATTTTGCAGGTAATAATGACTGGTAGATTATTACATACCAATCATTTCTCAATTTTTTACTTATTCACATAGTGGAAAATTCTGTTACATACAGTCTTACTATTCTTTGGGTTGTTCATTGTAAAAATAACACTTTAACATGAGAAGAATACTCCTCTGTGTGAAAAACTGTACAGTTGTCCTCACTGTGTTACACCTACTTCATTTTTGAAGGAACTAGGTGCTGTAGGAACTCTGTCATTGTAACTCCGAAAAGGCAGAACTTGTCCTTTAATCTGCCTCACTAATATTTTCTGAAGATTACATGCCAGTTTCCAGTCTCCTTAGCACTCACACTGGGACAGCTTACTTGACTTCACTGTTTAACTGAAGGGCAGAATTGGACCTAGACCCATTGAAGTCATGCAAGGCCATGCACTTTTGAAATAATTTCAGCTTTCCATTGTTATACTGAGAATAGTGTGTGGGCTTCTATGATTTTCTCCCAGCTGAAATGATGGGCTATATGACACTTGTAGGCCTCCTGAGACGTATTTTTCACATTCTGCTATTAGTAAGTGAAGTGGCACACATTTGTTCTTTATATCAAATCACGATTCCTACAATGCTTACGTCCTGAAGGAATGTTTCAGTGTTTTCTAGAAATCCTGTGGATCTGCTGGTACCATTGTCACTTTTGAAGGATTCAATTTGTTCTGACTGCTAATAAATTATTTAGATCACTTTAATTACTTGTCTTCTGGAAGACTATCAATTGTTTCTGTATCCTCAATACTGGCAGAATCACAGAATTACCTTGGCTGGAAAAAAACCTTCAGGATCATCAAATCCAACCATTGATCTATCACTGACAAGGCCTTAGCTAAGCCATATCCTTAAGTACTATGTCTGTGTGACTCTTAAATACCTCCAGGGATGGTGACTCCACCACTGCCCTAGGCAGCTTATTCCAATGCCTGATAACCCTTGTGGTGAAGGAATTATTCCTAACATCCAATCTATACTTCCCTTGGCACAACTTGAGGCCATTACCTCTTGTCCTATCACTTGTAACTACATTGAACAGACCAATCCTCACCTCTTTACAACCTCCTTTATGGTAGTTGTAGAGAGCAATAAGGTCTCCTCTCAGCCTCCCATTCTCTAGGCTAAACAAGCCCAGTTCCCTCAGCTGCTCTGAGACATATGCTCTGAACTCTTCATCAGCTTCGTTGCCCTTTGGACATGCTCTAGAAGCTCTGTGTCCTTTCTGTAGTGAGGGGCCCAAAACTGAAGATGATACTTGAGGTGCAGACTCACCAAGGCCAAGTGCAGGGGCAAGAACACTTTCCTGGACCTGTTAGTCACACTATTCCTGATACAGGCCAGGATGCCATTGGCCCTCTTGGCCACCTGGGCACACTGCTGGCTCATGTGTAGCCAGCTGTCAGTCAACACCCCCAGGTCCCTCTCTGCTGGGCAGCTCTCCAGCCAGTCCTCCCCAAGCCTGGTGTGGCTGAGTTGTAGTACCCAACATTTGGCCTTACATGCAACTGGCCTTGGCCCATCAATCAAGCCTGTCTAGATCCTTTGTAGAGCCTGTCTACCCTCAGGCATATCAACACTTCCACCCATTTTAGTGTCATCTGCAGATTTACTAAGGGTGTACTTTATCTCCCGGTCTGGATCACTGACAAAGATGTTAAACAGGAGTGACCCCAGCACTACACCCTGGGGAACACAACTCGTGAACGGTCACCAACTGGATTTAACTCCATTTAACACAACACTTTTGGCCCAGCCATTCAACCAGTTTTTAACACAGCAAAGCATATGCCCATCCAAGCCATGAGCAGCCAAGTTCTCTAGGAGAATGCTGTGGGAAATGGTGTTAAATGCCTTACTACAGTCAAGAGAGAGAAAGAACATCCACCGCCTTTCCCTCACCTAGTAAGTGAATCACCTTGTCATAAAAGGAGATGAAGTTTGTCAAACAGGACCTGCCTTTCATAAATCCGTGCTGACTGAGCCTGATCACCTGGTAATCCTTCATGTGCTGTATAATAGTACTCAGGATGATCTCCACCATCAGCTTCTCTGGTGCCAAAGTCAAACTGACAGGCCTGTGATTTCCCAGATCATTCTTCCATCCCTTCTAATACATGGGTGTCACGTTGGCTGACTTCCAATCTGTTGGTAGCTCCATGGTCAGCCAGCACTGATGATAAATGGTGGAAAGTAGCTTAGTGAGCACCCCTGCCAGTTCTCTCAGCATCCTTGCGTTTATCTCATCCAGCTCCTTTGACTTGTGTGTCTATGTGGTGCAGCAGATCACCAGCCATCTCCTCCTGGATTGTGGGAGGGTCATTCTGCTCCCAGACTTCTAGTTTTTCGAGCTGAACTCCCTCAGTACAACTGATTGTATAGTTTCTAAGGGCTGAGGCAACGAAGGTGTTAAGCACTTCAATCTTTTCTTTTGTTACCATGTTTCCTTCTGCATCTGATAGGGGATGGAGGCTCTCCCTGGTCTTTCTTTTGCTATTAATGTATTTGTAGAAATGTTTCTTAGTATCTTTTACCTCAGAAGCCATATTAGCTGGGCTTTGGGCCTCCTGATTTTCTCCCTGCAAAGCCTCACAACATCTTTGTTGTTGTGAGTGGCCAGACACTTCTTCCAAAGGCCAAAGCTGGCTACAGAGCTGGATACATACATTTTAATTTACTTACGTGGTTACCTAAGCAAATTATTATCCCTGTACATTCCACAGAATACCACAGAAAAATACCACAGAAATATCCTAACTCATATTACCAAATGGCAGAAGAAAAATCTTATTCAAACTTTTTTCTTGCAGTTTATTCTCAGTGTTAGACTGGACTATAGAATATCCTACATGCTGTCTATCTATAAGCGAGAGTTTGGGGAAAGTAATGAAAACGTTGATTCCTCTACAACTTCCCCACCTGACACACCAGGGACTGCCACAGGTAAATGTTGTTATTGTATTGCAATATAAAATGATTCTGTGTAGACTACTGAAAACAATGAACTCAACTACATGAGAAAGATGCATGCTGCTTAAATTTGAAAAGCTTATGAAAATTTTAAGGAAAAATGTGATGGCTTTGTCCCATGATTACAATTTGTTCTCTTATTTGTACTCTTCCCGAAACACTGTGTGATGACAGACATAGTGGAGGGTAGATCACGAAAAAATGGTTGGGGTTGGACAAGGACAGATTTAAATGAGGTAAATGTGGTATAGGAATGGAGTGGCTTTCCAGGGAGATTTCCCATGCACACAGAAGGGCTCAAAAGGCTGCTCTCCGTGTGATCACCTGCAAGTATGAGAGAATTGCTTTAACTGGAGCTGCTGTAAAGCAGAAGGGCAAGTAAGGAGTACTAAATTCTGAAGTAGTATTAAAGCTGTTCTAAAGCAAAATCCCAGCGTGGTAAATTATTTGGTTTATGATATTCTAAAGTTCATTTGTTTGTTTAGTAGGGGTTAACAGAAAATGTAGAAGTTTCATATTCTCCGTCATTTGTGGGTTGTTGGTGGCAGTTTGTACAGCTCCTAGTACCATGGGGCTCTGGTTCATCACTACAGTTTGCCTTTTCCTCTGTAATAGCAATACAGAGTTTGACACATATCCTGTTTCTTCCCTGCTACTCTTGAATTTTGCCTAGTTGAGCAATGTGTTGTTAGACCTTTACTTGGTAACACCTACTGTAGAAGAGGAAAAGAGTTCCATTTTGCTGTGTAGATTAAATAATGACCACTGGGTTTTGTTTCTTTTAATTTTTTTTTCTCTCAGCAATTGTTCCTGACATAGATGAAATTGCAGCTCAGGCTGAAACCATGTTTGCTGGCAGGTATATCCTATGAAGTTTTACCTCTCTGTATATATCTGTTCATGTTAATGCTTCTCCTGGACAATCTCTCTTTAGTCTGTGCTTACTTTCATACCCCTTTCTCTTCCTTTGGCTGCATCTGATCAGTTAACCTATACATGGATAGAAATACGCCAGAAAAGGCCTGGACTGCAAAATATCAAACAATTTGAGCAGCCTTGTCTAGTGTGCAGTATCCCTGCCCACACAGGGGGGTTGGAAATAGATGATCTTTAAGGTCCCTTCCAACCCTAGCTATTCCATTATTCTATGATTGGTATGGGTGGCTGTGGGATTGGAAATGACCACGGTCTTAGTTGTAAGAGAGCTGGTAGGAAGTTTTTGTTGTATACCCAAAGGCAGCTGGGGAACCGTGTACAGCTGTATTGGGCCAAACCACACTGATTATGGCTTTTAAAGAAATACTTTCTTCTGGTGTACCTTATGGCTATAGCCCCAAAATTCTTGATTCAGTAGATTGCTGTTGACCTTCAGTATTTCTTACAGAGCACATGACTTGTGGTCACTGCACCTTGTGCTTGAACTTACTTAGAAAATTATGTCAACTATAATCTCTTTCACATGACTCCTCAAATCAAGTGTGGACCACTTGCCATGATTCTCTGGACCACCATAGGTGTGTAGATCACCAGTTATACTTGCAGACTTTTAGAATATTTCTGCTGCGCTGTGAACAACACCATCAAAAAATTCACACTGGAGAGCTATTACCATTATCACTGTAGTTGTTTCATTTTATGGGTATAATTGCAATTATACTAGTAAAAATTAATTCCATTTAGTCAAGGCCGTAGACTTTTAAAGTTTTTCTTGGAGCTACAGAGAAGGATCTGCAGTACAGGCACTCTGATCTTTTTCTCTCAGTCCCTTACGCATTTTCAATCTTTACTAGCACAAGCAATGCCTCCAATCTTCTCCCTGAACTCCCATAATATAAAACAACGCACAGCCCTTGGTATCTGCATCTTTAAAATGAACAGAGAGACTGAATGGTTTCTCGGAAACATTATTTCTGCTTTGATATGTTAAGTGTAAATCTGCTTTCTGCTGTTCCAGATTATGATTCCAGAAATATGATGCTTTTGGCAATTCTTACTATTTTTGGCCTCATTTTTCTTAAATGAAATTTTAATAGCAGCTGAAAAGGGAAGGAGTGAAAAGTAAAGGGCCAAATTAATCTCTTGATGCAGTGCTGTTTGCTTGATTTTATTTGGATTGGAGATGACTTATCCAAGACATAAATAAATGTTTTTGCAGTATAGATTTTAAATAAAGTATTTGACACTTTTCATGTGTACTTTTATGCTGTAGTGTCCATTCAGCTGCAAGATTACTGCAACAGTATATAACTGCAAGATCCTTATAAAAATGCAGTCCTTATAAAATATGCTAAAGTGATGTTTATAGTTTCCATCCTCTGGTGTATTTGATTTGTTTTTAAGACATCTCTCAAATGAAGATTGTGTGTACAGGTGTATTTATGTCAAAAGCTTTTTTTTTTTTTTCTTATTTATCTTCTTTTTTTTTGGTCCTTCTCCCCTTCCATTTCATTTGCAGAAAGGAGAAGAATGCAGTTCAGCTTGATGATGAAGGGGGCAGAACTTTTTTACGGGTCCTTATTCACCTCATCATGCATGACTACCCTCCTTTGCTCTCAGGTGCTCTGCACCTGCTATTTAAGCACTTCAGCCAGCGAGCAGAAGTTCTGCAAGCATTTAAACAGGTATGGCTGGGCACAGCATTACTCCAGAAATGGGCTGCAGGGCCAGCCTTTCCAAAGGCTGCTTTTCTTACCTAAATTGCTGTTTCTGGCATGACAGTGTTACTTACTAAGAGGTCAAGATTCAGCAGAGGGTTGCTTTTTTTTTTCCTTCATTAGAGTTGACCACATGTGCTGGCATGTATTAGAGTTGTGCATCCACAAAGTAGTTCTTTTTGACATTGCATCCATGACTGAGAACGTAGGTCTGTGGTGACAGCTGGGACACAGGCATCTCTCAGTGAGAGATGATGTAGTGATCCCTCAGAGACAGAGCTGGCAGCTCGAGTTCTGCAAGCAGTGTACTGCTGTCAGCAATAAGTCTTTTCTGTTTTCAGGGGTACTTAGGCTGGGTATGAAGCTCCCTTGTTGCTCGTGTGGTGTTTCTAGTTCTAATTCAGGTGTCTGCATTGTGCTCCACTGCGTGGTACAGATATCCCAAATAACAGGAAGAGACTAACAGAGCCAAGCCTTGTTTTGAGCTTTTATTCATTCTGCTTGATAATGGTGCATGTGCAGGCTCCATGTGTCAGTGGATTAGGATGGGGAGATCTGGTGTCATGGGGCTGGATGACAGAGACATCTCTGTTACGTAACCCTATATAACATACATTGATAAGACCATGTGATGGTTATTTCAGGAGTTTGATAGCGTGTTGCCTCACCGTTATGTAAGATATAGAGGTTTCTCTTTTTTAAAGAACAGATGAATGATAAAGACCTGGAAAGGTTTTGTTTAATACTTTTGCAGTGCAGCACAATGGCCTCCCACCACATTGTTAGGCCATGCTTGTTAGTTGCATAAATAGCTGTTATTCCTGGGTATGCAAGGACTGAGTTTTGTTCATATTTTTCTAAAGGATAGAAAAGGCTAATTTACAAATAAACAAAGAAGACTGTGGAGAATATGGAATATGACTGTCTGACTGTAGGCAGCACTCATTAAGTAAAATAAAAAGGTTTTACCAAGCTAAGAGAGAAGACGATAAAACCTCTATATTACAAAGTAGCAAATATTTCCCTTCATGTCGTGATTGTTTTTTTAAAAAAAATGGCCCTATCACATTTCTTGTCTGCCCTGTGACCTTAATCTTTTACATAAGTGTGATTTCTTAATAGTGTTTATTGATTTACTGTAGATTGCTGTTAGGTTTTTTGAATATTGTTTTCATTAATAATCTTGGTAGAGCAAAGAGCATTAAAAAGAAAGTAAATTTGTAAATCATGCTAAATCAAGAACTACAAATATATGTGGAAAAAAAAGAGATAATTTGAGCAGTAAAAAAAAAAAGTGAGATTAATCTTAGTTAGAAGCAACTACTGGGATGCTAGTTAGAAGCAACTGTGATGCTGGGAAATTACATGAACCTGAAAGTCAGTTTGTGAGCTATATTCAAGCAAGTTCTTCTAAGATGGCCAAACAGTGTTAAAATCTGTTATTTTTCAATGATTTAAATCATTGTGTTAAATCATTTTCAGTGATTTAAATGATCGCTAAGGTTGGTGGCCATTCTGACTTCCTGATTCCTTGGCATATAATTCTTTTTATTGTGAAGTACTGTGCTGATAGCGTAAGCTATTTCTAACTGAATTGCTTTAATACCATATCAATGAATTGTTTTAGTACCAGGAGAACCACAATCAGTGAATCAGAGCTAACTGCATAGAATGGAAGACCTCATGTATCTGTGCTTGTGCTGAAAATATTTCACAGTGAATTAAAAAAGGCAATAGGATATTACAAATATTATTGTTGCCCTTCTTTTGTGCAGTCTCTGGCTTTCATCAACGTTTCTGGATGAAAGGGGGCTAAAAAGCTGCGTGTGCTCTATTTCAATTTTATAGGAAAGGTTACATAAAGCACATGAAAACAGGGGCTTAGGATGGAAACTGTCAAGCAAATTACCCAGGGATAAGTGCTTGTGCTTCTGCTTTAATAGCTTTACAATTTTCTGTATTTCCAGGTTCAGTTGCTGGTATCTAATCAAGATGTTGATAACTACAAGCAAATCAAGGCTGATCTTGATCAGCTACGCCTGACTGTAGAAAAATCAGAATTGTGGGTAGAGAAAACCAGCAATTATGAGAGTGGAGAGGCAGGCGACAATCAAACCAAAGGGGGAGAAGAGCCAATAGAGGTGGGTTTAAAGTCTTTGCTGTTAGTATTGCTTCAGTATTGATAGATAGCTTAATGAACACCTGCAAAGTTGTGATCTGGTTAATCAAAGTAGCAAAGCAATAATGTGCAGTTTCTGGTTGACCTTTAGGAGTTGACAGAATAGGAAATAAAACCTCTTTTATTTCTTATTCTTTCTGTCTGCTTTCAGTAACTGCATTCTTATGTCACAGAGTTGCCTTCCTTTCTGGCTAGTGATCAAGCCACAGTGTGTGGCATCATTCTGTGGCCAAGGAAGTAATCTAAGGATCAGATGTTGGCAGTTGTGTTGACTCAATGGAAGAAAGAAGGACTTGACAGTATCTGTTGCTGCAACTAGGGGAGAGGAGCACAAACTCATATTTTCAAACATCGCACGTGATTTCACTCACCATCAAACATAAGACTTACCTAAGAATATTGAGATTTTGTAGGCGAACTAGCGTTTTGGGGTTTGTTAACACTTGTCATACCCCACACTCAGGATAAACTGTTATTTGAGAAACTTTAGAACTCGAATCTGGAACCAGGAAGACCTGATTATTTTTTTTATTTAATTGATTTTTTTTTTTTTTTTTTTTTTTTTTTTTTAATTTTGTTTTTCAGTAAAAGCTGAGGTACTCATGTAATCTAACTCCAGTATGTATTTAGAGCACTGAAGAGTGTTGCAGGAGTTGCTCTGGTTGAGGTTTGTGGCACAACAGTGGATAGAGCTTTCCCACCGATATTTATTCCCACTTTTCTGTTTTGGTCAGAGGAAGTGAGAAGAGATGAACAACTGTCATTTCTGACACAGCACTTTCCTTATTCTCTTCCATGGTAGGGTCTTCACTGGTGGCAAGAAAATGGGCAAGGAAGCCACCCGGGGGAGCTTAGTAGGAAGTAGCTGAATTTAGTGGTGTCAGAACTGGACTTCATGAGCTTGAGTATGTGGGAAATGGTTTTACCTGGTAAAACTACTTTAGATAGTGAACACTCTCTTAGATAGCTTAAGTCAGACATAAGAGGTGAGGTGCTGGTCATAATCTACAATATGAGAAGCAGGAATGGATGATGGGTATTCAATACTGAGCTGGATGAATCTCTAGGTCTTTAGGGACTATGCTCCATTTGCCTGTGCTTAATTTTTCCCAAGCAACATTAAAGTACCCACAAGTGTCAAAATTACATTCCAGAACAGTCTTATGTTAAGTCAAATTTTCTCTCCTCACCAAAGCACACTGCAAGATTGGCATTAAAATCTTTAAAAAATCAATGTGTTTTTGACTGTTAGCTTTGAGTCTTTTTGGGTGATTCTTTCCACCTTTCTGTCATCCTGGCAGTGCTAGAGACAATTTTTTTTTTTTTTCAGCCACACAACTCCAGAAATGGGATTTTTAGAAAAATCCATGGGCCATGTTCTTCTAAGTATCCAGAGTTGTCCTCAGGAAGAAACCAACAAATTTTACATCCATGCAGGAACTGGAGATCAGAATTATAGGAAAGAGTGCTTGGGTTTAGGTCAGATATAAATTAGACACCATGTAAGCTTAGGAAGAAATGCTGAAACTGATCTCACATAACTGCGCCTTGCTTGAGAAGGGAAAAGCAGATAAAGCCTATTTATGTGCTTATCTCTAGTAGGGGTGTTACGAGTCTGTACAGATACCACAGACTATGGAAAATGTGATCTTTATTGTGCTGTCACTAGAGGATGCACTAGTGTTGTAGCACCAGAAACACAGATCTGAGCAGGAGACACAGACAGTCTCAGTGAAAGGACTCTCAGGAATACAGTGTGGTGGCATTTATAGAGCTTCTCACCTGCAACATCCACTGAGAAAGTTCAGCATGGTTTCATGTGGTATATACTTTCAGCTGGTGTTAAACCCTTAAATGACTGGTGTTCACTTGCTCTCCTCCTCCTGCTCTGTGGCAGTTTGCTTTGATACTGGGAATGTTTAAACAAACATCTCCCAGAACATACTGTACAGGCTGGGAGTGTGAAGTGAAACATCTCACTGCTCCTGAGTGCTCTTCACTGGCCTGGTAAGTAAATAATCAGCCTGTGGAGGAGAGACCTGTGCCAAGATGGCCCTGACCAGTGTCTTGTGTGGCTGTCCTGCTGAGAAGAGCAAGGCTGTTCCAGTGATGGGGTGAGACTATTTCAGCTCAGGATGAGTGCTGGAATCTGGGCCTCCATTTGGAGGGGAGGGGAAGAGCTAGAAAGAAGGGGTCCCAAGGCTTATGCAGAGTGATACCCTGAGAATTGTATTAATAGAAGTAGTCTTTTTCAGAAGGTACCATTTCCTACAGGTTGGAGTACTCAGATGAGAACCTTTCTCGGTTCCATCTCTATGACTCCCCATTCCCTATGGAAAAGTGTGACAGAGAATCTCTATCATGGGGCATAATGAGGCAAGATATGCAACTGAGAGTGTCTGGTATCCCAGTGGTGTGATTATCTCCTGATAGCTGCATTCCTGGCATACCCTTATGGGTTCAATAAACAGATTTTTATTTTGCTAAGAGAAGGGGTAGATTCAGTGGTTTAATGCTGATCAGCACTTCCAGATAAGACATATAGTTCACATGGATTATAAAGCTACTTTGATTGAAGAAGAATGCTGAGAAAAGTAACAGGTAAATTAATCTTGGTTAACCCACAGTCCCAGAACAGAGGAGGGTAGTTAATTATAGCAAAGAGCCTGAAATATCTTCTGAAGTATTGATTCAAACAGCCAGAGAGAAAACAGGATGCATACTAACAAACCTAAACAAATAAAAATCCACTGTTCTTGTATAGATCACCATGACCACACTGAACAGCAGTGCTGACACTGTTAATAAACAGCTTCCATGGCCAAATGGTACAGTTGCTCTTGCCCCACTGGAAATTAAGATCAGATGAGATGTATAGAACTCCTCATCTTCACCATCAGCTTAGGAGAGTTCAAAGAGAGGTTTCAAGAAGTATAAACATTCAGACTGGTGTGCACTTGTGTTTTAGTAGTAGGAAACAACAGTGGGAAGTTTTTCCCAAAAAGAGCAGGAAGTTTGAGAACACAATGAAACTCGTAAGTGCACTCGCTTGTTTCTTTTTTTCTGCTATTATGCTAGTTTACCTCCTTGTGGTTATAGGGTGAGGCAGTCTTGAGATCTGATATAATTTTCCTACCTGCTTAATAATTTCAGCATCCAAAGTCCAGTTTTTCAATTCTTTGTGTTTCCAGCTAAGGAGAAGCTTACCATAGCTGACAGCAGAATATAACCCAACACTGACAGTTTTCTGAGTGGCAATATTTGTGTAGATGTTCTTTGTTTTGATTGAGATATGCACAGAAAGGTGTGTGGGTGGTGGCAAGTTGCTGACTAGGTTTCTCTTTTTTATCATACTCAGCTGGGGCTTTCTAGCAGCCAAGGCCCAGAGCATATGGCGTCATGACTAGATGCTGCAGTTTAACATAAGGTTCATTTTTTAAAAAATCCTTTCCTGAATCATCCAGAGATAAGGACAGAAGTGTCTTCTTCATGGGAGGAATATTTCTAATTTCCATGTGTGCCACTTTGTACTGCGGAGAACTCCACCCTACTTATCTCAACTACAGAGATCATCTTGAGATCTTTCTTCAGAACTTTTAATGTTCACATATACAGCCTTCTTAATCTTTCCAGCTGTATTTGAGATTTTTTTTTGATTTTGAGATTTTTTTGGAACAAGTGGTGTCTATCAAAATACACTTACTGTCCCTTTTCTCAAAATGTCTAAATTTGCTGGGACATCTAGTCTGTGATTTAGGAACACACTCTTTTTTAGGAGGATCAGAAGCATGAAGATATAGAGTAATTGCCTCAAATCATGTTGGAAGTTTAAAACACAGGAAGGACTTGAATGTGAATCTTTTTCATGCACTGGACCAGTGGATAAAGAATAAATGAGTCTTTTTCTTTATTATCTGTGTTATATCTGTTCCTTATGAGCAGATGATACTTCACTTGCTGTTATTAATTATAGTTAGTTCATGAGGAAACTGCAATAATTCTCCACTTGTTTTGTCTTCTTTGTTACAGGAGTCAAATATTTTGAGTCCAATACAGGATGGGACAAAAAAACCCCAGATAGACAGCAATAAAAGCAATAACTACAATATTGTTAAAGAGGTTGGTATATCTGCTCAGAAATTTGCTTTACATAATTTTTTGTAAAACGATTTAGTAATTACTTTGAAAGAATGTATTTTTGTTTGGTTTTGTGTGACATGACTGGTTCTTTACTTGCTTCCATGTTCAATTATTCGTTTATGTACTTACAGATTTTGATTCGACTCAGCAAACTTTGTGTTCAGAATAAAAAGTGTCGGAATCAACAACAGCGATTGCTGAAAAATATGGGCGCACACCTGGTAGTCCTGGACCTTCTGCAGATACCCTATGAAAAGGTTATTCTTATTACTTGAGTGGTAAAGAACATGAACTCAATAAGGGGAAAGGCCTCAAGAGGCCCAAGAAAAAATGTGAATATTTTTTTTACTTTATTCAGGGAACTGTATCACAAACATTAAATGATGATGCCATTTTCTATGAATTAAGAATTATTAAGAATAATGTGTTTGGGCCTAATTTTAACTATGTGTGCATGCACAGAACAAGTTTTATTAAGAACTTCATGTTTATGGCCTCAGGTACCTTGATGTCACTGGAATATCATCCCAACTCTAAAACAGGCAAACCTTAGGTCTGTAGTCACTAAACAGTAAGAAGTATTGATTTAATGGAGCTGCTGGCAGGGCAGCTAAATTCCACTGCTGGGTACTGCTGTGAGTGCTATCCTAGATCCATGAGATGGACAAAAAGCTTTCAAGGATCAAGTCTGAAATAATTTCTTTGGTTTTGTGCTAGAAGCCTCTAACTTAGTCCCACTTGGAAGTTTTTCATATGATAATGTAGTTCTGTACTGGTTTAGTGGATTGAGCATAGAAATATATGATCAAAGTAGCCTTTTAAAGAACACATTTTTAAATGTGTTTAAGATCTTATAGGAAGCACTGAGAGGAGATAAGACCTCTTCTGGGATACGTTTTGCTGTGTTACACACCAGTGTTATGATACAGACACTGAGTTCATCTGTCTTCAGTAAAATAATGCTTGTCCATTTAGGTCGTTCATAAAACCATAGTTAGAATGCTATATGAGAGGAATATAAAATGGGGATCAAATTAGACATATATTTGTGTGGGTGTATGTGTATGAACATATATATTAGTGTAGGTGTACACACACATTCACAAATACATCTATTTTAAAAGCTGAAACTTTTCAAGAGCTTAAAATCAGTGCAAGCTGGAACTTTTTTTGAAAATCAAGCTACTTCACACTTTTTTAAACTAGGAAATTATAACCATGCATGACAAAATCTTACTTGAGTTTGTGCTCTTACCTGTGACTCCCTGTGGTCAGGTCAATTCAGAGGAAAGTACAGCCACTAATGGACTCTGAAAGAAACTAGATCAATTGCTTTTGCCAGAGGGAGAATTTCTGCCCTATAGACTCAAGAGAATTGGTTTGTTCCTGGCTGACTTCACGTTTTGTGGTTTTAACAAGTACGTTTAGGTACACCCAGCTGATTTTGTTTGCTTTATCTTGCTGCAGATTGATGAAAAAATGAATGAAGTAATGAATTTAGCTCACACTTTTCTTCAGAATTTTTGTAGAGGAAATCCTCAGAATCAAGTTCTCCTTCACAAAAATCTCAACTTGTTCTTAACTCCAGGGGTAAGTATTTCAAATGAAGGAGAATATTATAACTGGAAGGAGATCTGAGCTTGCTGAAAAATGATGTGCTAAATAAATAGTTTAATTAAATTCTGCCCTCTCTGTCCTTGTCTTTTGTCCCTTACTGTCATCTCTTCTCTCTACTGTCTCCTCTCTCCTGTCTTTTCTCCCTTAGCATTGGTTTTTATGCCACTGTTTTAATGCTGCCATTTTAAAAAAGGAAAACATATTACCTGTGGGGATTACTGGAAGTATCTATTAACATGTGTCACATCAGAACATCATGTTTAGCTTGACTCTAATCTTATTCACCCTAACTCACTCACAGATGGACTGAAAGTCAAGGTAGAAGATGCTGTAACTATGCTGCCATGAAGCTTGTGTGACAAGCCAAACATTTTTCTTGATGATGCTTCCATTTAATTCAACTAATCTAAAAAATCAATCTTTTATTTAGTCTTCGCAATAAACCTCTGTTTTATAAGTTCCTTTGTGTGTGTGTGTATATATATATGTTTCTTTACAGATGTAGTCATATAGAATGACACCTTGTTCAATGGCAGGTCTACTGAGCAAAACATGCTTTTATTAGAAAGAGTATGAATATTCATAGTGTAGATCTCTGGCCTGTGTAAATTAGGAAGACTTTTTTCTGTTAGTTTTTATCTATGCTTTTTTTTTTTTTTTTTTTTTTTTTGAAGCCAGTGAGATACACAGTGGGTATTAGTGCCCAGACTTCACCTTATCCCTTAGTCCAAAGACCAAACTAGAGCAAGTTTGGAGCAAAAGCCCCAAGAATGCATGAAGTATGGATGCTGGGTCCTCAGCAGCATCCCTTTCTTGCTATAGATCTGTTCCTCTTGTACTGTGCTCCTCACTGAAAGAAACAGCCTTAAGCTCCCTCTTCATGTGGAATGAGAGAGTCTCTCAGAGAGTAGTGAGATTGCATGTGCCTTATTTGCCCACTGGAAATGCCTGCCACTGTCAACCACAGAGGGAGCTAGAGGTAGCTGATATACTTACTTGACTGCCTCAATGCCAATTTATTTGATGGTGAGTGAGATGAATGTGGTCTCAGTTCTCTTGTATACCAAAATCCCTACAGAGTGCTCCAGTAGCAGGGTATATGTAGGTGTATCTTCACCTTGCACATGGGCACAAGTTTTGTTTATATCCACTTAAGGACTATTTTGTACTCATGGGATAGTGTGAAGAAATACCGTTGTAAGAGAAAGCTAGACCCTAAGGTCACTCGCTGGTGTGTCACTGAGCTGCTGCACATTGGACTTTCATAGAACCATAGAATAATTTGGGTTGAAAGGGACCTCTAAAGGTCATCTAGTCCTGCCCCCTGGCATTAAGCAGGGACACCCTCAACTAGATAAGCTTTCTCAGAGCTTCATCAAGCCTCATCTTGAGTATGTCCAAGGAGGGGGCCTCAGCTATCTCCCTGGGCAACCTGTTCCATTTTTCACTATCCTCATGGTAGAGAATTTTTTTCCTAACGTCCAATCTAAACCTTCTCTTCTCTAATTTAAAACCATTGCCTCTCATCCTGTCGCTACAAGCCCTTGCAAGCTGTCCCTTTCCAGTCTTCCTGTAGGTCCCTTTTAGGTACTGGAAGGTCACCATTAGGTCTCCCTGGAGCCTTCTTTTCTCCAGGCTGAACAATCCCAGCTCCCTCAGCCTGAACTGGCTTTCCCACTTTCCCTTTACCCACATGCCTTTCTCTAGTCTAGAGGCTTGTGAATCTTTCCATCTCAAAACAAATCTGCTTTTCATACAAGGCTGTTTCGATTTTAATCACTAGCTCCTGGAAGCTGAAACCATGAGGCACATCTTCATGAATAATTACCTTCTGTGTAATGAAATCAGTGACAGAGTGGTGCAGCACTTTGTACACTGCATTGAGACCCATGGCCGTCACGTTGAGTATCTGCGTTTCCTGCAGACCATTGTGAAAGCAGATGGCAAATACGTGAAAAAATGTCAGGATATGGTAATGACAGAGGTAAGTGAAGGGTTCATATGTTATTCACTTGAGTGATTTTTAACTTTTTAGCACTCTATTTTGAGCTTGCTTTTTCTGCTTTTGATACCAGTGGTATATAATGGCATCATCACTTTGAAATTTTAAATCATATCACAAATATTGAATATTTTAGCAGACATATTTGGGAGTTTAATTTTGTAAGGCCATCTGTATAACTACTAGAAAGAAAACATGAGTGTTAGCATGGTGATACAGAGATGTCTATTTGTAGATGATGTACCATGGAAATTTTGGAGTTACATAAACCTTAATTTTCCTGTACTGTAATTTAGGATCCCATTTACACATCAAACTTGGCATATTGTGGCATAGTTTTGCAATATAAGAAGCTTTTACCTCAATGGATTTGCCTAAATAGTGTTGTAGACCATTTTTTTAGCATGTAAACAAATAACAATTCTAGGTAGTAGTTTCTGATTTTGTTTATTTTGTTCCAGAGCATTTCTGCAAGTCAGTAGGGCCTACTTTAGTTTAAACTAGCTAGATCCAGAGTCTGACCAATAAATTCAACGGAGTGGTTTGAGGACAGATCTTTATGCCAATCAAGTTATGAAGAAAACACTTAACTTATGCCAGTCAAGTTATGAGGATATAAGTGTGCAGGATAAATGGATAAATGAAGGTTTCAACTTGTAGACACTTGTGCATTTAGCTGTAATTATGTTAAGTTAAATAAGATTAATCAGTGAGTGTAAAGTTGAATGCAGTGAAAAGTCCCGGTAGGGTCCAAGGAACGTTTTTCTTTACAAAGTGGTTTGTTTTGTGGTTTTTTTTGTTTGTTTGGTTTTTTTTGTTTGTTTGTTTGTTTGTTTTTTTTTTGTTTGTTTGTTTGTTTTTTTTTTTTTTTTGAGAGAGATATATTCAGGAAGAAAACAGATAAACTTTAACTGTAGTATGAACAAAACTAAGACTGATGAAATTTTGCTCCACAGCAACAAAGAGGAAAAACTTCTAATTAGAAAATAAAGGTTCAGCCTACATGGATAACCTTTAATGGAATCTACCTCAACCTTTTCAATTTGACTGGCAAGTGTTTTAACATGTAATATCAATTACAAGCCTTTGATTTACATAATTCAAGCAGTTCTTGTGCCTGTGTACTTTGAGAATTTTTCTCTTCCACCACAGCTTCTTGTAGAAAAACAATTCTTCTTAAAAAACAATTTTTTTAGATTTTTCTCAATTTAAATACATTATATACTGACATAAACTAGCAGAAAGAATGCCATATTACATTTTCAATCTGTCAGTGCGATGAAAATCATAATGAACTTGGATGTGACATTTACATCGTGAGTCCTGCAGGAACTGGGGGGGGGAACCCTTATTTTGATGAAAAAGGGTAAGATTATGATCTGTTTTTTAAAAAGGAAGAAGTTACAGGTAAGTAATTATGATTTATTATAAAGGGGTGCTAACAGTGAAATTCCACAGAAGCACAGAATTCTGGGGATTGGAAGGAACCCCAAAAGATCATCACATCCTACTCCCCTCCTAGGGTAAGTACACCTAGGACTTTTGAATAGAAAACCAATGTAAAGGGAACAGTGTAGCCATATGGTTGGAAGTTGCCATGGAGTCAGGACAGTTTCTCAGGAGATGACCAAGATGTCCTTTGTGACCTTAAACAAGTGGTGTAACTTTTTCTGTGCCTCCAGATCTAAACAATTTACCACGAGACATGAGAGTGTACAGCATGCCTGGACATATTTTCTTTTCTTATTTCTTTTAGGATTGTAGATTATTCATGTTCACTGGGAGTAAGGGATAAATTGATCATATTTACGTGTTTTAGAAAGTGCATACAGATGAAGGAGCACTGTTATGAAAGAGTACTTCCATCAGATATGTTGAACATTCCCCATCTGGCTTACTCACCTGCTCTCATATCCTTGGTCCCCATGTCTGCAGAGTGCCAGTAATGTTTACTGACCTGAAGGGCTCCTTAGGGCACTTTTTCTCACTACAAACATGCTTTGAGGTTCCCAGAAGAGCATAGCCTATCAGTGAGAACATTATTACAAAAGGAAAAGCTGAATTTACTTATGAATCAGCTCAATGCAGCAGCAGAGTCTTCTATTATCTGTAGTATTCTGGAGTGGTACATCACAGAGCATCAACAACTGCTCTGATACTCACCAGTTTTCAGTATATTTCCATAGATTTCTTAACTCATTGAAAATTTGCTTTAGTGGAAGAAAATTCTTCAGAGTTTTTTTATTGCTGGTTTTTTTTTTCTTTCTATCACTGAGCTCATGATGTTCAGTGAGAACTTTGGCCGGCGCTGGATACTTCCTTTCTGCTTTTAATGGGACATAATTTTCTCTGCATGAGTCAATGTTTGGATGCCTTATGCAAATCACATTTAAAAGAGCATTATCTGGGGAAAGGGGAGTGACATCTTTGTTCTTGCATTTATGATTATTACCTTGTGTTCCCCCTTGGCTCTTCTTGTGCTGATACACTGTCTCCTTTAGTTAGGTATTCCTCACAGTCAATATATAGTAAGCATGCCATGCAGCATCATGTTTCACAAGTTCACTATCTCCTTGTATTGCTTCCTCATTCATCACTAGTAAATACATGAAAGGATGAGGGGTCAGTTTGACTTAATATGATAAAATGTCAAGCCATACTGGTACAGATTAGATCTGGATTTGATATAATAGTGTAAGTCTAGGGGAACCTGGAAAGAGTTCTCTTCCCTCTGTGAAAAATGTGCACAAGTGGAAAATAACAGTGGGAATGTGGTGAACAACTTAATAGGAAGTGACAGAGCATGCACTTTCCCAGATGGCTTGGTGTGGAGTTTATTATTTTGTATCTTAAATGTCCTAAAGCATAGTATTCCAGAAATCAGTATTAAAAAGTAAGGTCAATTTTCCAGTATTTTGAATACTCATACTTTCCCTTTTTTTTGCCACTGAGTGCAATGAAATTACTGATGTCTTGGACACTGTACTGTCTCATTCCTCCATTCCAATAATTTGTCCTTTCCAAAACCTTTTTCCTGCCCTGTGGATTTAGCAGAAAATTACTATTTTGAAAAGTCGTGAGTAGAAAAATTTTAAAATGAGAAATTGCAGGAAAGACTGAATTCACAATTCACTCTATTGAATTGTCAAAGTGAGAATAATCAAGAAACAGAGAAAACAAAGTAAGAAAATCTGTAAATGAAATGTTAAATAAATTCAAAATGTTGAAACCTGGAAAATAGAATGAAAAGTTTCTTGAATTTTAATACTCCCTGGTTCCTCTGGGAGACTGATTTTCATTCCTGCTCTTGCTGCTTTCCCATTTCTCAATAGCTGCACCAACCTTTATTTCTTCCCTCGCATTCAGTAAGCCAGGATTTCATGTCACGTATAGACTTGGATACGTCCAGTGCCTCATTCACAATATATATATGGCTGTTGTGCTGCCAAGGTGTATTCTCTACTCGGCAGAGTTCACAGGAGCTTATTTTCATCCACACTGAGAGTGCATTATGTTTAAAAGGAAAGTGATGGAGAGAAGACAGGACTACTGTCCTGGCCCAGCTCGACTCAAGCTCACAGAGCAGTGCTGGCAGTAGGTATAGTCAATGTATGGGGGGGATTTAAATCACAGTTAGAGCAAAATTTTTCTTAGAGAACTGCTGGGCTGGGACTGTCAGCATCCACCTGCGCCCTGGATCCTCTTGAAATTTGTAGCAAAATCAAATGCCTATCACATATACCAGCTCTGTTAGATGGAAATGCAGGCATGACACTGACAGTGTCAAGACCCACCTGCCAAATTTACAGAGGTTGGGAAGAATTGTTCTTTGTGTTACTGATGCTGAGCAAGGGCAGAGAAAACGTTTGTAAAATTCTGGGTGAGCCACAGGCTTTTTATGTGAAGTAACATGGAAGATTTAATCTCTCTCCACCTCGTGTCTATCTATAAAATAGGGGTAATAATGCATCCTGGCCTCACAATAGGAAGTGAAAGTAATTAATTAACTTCAAACAAACATTGAGATCGGAGGAATAATAATGATGGCATACTGCCTTAGGTAAACACAGAGCTACAAAGAAATTAAACTTCAAAATCACCTTGCCCTAGCTCACTCCCAGGCAGCTTAATCCAGGTTTGCACTAGTGTATATAAGAGCAGAAGTTTGCCTTGGATATTGTTTTGATGTGTGTGTTCAGTAAGCCACATCAGAGGCTTTTGTGTTTGTTTTTTGTTTTCACTAGAGAGTCTTTGCATACTTAAGGGTAGAACAAAATAAGAAATTAAGGAAAAACAATAGAATCATTTAGGTTGGAAAAGACCTTTAAGATCACTGAGTCCAAAATGACTGAACTGTAGGATGCTTAAAATTTTTTGGTATCTTTTACAGCTGATAAATGGCGGTGAAGATGTGTTGATATTCTACAATGACAGAGCATCCTTTCCAGTCCTGCTCCAGATGATGTGTTCAGAGCGAGATCGAGCAGACGAGAGCGGACCCTTAGCGTATCACATCACTCTGGTGGAATTGCTTGCAGCTTGTACAGAAGGAAAGAATGTATATACAGAGATCAAGTGCAATTCACTCCTGCCTCTGGATGATATAGTGAGAGTGGTAACCCATGATGACTGCATACCTGAGGTAAGATTCACTGAATGGGGAAAAAGACATCACTTTCAGAAACTCAGAAAATGTTTTGATGTTTATAATGTATTGACATATTGAATATTGGCAAAGAAAACAGGCTGGAAACAGATAGCATTTGTTAAGGTAAGTGAGAAAGGATAGCCAGTATTTTCTTAGTCAGAAAATTCCTTGTCCCTTATGCCTCAGTTGTCAGCTTTTTGAGGCAGACACCTTATTTTGTTTTCCTGGGTTCATCCAGCCACTATCAGGGTTTAATGCTCTGATAACTTCTGGCTGTAGCTGGAAAGCCTCAGCTCAGTAGTCTGTCAAGCCAACATTTTGCCACTGCCTGAATTTGTTGGAAATAATGGGTAACATTCAGGTCTTGATGAAGTCACTGGGAATTTTGGGTGAAATCTAGTTTTATTAAATTCAATTTCAGTCTACCCAATATTTTTATTCATTGCATATCAAGGCCCAATTCTGCACCTCCTACCAATCATGCTTCAGTAGGACTGTGATACCTCATGCTGATTAGAAGGGGAATGTCTGTTTGCACCAAACCTGACATGATGATAAGTAAGCTTTTCACAGCCTTTGCAAAGAGCTTACTCTGGCCCTATGTATCTTTCAAATGGATTTCTGTAGCGATGTGGTGGAAAAATGTTCAACAGAACTGGGACCTGCATGGGTAAAGACTCCTTCTCTGTGCCATGAAAAAGCCCCCCTGTGATCAACTGGCTCTTTTCTTAAAAAGAGAAATGTTTTATTTGATGGAAAGTTCCTCCTAACAGTAATTTGAGCAGATACTAATTAAGAAAAGCCCAAAGAAATGAAACCTGAAAGCCTGATGAGTTTTCTCCTGACTGCATTAAGTATACTCAACTATCTCCTCTACTTTGACCTTGAAAAGAGATTTGCAGCCTATCTGACTATGTTCATGTTTAATCTATACATTTCAGGCACGGGATATCCATTTTTCTGGTGTGCACCTGCAGTCTTGTAATGTGGGAGAGGAGTGAGACTGCAGTCCTCCTGTTAGCCCTGTGCTTCTGTGGCTGCAGTCCCAGCCCTGCACAACTTTTCTCTTCCATTTAGATTCACCTTACATCCACCTCAAATGCAAACACTGCATTAGGATTGTGGTAATATAGGGACTGCAGTCCCAGTTCTGCTAAAACCATTTTTAAAAAAAATATTTGACAAGTCTGCCACAAGGCATCAAACCACAGCAGTTAACCAGCAAGCACACAGGTGTCCTGATTTTGACAGCTCCTGGCTTTGGAGCCAGTCCCTTGTAATCTTAGTATCATTTAAATATCAGATTTATTATTAGCTTGTTTTATGGGGGTTTATTTGCTTGAGTAAGAATGTTTACAAAACTGTTCCATTTTTCTTCATGTGATCTTTTGCTAAGTACATTAATGTGTTTGTTGCCATGTTCTCCTTAAGTCTTCAGAACTGAACATATGCTTTATTACTCTTATTAGTGTTTGTTAGTACTTAAAGGATCATCTTTATTGTTCATTATTTTTGCAGATAGAAAATAGTATGTTAATAGTAGAAAACAACTGTTTCACTTCATATTGTTTGTGTCTTTGTGGTTCCTGCAGGTGAAAATTGCCTATGTTAATTTTGTTAACCACTGTTACGTGGACACTGAAGTGGAAATGAAAGAAATTTATGCCAGTAACCACATTTGGAAGTTATTTGAGAACTTCCTTGTTGATATGGCAAGGGTAAGCTTCATGAGTTAAATGTTACTCTATACTCATATATTCAGGTAACCCAGAGAGTTGGTGGAAGCCCCATCCCTAGAAACATTCAATGTCCTGTTGTACAGGACTCTGAGCAACCTGATCTAGTGGGAGGTATCCCTGGCCATGGCAGGGGAATTGAACCAGATGACCTTTAAGGGCTCCTTCCATGCTGAGCCATTCTATGATTCTTCTTTCTGCTTTTAAAGAGCAAAAAATAACAACCACATCTGTAACTTGCTTTACTCTGTTAGTACAGTGAGGATCAGGGATCAATAAATTCTTGGGCTTCATGTTCTTTCTTTAATCTCACTTTGGCCTGTTTTTGTCTTCTACTGTCATTGCATTCTCACCACTGATGCGAAAGGCAGGTGTAGAGCTATGGCCTTTCAGAGTAGTAATTCATATATAAGCTATAGGCTGCATGGTGATGGGTCACAGTTCATGGTGTCTTTACTAGTTGAATTAAGTTTTCATTCCCTGCTGTTTTGGAGGTAGAAAACATGGGAAATCTTACGACTTCTGGAATGACAAAAGACAATAGTAGAGCCATGAGGCAAAGCTAGTGTGACATAATGATTACAGCTTACATTACATATCCTTTTCTAGTGGGTAATCCTTCTTGTAAGAGCCTAATATTAAAACCAACTAATGGAATTGTTCTCTCTGCTCATGAAGTAGAACCACAGGGTTTTGGTGGCTGGAGGACTGTATTTGATCCTTGACGCTGCATGGTATTTTGGAGATGTTCAGAGAGCATGTTATCATGGTGCATGCCTGTCTTTTCTCAGTCCATGGTCCATTGTATTTTATAATCCTTAAGTTCTTACTCCTTGCATTCTTCATTTTGTTGAATTTTTTTTTTTTTTTTAAATGTAAAAGAATCTCAATTCAGTTCTGCCATAGACTTTTACTCCAGAGTAATAGTGTTACACAAAATAATTTATTTGAAAACTATTGGGAGAAAATACCATGAATAATGGCTGAAAGAAGAATGAATTCAAAGACTTATGCTATATGATAGGCAGTGGGACCTGTTAATTTCTCTTTGAAAGAGAGAATTTGTGGCTGGGATTTTTTTTTTTTCCTGGAAACAAGTGAAGACAGGGATGTTTGTGCGCTTTTTTTTTTTTTTTTTTGGGGGG
>JAAWXA010000019.1:11314198-11345436 GCA_038090715.1 Florisuga fusca
TTTTTTTTTTTTTTTTTTTTGGTGGTAGCCATTTTCATCACTAATGAAACCTTTACAAACCTTATTTTCCTGCTGTTTGTCTTGTCTTTGTGGTCACATTCTACGTTAAAACCTTTTTTGGGCAAACCAAGGTTGTTTGAAAATTAAGATGAGAAACCTCCCTGGAGGGGGATTGTAATTTTTAACCTTGCTGGTTTTATCCCCCAAATTGTTTTTTAGTTTCCCTTTCTGGGTTACCCTTTCCTGACAGGTCCAGGCCCTGACCCTCCAAACAGAGTACCACCCCAGCCCTTGAATGTTATCAATTTTCTTTGCCCTTGGGCTAGAAGCAGGCATGTAGAAAGAGGTCTCTGACCACACTTCCTTTCCTGAGCCTGGAGGTAAACTGCACTGTGCCACACGATGTAGAGTTGTCCTGACGCTAATGAACACTGAGCTTGTTTTCATACACCCTTCTCGTATGAAAAATTAAGACTCCAGGTCTTCTGAGGTGAAGAGTGAGTGTGTTTTTAATGTGGTGTTTTGTGTGAGTGTGTGCTCTTGGCACCAAATGGCAAAGTGCAGGTTTATTTTGCTCTCCTTTAAAGCCCTCAGGGCAGGTGTCTTATTAGTCCTTTTATTATTTCCTGGTTAATGGCTAAAAGAACTAAAAAAACATGCCAGAAGTACTCTGGCCTGCTCTGCTCTTCAGCCAGGTCCCTGTGGGTAGCCATATCTTCCAGGTTCTTGAGTGTATTTGTTCAGGTTTGGTTTTTTGGGGCCCAGGCAGAGCCCGCATATTATAAATACCCCAGGACAGTTAGAACAATGTCAGCCACATGAAATGTGTTACAATAGCTTTCAAAGCATTTAGAAAAAGAGTCCTTTGATCCTCTGTGTTCCAGTGAGCTGAAAGAGTTGCTTTTCTGTGGGGGAAGGGGAAATGCTTTTCTTTTAGCTGCTACAAATGCCTGTCAGTGGGTGAGTTTGAGATCTTGAGTCTGTTGTTATTAAAGAGTGCTAAGGTGAAAGATGGAGAGTCTTATCCTCAGGTTGGATTCTTTCCTTTCTTTATTTAAAAAAAAAAAAAATAATAGGAGAGAGTAAGAGTACCCATTTTTAAAAATCTGTTTCTGGATCTAGGAAGGAAATACTTAGTCCCTGACTGTCATTCTCTTTCAACAACGTGCTGCACTGCAAAGCAGGCACGAAGCGGATCCATGTATAAATTCAGTTTGCCAAAAGCAGTTGCGCTTTCAAAGACACCCTGCTTCTACAGACACCCTGCTTCTACAGACACCCTGCTTCTACAGACACCCTGCTTCTACAGTTTCTGCCAACCTACTTTCTCCCATGTATGACTTAAAGCATTGCACTGAGCAAAGTGGGTGCTGCTGAAGGAAAGGCTTCCCTTTCCTGCATGTGGCCCAGCCTGTAAATCAGCAGCTGTAGTCTGAGCAGGATTAAAGAGAGAGCCAGGATCTGACAGCACTAAAGTCATCCTGGCTTTCTCTGCAGAAATTTTGAAGTATTATTCATTTGAGTTTTGGTCCCAGAGCCTCTTAAGGGGTTTTTAAACACTGCTTTCTCAATCCTTATCTCCATTTCATGCATTTCAGGTTTTTTTCTTCCACAGGGAAACGTTTTTCAGTTCCCAAAGGGTAAAGGGATAAGACAAAATGAGAGGATTTCTGAATTCCTTCTGTGCTGGGAATTTTTCAGACTACTGTTGGATCAGAGTGGCACCCCCACATATGGCTCTGCTTTTCAGACCAGCGAAGGGGAAAGCTTAAAAGCATTTTGGAATTTAGTTTTGGTGATTTCTGAATTCACCATGCAAGCACTACACAGCTCCCTGTCTTCCCGTTGGGATTGCAAGTGCTGAGCCTCAGAGCTACTGGTTCCAGCCAAAACTGGCATGCAGATTAATTAAAAGCAGAAGAACTTCAAGAGGTTTTTAGTTCTGTGATTTTTTTTTATTTTTTTTTTTTTAAAAGGAAAGAAAACAGTTTTGGTTATTAACTGAATCTGAAGACTTGGGGTGGTGGTGGTGTCATACTTTTCCCAATACTGAAGGGCTAGAGAGTTTGCTATTTCAGTTTAGCCACTGTTGCTTCTCTGACCAAAACGTTTCCTTTCCTGGGGTGATAAAAAATTCACCATGTGGAGGCACAACTTGTTTATCTGACACATTTTAGAAAAGCAGACAAGCAAAGTTCCTGAAGATGTCTCATTTCCTTAGGTCTCAAGTTATCTTTGGTTATTCCTCTGCCTACAATATGACAGTGTTTGTGTGTTATACTCAAAATGCTTTTGTGTTCCTGTGAGCTGTATCTTCCCCTGAGCATGGGTGCTTTTGGATATCATGTCAGTAGCCTTCCTTAAAGCATTCCTGGTGAAACTGCTGTCTTGAAGTGTCCAAGAGTGACAGTGGCAGCGTGTAATTAGAGAGAATGTTTGCCCTGTGTGAGATTCAGGTGCTATGCATTATCTTTCTGCTTCTGTCATCAACTTTCCTGTCACCTTAAGAATTTCGCTCAGCTTCTCTGGACTTCGGTTGCCCATCCATAAAGCAATGTAATGCTAAGTATGTACCACACATGCTCATGATTGTGGTTTAAATGCTCAGGTAGGAATGTGAAGGCTACCCCAGAAGTCTATATGCAAAATAAATTTTGCTTTTGCATCCATTTCCTAGAACATTGCAGTTTTCTGTGGCTTGCATAGGTGAAAGAGAGAATAGTTTTGACTTTAATTTCCTGTTAAACATGCTTAGAACTGCTTATTTAAAGGATGTTGAAGTAGTATGACTATAGTCTGTACTCCTTATTTGTCCAGTCTTGCCTTTCTCGATGTGTTTGGCTCTCTGTAGACTCCCTTTAGTACTGTTTACACTGACATTTGCAAAGTCAACATGAGTCTTTTCAACATCAAAAATTGGAAAGAAATAAATACTGAAGGATGCAATCCACCCCAGTAATTTTTTTTCCTTTCCTTAAGCTTGACATCTGTATGCAGTAACAAACTTTTAATGTTGTACCAAAGGGTGTCTTCAGGAATCTTTTGTACAATTCTTCCCACATTCTCCCACCGTTTAATCATTCTTCTGTGCTCCAGAGTTGTCCCAGTACCACCCATTCTCTTCTTTTATTGTCTTTAGCTTGTCTTTCCTATTTTTCCCATGTGGCTTTCCTAAGTAATGCTGCCTGTCTTACAGTTTACAGTCCTAAAGGCTGTTGGTATTGACTATGCTATTTCCTTTCTTTCTCTTTTTTTAACTTTTTTTCTTGAAAGTTAGCTACACCTTCACCACCCATTGGTGGTGACTGATTGTGGGGAGAATTTGAATGTTACAGCAAATCTTGCTAACATAAGATGTTTGTGTCTCATCTGTCTCTAAAGCCTCTTCCACCTGGCTCCACAATGAGAGGGAAAGCCCTTCTTCTTGAACCTGTTTAAATGTGAAAGTGGTATGCAATGTGCTAATTTAGGGGAAATTTTTTTTTCAGGGTGTGGGAAAAACTAGACAGCCAGCCAGAAAGAGCTGATTCAAAAGAGAAGGGTATTAAAAAGACAATGTGAACCTCCAAGAAGGAAGATAAGCTATTACAAATACAGCTTGAAGTCTAACATAGTTATCTCAGATTTTATATAAAAATAAATTGGTTTTGTATTAAAAGAAATATTACATGTGTTGTAATAAGTACAAAATAGTGAAGTTTGCTTATTTAGAAGAACTAAATCTTATTGTTTCCTCCTTCTTCCCTGAAGGTTTGTAACACAACCACAGATCGTAAACATGCAGACACATCTCTGGAGAAATATGTCACTGAGCCTGTAATGAGCATTGTGAGTGGCTTCTTCAATTCACCATTTTCAGATAACAGCACCAGCCTCCAGGTAAGGAAAGGAGACATCAACAAAGATGTAATTCAGCCCACTAATGATTCCTTCTGCTTCCCAGATAGGAATGATGTATCTTTGCACCCTTCCTTTATTTCTCTGTCCTCTCTCATGCCACTGGCTAGCAGCTCAATTCCTCTTTAATATCCTCTTAATATTTACCACTCACAGCTCTGAACCAGTAGAAAGCTTAATATGGTCAGATTTACTTTTGGCTCTTATGAATTCTATGGAGGGGCTCTCCTTCCAGACTAATGGTCTGGCTTTGTGTGAAAAAAATGCTGCAGCCTGTGGCAAAAGGGACTCATACCTGAGAACTGGGAAAGCTCTGTTCTTCTGCTCTACGGTATTTGCATGATACCCCTGGTGATTTGAAGAAAAATGGCATGGTCTGGCTTTTTTAGGGGTGCAGCATTGATTTCTGTTCCCTCCAATCCTGAAGAGCAAAGAGAATCTAATGGAGTTGTAACTTGAGTGTAGAAGCTGAATACCCTTTGCTTGTGGCTTATGTTGTGTCAAACCTGAGGGAAGTTGTGAGGAGATTCTAAAAGGCAAAATTCCATGTCTATCTTTTTGTTTTCAGACACACCAGCCTGTTTTTATTCAGCTGCTGCAGTCTGCTTTTAGAATTTACAACTGTACCTGGCCAAACCCAACGCAGAAAGCCTCTGTGGAGTCATGTATCAAGACTTTGGCTGAAGTGGGTAGGTGCTGGGTTTTATTTTAATTAATAGTCTCTGGTTTTTAAGATCAGTCAGATTGAGCATTTTTTAATTTGACTTGGTTGTGACAGTGGTTATTTCAGAAGTCTCACTTTCTGAGGCTAAATTCTTGCTGCTTTTATAACCCGTTCAAATCTGTCCCATAAGATAGGGTTGTCAGGTAAGATCTGTCAGGGAGATGTTTGCTAAATGAGTGGTGATTGAACTTCAAGCAAGTTATGATATTAAACACAACATGAGCTATGAGAAAGCCTGTGTATTTCTAGTTGTGTTGGGCTGCACTTGCACAATTCTCTTTTAAGCAGCAGTGCATTCCAGTTGTGCACTGGAGAACACCCGTCATTTTTCCCCTTTTCCTGGGAGATGCATTTGTTATAGTCAGTCATAGGCCTGGGCTTGTTCATATTTTGTCCCATCAGGGACTTGGGAAGCCACAATTATAACATTACATAGCTTCCCTGCTTAGTCCTCTCCATCAGGCCGACTCCTTTACTGCTGTTACACAATTAGCCATGTCAGGGGAATACTGCTTTGCACTGGTACCAAGACCAAATTTGGTCCTCAGGGCAGCTGATAGTTGCATGCTTTCAAATAAATACAAATACCATGTTAAAGTGGAAGGTTTAAATCTTCTTTTTCCTAAAATAAAAAATATTCTTTACCAGTACATAGCTAAGACTGGGAAAGGTTCATTCTTAAGTTTCTGTGAATACCATTTTCAAGTCTTCTGCTGTGAAGGAAAAAAAGGTTATTCAATGTCGTTTCTAAAAGTCAGTTGTTCTAATTAGAATAAGGTTCTGCTCAGTGTAAATGAAAATTCAGTAGAGGCAGAGATATACAGAAACAGGATAAACTCTATTGTTGATGAAATTCTAGAAAGTTTTAATAAAAAATAAAGCAATATGAAAAGGTCCCTTAACCATCTGCAGCATCTGTGGCATGGTAACAACTCAAAATTTAGATTTCAGAATAATTTTAGAGAAGTATCATTTAACATTTTAGCCAAAACCTCTCATTAACTTTTTGTGTTAATGAGAAGAAGCAGTTACCTAAAAACTTAGCAGCCTTCAATTGTTTTATTTGTTGTGCAAATGTTTTAATTATGGATCCATCTGGGAAGAGAAATTTGGAAGTTGAAGACATTTTGTTTCCTTTATGCTACAGCTGCCACAGTCTCAAATAAAGCTCTAGCCCTACAAATTCTTGTTTGTGTGTTTAACACATCTTTGCTCTATGGCAGGTCTGTAAAGAGCCATCAGTAAATTACTTCCTTTGGGAATCTGGGGAAAGGGGGAAAAAGTAGGGCAGGTGAGAGTATTTTTGATGTTGAGCATGCTCTGTGTATCTTCTAGAGAGCTCGTTGTCTAGATTTCTGTAGTGCTGCTCCTAAAATCAAATTCAAGTTCAGAGGGGTTGCTGCGTTACCATACCAAGACAAGGGTATTTGGGGACACTTAAGCCTGGTGCTGGGACAGCCAAACCAGACTCTCATCCCCACAGCTGCCTGACAGCATAGGTCCTCCTAATGGGGTTCACCATCACATGAAAGGGCTGGCAGTCTTCAGTAGGTAATCTCCTGTGTGCCTCTTGTTCCTGGGGGAGCCCAGGGGCAAGCCTGAATGCAAGGCATGGCCGCTGTCTGGAGTTTTCTTCAGATGCATAACTTGGTTCCCTGTTTGGTGAATTTAATTTCTACCTCTGCTGTAATTTTCTCCGTTTCATTTCTTTTCCTGTTTTGCGGAGATGTTTTACAGTTGTTTTTGTAAAGAGTATGCTCTTGTGCTGTCCTACAGATCCAACCTTCTTGCTTCCCTTCCTTCCCACCCATGGGACCCCAGCTGTGCCCTGGGCATGCTCAGGTGTGGCAGAGTGGAGCTGAGCTGCTGCTGAAAGGCATCACCCCATGTCCTCCTCAGGGACCTTCAAGCCACCTGCAGTGGCAGCAGTGCAGGGAGTCCTGGCATCACCTGGGGGTGCCAGAGGTCTAGCAGCCTCAAAGCAGCCCTCTGAAAGCACAACTTAGCATGCAAATTGCCAATTTTCTTGCCCATATAATAATAACTGTTTAAGGATTCATCACTAATAGCAGTATCAAGCATGGTAAAATTGCATTGTGTTCTGTTAGCAAATCTCCACACATTTTTATTTGATGTTTTATTTTGACAGAAACATTATGACAGAAACTTGGCAGAAAGGGAGTATAAAGGCGCAGGTGAGGGGGATTTCCCCAAAGAGCAAGTTACACAAAGAAGAAGTGAAGTTTTTAACAAAAAAGAGATTTGGCAAGAGATTTTTAGCCACTGGTGACACTTGCTACTTTTAGGCACAGAGCCAAACGTGGCTTTCTGGGGCTAATTGAGCAGGCCTGCTCTGCTGAAAGATTTAGGAAAACTGCTCCAGTTGGGGGTACCAATGGCTTTTAAAATCCAGCACCTTTTGTGATTACTGTGTGTGCCTGGTGCCTTTCTCTATTGGGGGTTACACCACACAAAATGGTGCTGCTCTTTGAGAAGGCAGAGGTTTCTTCTATATTACAAGCTGAGCAGCCTTTTTGTTTTTGCCTTTTGCTGGCTGTGTATATGGAATAGGTTTGGATTTTGGCTAGGCATCTGTGAGTACTCTTTTTTTTTTTTTTGTTTCTCAGCAGGGTTTAAAAAAAAAACCTCTAGAAAGATTTTGCCTATATCAGAGAGAGAGAGAGTATTGGACAGATTTACAGCAGGGACCAAAGACTTTTGATGGAAAATAAATGTAGTATAGAGTTGAAAGAACAAACATGATTTTTTTTTTTTTTTGTCATAGCCCTGGATTTAGAAATGAATCTCAGCAGGAAGAAAGATCATACACAGATTTCCCAAGATATCAAAGATCTATATAATAATGCACTTTAAAAGAGCAGAGCAACTTTAAGCAACATATATTCTGCTCGGTGCTTACTAGTTTGTTGCTGGCAGCTGGATTTAAGTATTGCCTGAAGAGCTTAAGATCATTATATCTGTCTTCTTATGAGCACTGTGAGATTGTGCATTATCTTCCAGGTCAACAAAAGGATATGTTACAGAAGCTAATTTCTTGTAACCCTGGTACTTCAACTCCACTTGACCACTAGGGAAAAACTTCATAAGCTTTTCAAGCTTCACTTGCTGCTTTGTCTCCAGGCAGTTGTCTGCCTCCAGTTCAGCTAGAAACAGTCTTGCTTGTCTTCTTCAGCAGACCCTCTGTGGCTCCAAGAGATCTGGAACACAAGAATACCAACTTGCATCAGGTTTTTATTGTCCAGTAAACATTTGACTAACTGGCATGAATAGAAACACTTGGGAAATAATTAATGTATTAATGTGTCTTATTCATATGAATTTCTGAAACAGATTCTCATGGTAATGAGATTTAATGCTTTAATTTTTGCATTTCCTCTGTTATTATAGAGGAATGAGCTTTTGCTTGAAAATCTAGTCCAAAAATGAATGATCAAAACAATTTCCATCTCAGTGATGTAAGAGCTAATCACGAAAAGTGTTTAAAAGGTCCCCTGATCTTATGGAGGCGGAGGAACTAAGGCATCTAGCCATTTAATTTATTGCAAATTAATTCATTACCAAAGCACTCTGAGGTCCTACATTTTACAGTCTTTACAAGATTGATAATGATGGAGGACAGTCTCAAATTTTGCATTTTAAATCATCTACTGTTGTTCCATAGGGTAAAACTGGGGAATATCACCTGACCTCACAACTAAGGATACGGACTGTATATCTTCAGTTGTATTGGAGCAGGAACTTTTTCCCAGGGTTGAACACTATTTCAGGGCCCATGCAAAGAACTGTCTTCACTTCTCAATTGAGTGGCAATTCTTGTATCTTCACGCCTGACCATCAGGTTTTTTCTGTGTTATGAGGTTGAATCTACTTGTATTATACTCTTGTCCCTGTTATATCCGTCAGCTTTCTCCTTTTTTTTTTTTAATTTACATCTTTCCTTTTAATACTGTGGCTGTATTCTAAGGATGTAGTGTCTGCATGGCTATTGGCATTGGCTATTACCACCAATAATGAAATCACTGGAATTTCCCAGATGAGTTAACAGTGGCAGATAGGAGCCTCTATTTTATTAGAACATTTCTCTTGGCAGGTCCTTAAAAAATTATATCTGTTAGCAAGCCAAATTACATTTGTCATTACCAGATTATCATCTAGGATGCTTTGCAAAAGGACAATCCTTGTTTCTATCCTACAAAATTGGAGGTGAGTCCTGTAAGATTGCTATTTCATATGTTCCAAACTGGAACAAGTACAGAGGAAGTACTATTGTGATGGTTGGGGAAAGCAGAACTGCATTACAAGAACAGTCTACAGGAGCCCCATGTGTTTTGTCTAGCTATAAAAAAGCCTGAGTTGTTGCTCTTTAGAAGTACTTATGAAGATGAATAGTCACAAAGTAGAGACATTTAAGCTAAAGGACAGTGCTCACTTAAAACCACCTGGACATAAATTATGCTAGGTTTCAAATAACTTAAATAGATTTAGATTATAGATCAGACGTTTTGAACCAACTTTGGAAGGGTGTCCTTGGTCAGTGGGCCAAGAGAAAGTGGATGGAAAATGGATGGAAGAAAAGCTAAGCTGCATTTTAAATGGGGCAAAATATGTTTTTCAAAAGATATTACAGGACATTGGTTGTCTGTAATAGAGGGCAAGATGGTCTGAAGGAGTGGTGAAGTCCTTTCCAGATGAGTATTTATTCCCCAGTTTCAGCTCACCAATATTGACCCCTTTGTACAGAATCCAGAAACTCTTCTGTGGTGCTTCTTGAGCATGCTTTTATTTGCTTTAAAGCCCTTTCCTTTTTCCTGACAAATTAGAAACAGGAAATATTAAACATGAAGTCTAGGTTACATTGTATCTCTTCTTTGGAACTACTGTGTATATTTTAATACCCATATAGATGAACTTTCCATAACAATTCTTTCAGACCCGAAAATACTTTAGTTCACTTCCCATTTAAGTTTTAAAATCTTTTTTCCACTTTATAAAAAGCTAGACCTTCATTTTCAATTTTTAGTTCAAATAAAATAATTATCCTATTGTTACTTTTTTGACAGCAAGAAGAATACATTTTAGATGAAGCACATATTTTATTCTATTTTAACTGTTTGTGTTTCTCTAATTGCAAGAAAAATTCAATGATGATCTTTTTACAGACTGATAAATATTTCAGTGTAGATCTTCTGTTGAAAAAAACCCAAAACATCTAGGTGAAGGGTACAAGATTGGCAGGCTTGTGTCTTGTCTACACAAAGCTTTGATTTCCCTTAAAAAGTCTTGCTGTTGCTAGCAGTAGTGTCTCTCCATCCAAATGCTTTTGTTAAGCAGTCAGTAAATGATAAAGGAGCTGAAGGGACTGATTTATGGAGCAAAATTAATTGAACTAAATATGCATTGCTCCGTTAAGTGACAGCTGGGAAGTGTGGGAGAACATGATACAGCTGCCTGCAACTACCAGAGGGGTGTAAACAGTGAGGAGGGTAAAGGCTCCACAGACAGGTACAGCTATGGCTTTTTTGTGACCCAAATTTCCCACCATGCTTCTCCTTCAGGCACTGTAAGGGGTGAAACTCCTTCCTGTTCCCTGGAAAACCCACACCAGGGACAGTTTAGGTTGGTGCAAAGCTGTAAAGCCACTGAATATTGTTGTTATTGCAGCTACTATGAAAACTAATGGAAGGAAATGTAAAATTAAGGAGCATTATAGGTGGGAATGACAAGCTTCCTTATGGAAAGATAGATTGCTCTGAAGAATGGGCTTCCAAGAAAAATTACAGGCAAGGGCCACTTCCTGGAAGTCCTTAGTCCTAAATTGATCCTAAGACTCTGGTAGGCAGGATGGTGAAAGGACAGTGCTCCAGCAAGCATCCTGAAGCAGGTTCTCTTACTTCCAATTTCTGTCTTTCTGTGAAGGGAACTACAAGCAGGTAATGTAAAAAAATACAGCTCAGCCCATTTCAGCCCTTCTCTTAGCAGCTGGGTTGTGCTCTTGGGGCTTTGGTGGAGTCCAGCTCACTTGTATAGAGCAGCTTGATTTTTAGCTACTTGATTCTTGACATTAATATTTCTTTTTTCTTTTGAGTCCCTGTCTCAGTACTTTTTCATACTTTAAGCAGTGAAGGAGAGAA
Source organism: Florisuga fusca (assembly GCA_038090715.1). Taxonomy (NCBI): domain Eukaryota; kingdom Metazoa; phylum Chordata; class Aves; order Apodiformes; family Trochilidae; genus Florisuga; species Florisuga fusca. The sequence continues at coordinate 11,324,972 of JAAWXA010000019.1, forward strand.
AAGCTGCTGCTGATACACACAACCATCTAGCACTGAGCACAGTGGCATCAGTGTGTTGCTTACTATTATTGTTTGCTTGTTAGTCTTGTCTCAACTATGACTATAGCTGATAGCATAATTGTGAGCAGCAGACTGAGAATTTAGGCATGCAAAGGATTTCCCGGCAAATTTCCTTTCTTCTGACATTCATAAAATCATAGATAGGTTTGGGTTGGAAGGGACCTTAAAGATTATCTAGCTCCAACCCCACCTGCCATGGGCAGGGGCACCTTCCACAAGAACAGGTTGCTCAAAGCCTCATCTAACCTGGCCTTGAACACCTCCAGGGAGCAAACATCCACAACTTCCCTGGGCATCCTGTTCCAGTGTCTCGCCACCCTCACGCTACAGAATTTCTTTCTAATGTCTAACCTAATTCTACTTTCTTCCAGTTTGAAACTGTTCCCCCTCACCCTGTCACTACACACCCTTGTAAAAAGTTCCTCCCCAGCTTTCCTGTAGGCTCCCTTCAGGTATTGCAAGGCCACTATAAGGTCTCCCCAGGACCTTCTTTTCCCTCAGCTGAACAATTCCAACTCTCTCAGCCTTTCTTCAGAGAAGAGGTGCTCCAGCCCTCTGATCATCTTTGTGGCTCTCTTCTGGATTCACTCCATGTCCTTCCTAGGTTGACGGCTCCAGAGCTGGACACAGTATTCCTGATAGGGTCTCATGAGAGTGGAGTAGAAGGGGAGAATCACCTCCCCTCAACCTGCTGGCCACTGTTCTTCTGATGTAGCCCAGGCTGTGGTTGGCTTTCTGGGATGTAAGCAAACACTGGCAGCTCATGTTGAGCTTCTCATTAACCAATACCTCCAAGTCCTTTTCCTCAGGCCTGCTCTCAATCCATTCTCCACCCAGCCTGTAATTGTGCTTGGGATTGCCCCAACCCATATGCAGGACCTTGCACATGGCCTTGTTGTATTTCATGAGGTTGGCATGGGCCCACCTCTCAAGCCTGTCATGGTCCCTCTGACATTGGCAAAACTGTGTAGTGTATTCAGGGTGTAATTAGCCTGGTGCAGGGTGCCCTAGGTAGGAATTGGGTAAATAAAGTTATTCTATACCCTGCACTGCAAGGCAGAATTTACCTTAGCTGAATACATCCTGTAGTCCATCGTCATAAGTATCCTGCTAGGTACCTGTGGCATCAGTTTACATGCAGCAATGTGCCATGATTTTTTCCCAAGTTCACGAGCCAGAAGAAAGAGAATTTCACCCCCTCTTGACTCCTTTTTCTACCAGCTTTAACCCTACTTTGCAAGTTTGAGTGCTGTCCAAAAGTATTTCTAAGTGGAACAAGAATAAACATGCTTTTAAATATTTTATGTTGATACTTTAAGGGAGATTGACACATTTTGAAGAGGAAAGCAGCCTACAACACCTAAATTAAAAATAAATATTTATGTTCACATTTGTTCATCAGCTTTCCAAAATGTAAAAATATGTTTCATGTTGTTGTAAATAATGAAATATGAAACAAATGAAAGATAAACTTTCTACAAGCTGCAAAGAAATAAGAAGACAAAGGCATTGTTTATAGCTTAGATTTCAACAGTGCCCTTTGACAACCAAGACAAATCTTAATTACAAATGGAATTATACATATAAGAACTGTTCAAAACAAAGGAGTAATTTTTCCTCTCTCTCTGGTTTTCTTTGTGATAGTTTTAATTAGCTGCAGCTCTTTGAACAATCACAGTCCTTGACTGCTTCTCAGACACTGATGGAAGTTGTTAACTTCAAATGGCATCTATAGGACTACAGAAGTCTGGGTTTTCCTCTGAACAGCATGCTCCCTATTGCTGAATTTATTTCTGGATATTTCAGGATTCTGTATGTGTACCACTTAACTGAGAAGTGAACGCTGTCTGATAACATTCTGGTGATTGACATTAGGACACAATAAATTGGATTAATAGGCTGCAGCACCCTGCCCACAGTGGCAGAACTTTAATGGACTTCTGTAATAAAGTAAGCAAAAACAGGGCAAATGTGTTTTGAAAAATAACCCAGTCAAATAATATGGAAAAAAAACAGCCATTAGAAATAATAGCCAGCCATACACAGTATTTTCCTCACGATAATCAAGAGCCTTGCCTTCAAAACAAATAGAGAGTGGAAAGGAAAAGTCCATTGCCAGCATGGAAACTGATGTACACCTGCTGCTGCTGAAGTGTGTCTTCCCATCTTGACCTAAGAATTATTATTTTTTTTAATTCTCTGTGGCAAACTGTTTAAAAGAAAGTGCCCACCAGAAACAGAATAAGAGATCTGTCTTCCACCCCAGCTAAACAGCCTAATCCCCAGGTAGAGGCCCTGGTCCTGCATCAGGACACAACCTTGCAGTGAGAAGAAAGGAGGATGCCCTGCACCCGTGGGAGCTATTAGAGGGATGAGGACACAAGTGACATTCTTGTATTAAAGGATGAGGACACTCTTGCTTTAGTCTGGGAGACTGGGGGTTGAGGTGCCACAGCCAAATTTAGGCTTATAAATAAATGCTGCCATTGCAATATAGTATTTAGGGGAATATTTAGGGGAAGAGAAAGTTTCTGCCTGGGATGTGTGACTCACTGTGCTTGGCAGCACATGAACCTCCATTCATCAGAGCTGTGTGCCTGACTCTCTGCTTGCACGTACTACTGTGGGGTTTGATGCATTGGCTGTTTAGCAAAGCAGGGCATCTGTTGACTTCACAAGTTCAGGACTTAAAGTTGTATATGTTTTCAAGAACTGGGAGGGAAGGGTGGAATATTTTTGATGCCTTCTGCCACTGTGGAAAGTGTGCATGTTAGTGCAGGATGGTGGGGAAATGCCTCAGAGAAACATTGTGCAGAACTGTAACACAGGCTAATGTGCTTGTTTTTTAAAAAAATCACTGTGTTTCAATTCAGAAAACTGAAAACATGAGTTGTTATTATTATTATTAGTCATTATTACAAATTAACTAGAACTGTTTTTCCATTTTACTTCTAAGTTTTTATTAAATTTAAACTGTGCCATGGAAATTAAGTGAAATGACAATGAGTACAAAGCCTAATCCCTGGAATGTGACCTAGTATTTCAAACAGAGATATTGCTGCATCAACCTCTTTTTTATTTGTTGAATTTCAGACAACTCATGCTGAGCCACTGAAGACTGTCACTCTGATCTCCAGTGAAATGAAGAGATGTAGCTAACACAAACTTATTCCTAGAGGAGAGGGCAGATACCTTCCAGGATTGTCTTTCAAACTTCCTTGGAAATTGACAGTTCTGAATGCAGCAGTAGTTTAGTAGTAGATACCCTGTAAAGATTCGTGCAAGTCTTTCTTCAGTTTTGTTTTGTTTTGATTTTTTTTCTTCCCTCTGATATTCTCTCTCTTGTCACTTCACTCCTCAAGTGTAAAAAAAAATATTTTTTTTAAACTACTGGTTTGGTTTTGTTTGTTTTTTTTCCACTACAGGTTAAACTATTGCAAGTTTCTTAACTTGCTTATATTGAAGTGACATCCAGGAACCCCATGGATTAACAGTGCTGGCTGTATACGAAAACGAAGGGAGAGTGGAGACAGCCTTTTTCAAATTTAATTTGTATGCACTTAGTTTCTCAAGGTCTTCACAAAAAAGCAACAAATTGCACTTGTGATAAATTGGCTAAATGTGCATATGTCCACTAGAAAGAAGAAATTTTGAACTTGCTTCTGAATTGATTAAAGCTAGCTGTTGAAATAATAATGCATACTATTTAGTTACTCTTTAATGTACCTGAATGTGATTTATTTTTTAACTTAGTAAAATTAGAAATTCTGTTTTTAAAAATAAACATCTGTACCTATGAAAAGATATACTGGAAATGATCCTCATCTATTTTAAAGCAGCACAGCTTTCTTTCTTTAATTAGATTATGACTGATTTCTACCATCTTAAGGCTTTGATCCTTAATTTTAAACCCGCTGGAGTGAGATTTCCTTCCCCCTTCACTTCAAGAGTATCAGGATTTTGCATGCCATGATCTTGGTAAGATTTTTGCCAGTAATTTTTTTTTTTCCCTCTTGTTAAAGCCAAGAACCGTGGGATTGCAATTCCAGTGGATTTGGACAGCCAGGTCAACACCTTGTTCATGAAGAGTCACTCCAACATGGTGCAGAGGGCAGCCATGGGATGGAGAATGTCAGCCCGCAGTGGACCTCGTTTTAAAGAAGCTCTTGGTGGGCCTGCCTGGGATTACAGGAATATAATAGAAAAACTACAGGTACACTAATAGAAAATGAGTTGGGTGGTAGTTGTGGTGTTTCATTAATCTAATACGTGAGATGTGGGAAACACCACAGACACTCATTGCCTTTTTACTGCTGGATTGCAGTGAACCTTGCAGTTCTCACCTCTTCTCTAATGTTTTTTCAAAGTAAAGCCAACACACAGGGGCTTGTGATCAATAATCCAAATTCAGCTCCTACATAAGTCAGTAGAGAGGGGTAGGAAGTGTGTTATTTTCCCTGAAGTGGTTTGCAGAGAAGGATCTCCTTTCTGCCTGTCATGGTCACATGCCCTGTTCTGGTTGCAGAGGAAGCACTGGGAGTTTTAGGAGCCATTATGTCAGGTTTGTGTCACTGGAGAATGCCTCTAGGGTGGAAATCACCTTGTGCATGTAGCAGTTAAATGACATCAGGGGTTTATGCAATAAGAAAACAGCAGCACCCAGATGGATGGTGCTGGAATGGAGATGAATGGAGCCTTAACACCAATGAAGAAACACCTGAGGTGATACAGTAACATCACACATGACAAGCAGTGTTCTTGTAGCAGGCCATAATTTTGACCCTTAACAAATGGTTTGTGAGCATTACTGCAGAGGAGAGAGCAGCAAGGTAATGGGCACCTTCCCCCTCCATTAGAAGGGGCATGAAGAAAGTTATGAGGTTGCTTTACTGCCACTGGGGTTAACACGGGGTCTTTCTGCAAGCTGTTGGAAGTGGGTCAAATAGGCCATTGCACAGTATTGTGCAACTTTATGTGGAACGAACACTCTTTCTAGTGTTCTTGGCCAGACAATAGTTATGAATGATATTCTTCTTCTTTGTCCTTAGGATGTAGTGTCCTCCTTGGAGCAGCAGTTCACTCCCATGATGCAAGCTGAATTCTCAGTGCTGGTTGATGTGCTGCACAGTCCAGAGCTTCTTTTTCCTGAGGGAAGTGATGCCAGAATAAGATGTGGTGCTTTTATGTCCAAGTAAGTGGTGTAAGGAGAGGCCTACTTGCTTTGTTGGAAAAGGTGGCAGCGAGATAAAATTTTCAACAGCACTTACTTCTGATTTTCAGCAGTGACTTAAGCACGTAGGTGTCTGAGTTCATTCTGAAAGCTTAAACTAAAGGCTTGTGCTGCACATATCATGTTTCCCAGCAGTTTAGGAGCCCAGAGAGGAGAAGGAGAAGAAGGAGAGGTCGCTTACCTTGCCTGCCTAGAAACTGAATGTTAGTAGCTTGTTAAAACTGTGGCAGGTTCAACCTACTTCTCTTTTCTTAATGGGCTACATTTGCTATAAAGTTTCTCCAAATGTACAACAGAAATATAGATTTTCCATAGACTTTCCAGTGTAGAATTTTCAAGAATCCTTAGTGAGACAAGGTGGAGTGCTCAGGGCTGATTTTTTGTTGTTGTTGTTGTAAAGCAAATAAATAATTTGACTTTTATTTTAAACTACCAATGGCTCTTTTTAAAATACATTTCACTGGCACCCCTACCTGGTCGTGAATTAGCAGACGTTCTATTTGCATTCTGTGCGTTGGAATAAAGTTTTGCAATTTTTTTATTAGTCCTCAAGTGAGGTGCTCTTGCTGCCCTTGAGAAACTATAATTTAAACAGAGGTTACTTGGGGGAAATGAACACATCTGGCAGCTCTCCTGATTCCTTGGCTTTTTGCATATTCTGCAGAGGTAGTATTATAACAATATACTTTGTATGTTTGAAAAAATTAAGTCAAATTTGGAGCTTGTCCCATCTCATCACCTCTGTCCAAACTCCTTTTAAAGTCAGCATGAAACCAAGGCAGGGGCTGCTAGACTGCCCCATGTAATGCAATTAACAGTTTTCTGTTTTATTTCATTAACTTCTATGGCAAAGGAATGCCTTACAGAGCTGTGCAAGAACTCTGAGATAAAGGTATAACTCTTTAGAAATATTGTTATTGCTGCAAGCCTCAGAGCTGCATTGTTTTGGACTCAGCTCATTAAACTGGTGAAGGTGACAGTGGGAAAGTCCTGTGTGGCATCTCCACTGAGAAAGACTGCTTCTGGTATTGCCCTAAGCGGACTGAAACCCAAACTCCCATTAGTCTTAGTTGTAGTCAGAAATGTACCATTTTCTGACTAGAAAAAGTATTGTAATTTTTTCTGTGTGAATGTAAACAATGGTTATGTTTCATCCAAATGTCTGAGTGCTTCCATGTAAGGTTTCTGGGAATCCTTTTAGCTGGATGTCATTTTCTAATTATATAATAAATGCAATCGTCACTAAGGTTGGAAGGTGTCAAGATCGTAGCTTTAAAAGTTTGCAAGATGCATGGTGAACATTGGTTACCTTTAAATAAAAGTTAAAATAAATACTTGGTTACCTTTAAATACAGAAGGGATAAACTAACAAGTTTGAATCTTAATCTGGAAGCACTCATAAAAAGTGAATGTAGAATTCTGCCTTCTGTGTGGGCAGCAAAATATGCGAATTGGCAAAAAACTCACAACACCTCAAAAGTCCCATTTCCTTCTTAATTATGATTTCTCTTGTCTACTCTTATTTTCTTTCCTAGAGAAAAAAAATATAGTGGCAGACAATTTTCATATAAGGAAATTGTAGTATAGTTTAACAACAATGTGCAGTGCTCTTTTAAGACTTAATATTTTACTTTAAGGTTGATTAACCACACAAAGAAGCTAATGGAGAAAGAAGAAAAGCTCTGCATTAAAATTCTTCAGACGTTACGAGAAATGCTTGACAAGAAAACTAACTTTGCGGAAGAGGTACTGCTACTGTTTTAGTATTAAATATAGAACTAATAGCATGGCATCAAAATGTTGGCTCTAGGACAGTAAGAGAATCTGACACTATTTCCATTTCATATGTTTTAAAGATAATGTGGTGTCTTCGAAACAACATGGTAAGGCAGAAAGTAAGATGGGAACAAAAGAAACTCTGTGCCTTATGGAGTTTTTTGTCAGGGACTTGACAAAAATCAAGGAAAGGAAGATGAAATGAATTAGCAGTAGCGAGTATTACTATGTATGATTATTATATATTGGATATCCTGTATTTCTGGAGACTAGTCTTATGTCACATCTGACCATCTGACTTTATCATAAGATCAATTGGAAATACAGGGATGTTTAATTGCAAGTGTTCCAGTTTTCCCTGCTGCCTGTGGTGCCAGACTTCTGTACTCCATACGCATTTCAATACTCGTAAAAGTCTGACAGGAATATGTAATGTTTAAGCAGGGCTGCAAGTTTAGGGGAGAAGTCACATAGCGTGTACTCTATCAGTATAATTATTTCTTGCACTGCCCTCTCGTTATTGCCCAGTTTTCTCTTGCAAAACCAAGTTTTTCAAATACCTCTTTCATCTTGCCTGTGCCTTTGGGTTATCAGTAGCTAGATTCAGATTTACATGTCAGCTGTGTCTTTGGTGTGATTTCCTCTTATCTATATTTCTGAGTATTCCCTGAATTCTTTCCGTATTATTTGCTCTTAAATATGAATCATAGAGCTATTATCTAATCTCTTAGTGCTGTCATTTTCATTTATTCACAGTTGACATGTTTAGTCAAGTATGTTCATGGGTTTCACTTTACTTTGAGAAAAAATACCGGTTACAACCCAGTACCACACAGTTTCACTGTCTTAGGCTTTTACACCCAAATATTTTCAGATGGCTGAGTAACAGCACTTACTCATGTTATTGTACCTGCGAAAATTATCCACCATTCACATGTATTAGCTATGAGATTCAGCCTTACCCCCAATCTAACCTTACCCTGAGAAGTTCATACCTATTTCTGAGTGTTTGAGATTCTACTTGTAAATTTAAATGCTTTGGTCTTGTCATGTGATGCGATATAGTGCCAACACTTTTTTATGATAGACAAGCCATATATTAGAAATGGGAAATATTCAGTGTCTTTGTTTTGACCATATATTGTTTGTTTTGATTTCAACATATGGACATGGTAAAACATTGCCCAGTCTTCTAAGCAACCTGCTAGAGAGGATTAAAAAAAAAAATAAAAAATCTCAAGGCGGAACAGTGAAATGAAGACAAAGGCAGCAATAACAAAATATCAGCACAGAGAAAACCAAACTCCTCTTCACCTCCTGCTCAGAGAAAAAGGTGGCTAGGCTTGGGGAAACAAATTTTTTAATGTCATAACATCAGTTTCACAGGTAAAACAGATACTATTATTAATTATTATTTATACTTATTCTAATAGCTTTTTGTGTCCACAATGCCACTGCATCACATGGAAAAACTAAATTGTTTTTGTAACTGCATGCTGTGATGAACTTTGCCAAACCTCTCCAAAAGAATTGCGTAGACCCACCAAAAGTTAACATCATCTCAGATCTGTAGGGGGAAAAAAAGCAGTGCTTTAACGTATGACTTAAAACACGCAAACAAAAAATTTGCCTGTTTTAATTGCTCCTTGTACCCTGTTGTGGATGCTGATAAAGCCAGATGGAGTGAAGCCACCAGAGGGAGTGTACTCTGTTGGGATATTGGGCCTCTTCACCCAGCCCAGCTTCTGGTTCTCACAAGTGGACATAAGAGGTGTATGTCCATACCCCACATATAACCTCCATCATCTCGGTGGGCCATGGTGGGTGGAAGAGCTCCTTGAGAAACCCAGTTTCCCCCTCACGCTTTCTCTTAAGTGCCATAGATTTTACACTGAGGAATGTAATGATGCAGGGCAAACAAACAAATGAGTAAACAAGCTGGCATGGTTTGCAAGTGCTTCTTTGGCTTGCTACTCTTATGAGTCATTGTTGATGGTAGAACAGTAAAAAAATAGAACTTCTTTCACTCTTTTCTCTTCCTTTGTCACAGTTGAGATCCAGGTCTGGGGACCTTACCTTCCTTCTACTGTCTTTATCTTTCATTTGACCTCTGGAAGGTGGCCTGTTTCACTGAAGGAACAGGAGGAAAAGATAGCTGTAGGTTCTTATTTCACTGGTTTTATGCCTGTTTGTGTGTCCACTGCCTCATCTCTATTATTACGCCTCCCTTTGCTAGTGTGTTTCAGGGCTGCTCCTGCTCTCTTGGCTCCATCCTCGGTTGTCCTCACAGGAGCCTTTGAGACAGTGCTTGCTTGAGCATTGTTTTGCTTAGTGTCACAACATCTAATCATGTTAGGAATCAAAGTTTAATTTCAGAAGTTTGATTAAGGTATGTAAATGACACACAAACCTCTAGATCATTGACTGGCTTTCATAAGTAACTGTGGGTGATTATTATTATCTGCCAGGAGTTCTACACTAAGCTCCAGTCCTATTTCTGTTGGGTCACTGTGGTATAGGTAAAAGCCTGGTTTAGACTGCCTGTGTAAGAAGAGAAACAGAAGAGACAGAAAGGACTGTGTAGGAGATCTGACTCACCTATGTGTCGTTTTCTTGTTTGGTTTTCTTGTTGCTGGTCATTTTTATACCCATTTTACACAATCAGAAGGATCTTGGTCTAGCATTTTTGAATTTTTTAGGCAAACCTATTTATCCTTCACTACAGTGCTTGATTTTCTGTGTGAATGCTACCTCTAGACCCACTCCGTGTCTCAGTTTGAATCTGCATAACATTTCCAAAAGCACGAGCAACACATGGACCCCTGATGCATGTTCACTTTGCAAATGACTGGAGCATTTAAAATCTTACCATTATCCTGCTGCCCTGCTGAGAGTGACTGTCACTGCAACAGAGATGGTGGGCCAGGAGGGGCCAGTTCTCCCAGTCACTTCAAAGAGGCTTATATTAAACCCTCCCCCAGTGAACTGGATGAAGTTGTTGAACTCTTGACAGAATTAGTCATATGGCAACTTCTCAACCCACTCTAGCTGCTGGCATGTCAATGTCTTGGCCATGGACAACCATCTGATTTCCTAACTGTTCTTAAATGAGGTCAGCATCTCTGGTGGTGAAAAATATTCTGATAATGTGTGCATGTGACAAGTTTAATGTAACATTATTGGCTGATCAGAGTGTTAATGGATGACAGTGCATTACAGAATATTGCAGAGGCCAAGCCTGTATCCCCTGACAGCTGGGAGTCCCTAAGGGAAACACTAAAAGAGATTGCACCCTTCAGTAAGGGTTACTTGTGCTGCAGAATACAGTCTTTATACCTTTTTTCCTGCTTTAGGTGTTGAAGTATAAATAATTGAAAACTGCATTTTTAAGTGTCAATAGAACAAAGACAGTGTAAGCTGCTTAACTGTCAGAAATAAGTAGTTGTGCTTTTTGCCTTTTTTGGAAAAACTCATGAAAAATGCTGTCTTGCTTTTACATATTTGCACTAGCTTCCTGATCTAAAATCACAGAAGGAGCTTCATAGCCTTTCGTTTTGCAATGTTGAGTTTTCTGCATTCTGCTTTACGTACAAAATGTAAGCTATCCTTTGCTCTCTGATTTCAGCAACAGCACCTAATATACATGTGAAAAAATAGTACAGCTTTGGTGTAAATACAAAGGTACTTAATTCCTCTCAGATGTAGCCCCTCATATGGCCACTATTGGCTCTTGGTCTTGTTGTGCCAGAAGACTGGAGTCTTTTCATGTGGAGTTGTTAAAAAAATTCCAATGAGTCTGTGAAAAGCATTGGTCCCAGTGTACTCTTATCTCACAGTCAAGCTAAAACCAGTAGGAGCTGCAGGTCTTTTTCTGCTGGGAAAAATGGTCTCAAGTCTGTCTTAGAAGCCAGGAGATATTTCTGGGAGCCACTGCAGTGTACCAGTCGCAGCTCTTTGAGTCAAAGACATTCTCAATTTAAACTGCATTCTATTCTATAGCCTCATCCTTTCAAGAAGATGTTACTTATTTGCATCTGTGAGTTAGGCAGCATTCAGATAAACAGCATGTGAAGGTGAAAATAAAAGTGGAAAAGATACTCAATATGTGGGGCTTGCTGAATGTATTATATGTTAAAAGGACACTTAAAATGGAAGAGGATCTAAAATTCTTTAATATGTGTTACTACTCACACTTTGGATTAGCAACACTGTAGGCATTCTGAAGAATTAAATTTAATTTTTCATCATTAATTTACATTAATTTTTCACCATTTTCATTTATAAAAATGCCTGTGCACTGGCCATTTTTTCTCCCTGTTGCCAACATGCCATTCTCCTCTCTTAACTCAGTGTGGCTGTAAGATAATAGGGGGTTAGAAATACTATATTGAGAATATATAAGCTCAATGTGGTTTATATTGAATTGAAAAAAAAAATCCCTTGAGCTTTTCAGCTGGCAAAGGACATTTTTGCCATATCCTTCATTAGAAACTTTCTCCTCAGAAAAAAACTCAGAGTCTGGGGAGAACTGGAGGTGCAGGGAGGAAGAATGTTTGGTCATCTCTATCAGTGCCAGCCTGCGACCAGCATGTACATCTTGTACAGTCAGGAAGCTGCTGTTGTGGCTTTGTCCTGACAGTGAAGTGACGAAGTATGGCAGAAAATTCAAATACTGCTGGGATGAACCCCTGGGTCTGTAGGATAGTTTATGTGAAGGTGGTGGTCTGGTGCAGAACTGAAGCCAGCACTGACTCATTGCAGTGGAGGATTCAAACTTTAGTGCTGCTGTGAACCCTCTGAGCCTGAAATTGCAGCAGCAGGAGCATCAGAGCTTTCACATATGCAAGAGTAAACGCTAAATGTGGTCAGACCCTTAAAGTGTACTAATTTTTCATTATACTCATCTGCTGGCATTTTACAAGACAAAGAAATAAATCCTACAGAGAAACAATGTAGTTTCACTTTCTTCCCTTCTAGGCTTCAAGATGGAATAATTAAGCTGAGAGATACCATAAAGCATGTGATACTGTTGTTTTTACTAGCTAGATGTTGTTAGACACCTATTGCCTCTGGTCATGCTGTTATTGCTGTACATTTTTGGTGCTTTAGCACACAATATTAATTAGTCTATTCTGAGGTAGAATCCTTGATCTTAGAGATATGACTTATCCATCCTATCATGTGCATTGTTCTGGGCTAAAGGAGAATATTGCTGTAATCCATGGAGGACATCCTCAGATACTCTGCTGAGTTTCCAATCATGTACATTTATAGAGATGTAGAGTTATAGAGATAAAGATTTGCTTTAAGTGCAAAAAACTGCAAATGCGGCTACTTTCTAAATGAAAAGCGTGACTTCTTTTTAAGGGGAGATTTTTTTTTTTTTTGCCATCAAGTAAGAGGTCCCATACATTTGATCCACAGTTGGGCCACCATCTTTTTGTGATTGGAAGCCTGTTCAAAGCCACTTTACTTGGACCACTTGTGAGTTTCTTATACTGGTCTCTGTCAATGAGTGCACTGCTCTTGTTGATCTGGTCAAGAACTTTAAACTGAAAAGCTTGTATATCAAGGGAAGTTAGAAGACAGCACTTTTGACCTGTTATGAAGTGTAATGTCCTGATCTAGTGAAAGACAAGAGCACTTAATCTGCTTCAGTGACAGTGAAGCACATGCCTAGCTACTTCGCAGGACTGGGTGCATTCATTATTTTGCTTTTTGTTTAATATGTGTAATTGTTAACTGTCACCATGGTCCACATATAGCGTCACCAGAGACTTCTGCTTCTTTTAGTTTAGCTGATACTTGAGTGAGCAATTGCGTTCGCTACTCAGTGGTACTTAAATCAAAGCTTTGAAATAAAGATTATTTTGTTTGTTTGTTCTCCAAGTCAGAGGCAAATCTAGTGGCAGGATGAAAAAACATAAGGTTGTAAACACAGTTCTTCCTGAAGATTATCGCATCTCAGTATCTGATATATATCAAATTTTCAAAAGCTGATTATGTTGTTATCCAGATTTGTTTCAGAAATATTAACCCCCAAAACCTGATTGAGAAATTGTTTTAGAACTTGTATCATCTGCCTTTCTCACATACAGTATATTTCCCCTAAAGGAGCTTCTGATCTGGAAATTCTTTCTTTCTGTTGGTACTGATTTAGACAACATCAGGCAAAACAATAAATTTGCTCTGAACTTCAAACGACCAATTGCTGTTCCAGAATTTCCCTTTACCCAGTGTATGTGACATAAGGATGCTCCTTCTTTTCCCCTTCTTTTTTCCTATCAGTTCCTTTCTATGGACCTTACATTCAGAACAGCAAACCAGGCTTAACTACCTGAAAACTGTTTGACAATCTGTTCTGTTAATACTACCACTACTTAAGTAGAAACGGAAAGAGTGCAAGGGAAGGAGAGGCTCTTTAACAAGTGAAACCTTCACATAGCTCTGAATGTGTTTAATCTCAGGTGAAAACATTAGTGGAACTGATGATGATACTTTATGTGAACAATAGTCTGATTTTTTTTTTAAATATAGGTGGGATGGATTTCGCTGAAGACTTCAGTTCATCTACAAGTTAAATTCCATGCTCACTGTAGTTATGTGAATCAAATTGTACATCATGAAAGCATCTGAATCAAGGGGGGTTTCTTCTGTCTTCTTTTATTTATATATTTTAAATCATGAATAAAGCAGCCAAAGATTTTTAGGAATTTAGTAAAAGGTTTTACTAGATTGGCAAGGGGCAAGGTAAATGACCAAAGGTGTGTTGTAGGTTAATATGCAAAATAAGCTAGCAATTTTATATCTCGTTCACATCTCCACAGGTGTGTAGCTTTGTGTGAGGCTATATTAATTTGCATAAACATAAATATTTATTTTAGATTATTTATTCTTATTCCATCTCTTTATTTAATGATGGAATTACATTAGAAGGTAAATATTTGAATGTGCATTCTGTGTCCTACCATATTGTTTTGTTTTTAAAAGAATAGATAGTCTTGCTTAGAATATAAAATGTCTGATATGCATTAATGCTCTCAAAGGTACTTAATACAAGGAAAAATGTAGTTCCCACGGCCACCCTAATTCTAGTGATTGGTGCTTATTCAAAGTATCCATCCAGTTGACATCCCAAGAGGCCTGGCTCTGTGCTTATTTGCAGAGCAGGAGCAACACACATAGGTGCTCCTATGTGTAGGAGAATTTTTGTAAGGATTTTTGTACCCTGCCTGTCTGATGATGGGAGGAGCTCCACTGAGGTGAGAAGGGGAGTTCAGAGGAGTATGTGAATTCTGAGTATGGCGACAGAAACAAATTGCACACATCTTGAAGTCTGGGATAGTGTTAGTTTTTCTTGGAATTTAGGAGAACAGAACTGCATAAACCTTTTTTTGTGAGCCAGGAGGATGTTTCTCCCCACACATCTCCTGCTCCCTTTCAAATACTGGTTGATATTGATATTATTATTAAACAGAAAGTTTCTGTCTCACCGCCAGGTAAGGTTTATGGTTTTTGCTGGTGAGCACAGAGGAATGCAATGCTGCAGTATCGCAGAGACCACTGTGTGGCAACTGTGGACTTTTCAAAAATGTCTCCTGTCTGTGGGAGCAGGTCAGCTGCAGTCGCTTCTGCACAGCTGAATTCCCACAGCAGCCAAATGTCTGCAGTCATGGAGGGGGCGAAAGAAAATGTCTCCTTTGGTTCTAAATTTCCTTGGAAAGGGAAAAGGGTTCTTTTGTTTTCTGGGTTGGTTTTTTTGGTTTTGGGGTTTTTTTGTTGTTGCTGTTGTTTGTTTGGTTTGTTTGAGAAACAGCCCTGTTTGTACTTTGCTGTCACACCAGAGATAGCAGTGAGCAGAATTCAATGCACTGTATTAAGGATGGCAAATGAATATTTATGCTAGACCTGGGGAGCCAATAATAAAAATGAAATCGGCATGATGCCACTAGATCCAAATCTTTGATCTCTGTTTTAAGAGAAAATACAATAAAGCAGGGATAATGGACTCATTATAATGGAATGGTTAGTCATGGTTAGTTAGGGCACTGTGAATGTGTGATTACACACACATAGGTGGTGTTACATAAACTGCTTTAGTCCAAGATTTACAACTCAGAAATGTGTTTCAGGAACTGAGTTTCTACTGAAAACCTCAATTTATGATACTATTTTGGTTTAGTCAGTCCAAACACAAAGAACTAAAATTGCATCTCTTTCAGGTATCAGGATGGGCTATGCCCTTGCCTTACCAGGGGGAAGCAAAAGCAGCAAGAACTTGCAAAGCCCTTCAACTCAGCCTCTTTCTGTGCTTCTGCTCTTCATCTGTGAGGCGGTAGGGAGGGTTGAGTATTGTAGCAGAGTGGAAATTAGATTCCCTGGACGGACTGTCTTGTCAAATACTAGATGTGAGGGGACACTTGGGGTTATCAGCAAAGAGAGGAAGGCTCCCAATTTGGCATCACTCAGGTAGATTCAAGGGTCATGGCTGGAGATGTATGCCCCAGCTGGAGAGCCACTTACCTCCATCAGGAGCAGGGAGAAACTGTTGGAATGTGCTGAAAAAGGTTTGGGGAAGCCTAATGAAGGAGTTGGTGTTTGACAGTGACAGGGAGCAGGAGCAAGCAAGATATTTTTCTTTTTAATGGCTGCAATTACTTGCTTAACACCCCTGCCACACTAAGCAAGACACAGAGGAGGGCTGATTCCAGGCCACAGATGAAAGCTGATCTTGAAGTCTCTGTCTAGCCAGACATGAGGAAGAAATGGAAACTCACTGTTTTCTGATGTGTTTCATACTCACGTAATTTCTCGGGGACTTCATCACTAATGACATCTGGCAAGGGATTAGTCTGTAATGTGGTCCATCCTCCCCTCTCCCCCTTTTCAAGAAAAAGAAGGTATATGCTATATTGAACTTTGGAAAACAGCTATTAAGCACCCACAGCGATTGCTTCTGATAGGATTTTTTTTTTTTTTTGTCTGATGAGGATTTTACCCAGCATGTTTGGCCTTGGAGGAGCGCCTGGATGGTATTGCCAGCTGGAGTTGTCAGAGCTGCTTTGTCTTCTGTCCCAGGAAAACAGAAGCCTGGCGGACAGTCACTCTCGCTCTTATTTCATATCCCTGCTTAGTCAGAGTTGCCAACCCCAAGCACTAAAAACCCTGAGTCAGGCCACAAACAAATCACGAGATTTGGCTTGAAAACCATGAGATTTTTTAATTACAAGTAGTTTATTTGGGATTTCTGTGCATCGTTAGCGTCTGATCTTCCAATCTTAATTTACAAACCCCAGAGCTCTAAATATGCTTTATTGAATTATGCATGTGTTTGTTCACTTAAATAAAAGCCAGGTTCCTTTTTGGTTACCTGACCTCTGGAGTTCATGGGGAAGAGACCAGACTATCTAAATGATGTGCCTTGGCCAGGCCTCTCAGTGAGGGGCCTGTTGTGGAACTGGTGATAGCCCTGATGATTAAGAGATTAATTATCTCAGGGTCACTTTGACCCCTAGGCTTTTTTGCAATGAGTTTTTTTTTTGTTGGCCAGAGTCTGAAAGTGTTCTTTCAGTTTATGGCAGTGAACATTTTGTGCAGGTTGTGCCTTGTTTACCTTGCAACAGCTTTTCATGGGCAGCACATGGCACCTTGCCAGCCAGGCCCGATAAATCCATTTTCTTCCCACTGCAGTTTCACCATTGCTTGGAGTGCCCACGTGTGAATGCTTTCTGCTGTACCAGAGTCACGAGTGTAACGTGCTGACACAGCCTGGATGTCAGTGAGAGGCCGTGCTGGCTCTGAGCTGGCTGAGCTGTGAGACAAGGAAACGTGCTCTGAAGGCTTGGGCCAGTGTTGGTAACTCCACATGTAGAGCTGTCACTTGGGGTTGAGGACTGGACCTTATCACTCTGAAAATTCCTCTTGGCAGAGTTGTCCAAAACGTTTTGTTCCCAAGTACAGTTACCCTAGCAATGTCTTCTTAGATTCCTTTTTCCTGAAAGCCTTTTATTCCACCCCCCTTAATATTTTTTTTTAAGACACCTTTCTCCCCTTTCATGAAGAGAACTTGATTTATTAGACTCCTTAGTTGTATATGGTAGCATTTTTGTTCCATTTAGCCCCACATCCCAGTAGGGGTAGATGCCAGTCAGGTGCCAAAAAAATTTAGGTAACGTCGACTCTCAGGCTTTTCAGGATGAAGACTTCTTACTGACTCCAGGGGAACAACAAACTTCACTTGAACCAAGTGTTTTCTCATCTACAACCAACTAGATGTTCTCAGCTCTAGGGTACCCTCCAGACCACTCTACAAGTGTAGAGTTTAGCCCATTAGGAAAAAATAACCAAACTCTTCTAGATATACAAATATTTGACTGTGGGTCTCCAAAAATGAAAATATTTGCATTTAAACAAATCACGGAAGTCCTGCAGGTTGTCAGGAAGTTCTTCCTCTTTTACTAGTACAAGGCTGTTTTTTCAAAAGTGCTAGAAAAGTTACTGGAGAACAGACTATGCAGCCTGAGTTCCCTTAATTTTGTGAAGAGACCCATATTAACTAGGTTGCCTAATTCATTGCTGGCAATAAAAGTGGGTGATGGTCAGTAAATTCACCCTGGGTGGTGCAGAGGATTGTTCTGGTTATGTCACAGTCTTTATTTAATTTGTCCTGGTTGTTGCTAGCATTTTGTTTGTGCTGTCATTTTAATTCCTACAATAAAACTGACTGTAAGGATCTAGAAATGCCTTTTGAAAAATGGAAGTTGAACAGTTTAATCTGTTCTTTTTCTTTAAGTGCTCTTACAGTGAATAACATACATGAGAAAAACTCAGGTTTTGTTATTCGAGTTTGTATTTTTGTTCTGGTGCTGTGTCTGGAAATCCTTGCCTAAGGAAAAAAAAAACACAAAACCTCAGGCAGAGTAACAAGTTTCAGAGATTAGTTTGAGGTGTGGTGTGTTTAGTCAGAAGCAAGTAATTTGTACTGCAGAAGTCGGGGCAAGTGCTACCTATTTCTGATGGTGTGTGCAAATAACCTGCTACGCCACACAGGCAAAGGAAAGGCAGTGAAGTGAGAGCAGTGCTGGCTGCATTTGAACATGCCAAGCATGTGTGTTGAGCTAGGATCAGGAGGTGACAGGTGAACTGTGTCCTTCTGGAGTCCTACCTGATGCTCTGTGAGGTTGATTAGAAGGGTTTGCTCTCCAGAGTGTGGTCTGCAGAGAGTCACTTAACTTAAATGGAGCTGGTTTATATAAATGTTATATCCATGACTATGGTACTGAAAGAGCTTGTTTTAACTCAGCATCAAATTCTAGCAGGTACTCCAAATACAGGTCTTTTTTTTTTCCTTTTTTTCTTGGAAAAAACCCAAAACCCCCAAACAAAACAACACCAAACTAACAGGAACAAAACCCAAAAAACTAAGAAAACCAAACAGGATACACTTTAATTCAACATATATTTAACCTATTTTTTAAACTCTAAACTATTTGGGAAGAAGAAGTTCACATGACTTCAAAAATAATCTGTAGCTTTCTTGTTTCTGCACAAGCTTCTTCATTTTCTCTCTGTTTTGTTCTGATTTTTAGCTGGAGAAAGTCTGTATGTGAGAGCAGGAAAGGAATTGTTGCTGGGATAATGTTTTCTTTTGAACTAGCCAAGAGTTTATGGCTTCTGTGTCTTAAGTTTAGTGCTTTCAGAACTGTCTGTTTTGCTTCTAAGCCCTATGCTGGGTGATTTTACTACTCAGCCAGCCACACAAGAACCGTGAGGTAATAAAACTGGAGTAAGTGAAAAGTGTTTTCTCAAGCTCTCTTCACAATTCTGAACTTTTAATTTTCCACTGCAGCTTTGCCAGCTGAAAAGTAGCTGCTTTATTGCTCCGGACTACACTGTGCACGTCCGTCTCCATCTTCCAGCAGGGGCCTCCAAAGCCACAGGAGGTGGCAAACCAGCCGCTGGGCAGCTGCAGCAGTGCACAAAGGAGCTCTTTCAGGCATGTACTTGCTAGAAAAGCACATGTGCAGCTAAAACAAGTTACAGTGCCCATCTGACTTGAGCAAGAACCACCCTGGGGAAACTGTCTTTTTTTTTTTTTTTTTCTCTGAAATTGGTGAACAGATATAATGCCATAATGCTTGTTTCTGACTTGACGAACAGTGTGGGGGCCCAGGATTTAGTTCATTCTAGATTTTTCTGCTGTGAGAAGGGTTGCTGAAGGATGAGGGAAGGAAACTGATCACCCCTCTGACAGGCTACCCACAAATGGCATCGCTTTTTGCCCTGAGTGTGCTGCTCAGTGATGTACCATCACTGTGGACACGTGTCAGTGGAGCAGAGCTAGCTCCTGTTTTGGGCTTCTCTCCAGAGGACCAAATGACTCACCTTCAGAGAAGGTCTCTCTGAACGTGGAAGCAGGATTTTGTGTATGACAGTGCAGAACCTAACAGCTGGCAGGGCGCCTGTTTTCTCCCCCTTAAATGAAGCAAACGGTGTGCTCCTGGGCTTTGTGAATGAAAGATTTGTTGAAAAAATGCTACAAAGTCTTAAAAACACTGATTTAGTAAGCCTGGCTTTGGATTATCCACATAAACTCTTGTTCTGAAGTTGGCTTGTATTGGGAAAAAGCATAATTTAAAAAATTTGCTGAAATGTTGGCATACATGAAGAGAGTCACTTCTTGAGTTACACAGACTTCAGAGACTTTTCCTGCTGTGTTGGCCAACTGGATTTGCAATGTTTGTTCTTCCTGAAGGAAAAATTCTGGGTCAAGGTACCTCCAAAAAGCTGCAGCCCAAGAGGATGATTCAAGAAAAGCCAACGTGTAGGGTCCCCTTGCAGACCTCCCTGCATGGCTGGATGTCAGTATGAGACCATCACAAGCTGAGATGTGGATGAAGGCTGCACTCAGCTGCCACCTGTGGGTGTTGCATTTATTTAGTGATGCAGATGGTGACAGCGGTAGGAACCCCCTTGCCTGAAGTGGATCTACCCCTCCTCTTTGACATGGGGAGAAGCGTGTTTCATCCCCAACAAATAGTATATATCCATTCTTAAATAGTTCCTGCCTTGTTTATGGAAAATCCCTCCAGGCGAGGGGATACCTGGTGGGGTGGTTTATGTGCTAAGCGGATAGAGGGACCTTTCCCCGAGCCCCACTGCATCCGACACCCCCCTTGGCAGCGTGCTGGGCTAACGGTTGGACCCGATGGTCTTAAAAGGTCTTTTCCAACCCCAAAACGACGCAACGATGGCATCAGAGCACCTCCGCCCCGGTGCTGCGGCAGGCGGCAGGCGGGGGGTGCCCGGGGTGTGTGGCGGCGGCGGCGGCCGCTTTCCGGCCGGGCAGCGAGCCAAGCCCTGCCGCAGGAGGCTGTCCCCGGGGTGAGGGGGGTGGGGG
>JAAWXA010000019.1:11345847-11530884 GCA_038090715.1 Florisuga fusca
CACCCCCCATCCCCTCACCCATCCCCGAGTGCTCCCGGGCCCTGAAATTCAATTAGATGGGCTGTGAGCGCACCGTGAGCCCGCATGAGATAAGCTCGTTGCTGCTGAAGGCACTAGAAAGCAAATGGGCTGATTACAGAAGTGATAAATTCGCTCCCCCACCACCACCCCCTCCCCTCCAGGCGTAGGTCCGGCGGGGGAATATCAGCGTGGCGCAGCGCCGCACCACCCCCAAAACAGCCCCAAACTGAGCATTATGTAACCCGGCTCCCACCAGCCACGGGAACAGCGACAGCAGCAGGAAACACAACAACAACCCCTCCGCCTTCTCCTCTTGCCCTCCCGGTGGCAGTAAGATGGCAGCGCGGGGTCTTGCTGCTGCTGCTGCTTCGGCGGGAGGGGGGCCTGCCCGCGCCCCCTCAGCGCGGTTGGGTTGGGGCGGGAAGCTGATACCTCAGGTTTGGGGATAGACGGGATGGGCGGTCAAGAGGCTGGGGCAGTGCTGGCGGAGGATGCTGGTTTGCAGACAGATGAAGTTTGTGAGTGCAGGTGGCCTGTTAGGACTTTCTCATCTATAGGTTATTTTCTATGGGAGACTCTCCAGCGGCATTACACGGGGGTGTCTGTATGGAGCTACAAATGTTCTTGCCGTGAACTTCCTGCCCTTTATCCAGTTCTCTTCAAAAACAAGGTCTGCTGATGGCAGGGGAAAAAAAACCAACCAGCCAACCAAACTAAACAAACAAACAAAACCGTGGATGAACTGGAGCAGCTTAAATTTTAAATAATATTTTTTGTTAATAAGCAGTTAAGTAACAAATTGGCATAAGAAAGGTAGAGAAGTGACTCCCCATCCCCACCCGGCAACATTCATCCCATCGTTTCTCCTAAGTACCTTTTTAAATTTCATCGGTCCTCCTTTGATGGAATCTAATGTTCATTGTCCTGCCCTTGAAAAGAATAATATTGCTGCCCAGGAGCTGCGAAGAAACCAAACCCTCTGAAATTTTAAGCTGTATTAAATCTTCTCTGCTTCTAAGGGCCCAAGTATACTCTTTGCAGGCAGTCTGATTGTATGGCAGTCAAAACATTTTCCTCTTAAATATTTCCCCTGCCACCACTATAGTAAGAAAATAGTAGTTTATAAAGCTCTGCTTGCCACAAAATCCAATGTTGTTTGATAAGAGCAGGTATACCACTTGTGCGTTTGGGGAATATTCAGCAAATAATATCGCTTTATATGACACACATTCTATTACCCTGTATTTATTATATTTGCAAGAGGAAGTTATTGTTGGAGTCACTTTTTTATTAATAAAACAAAATAGTGGGGGCGTTGCTTTTTTTTTCCTCTTCCTTTCTACTCCTCTCTTCTTTCACTTCATCTCTATATATGCAGTTAACAGCAAAGTTTAAATATAAATTGCGATGTATAGTTACATAATCCTGTCTTGCACAGTGCTGAAAAATGATCCCTGGCTTTATCTTCTGGCTATATATTTAAAGTAACAATTTTTTTTGTATGATAGTTTTTCCCACTATCAAAAGACAGAGGAAGGCACGCTACAGCTACATCAGGATCATGTTGCACAAATCAGAACTAAAATAATACAAATTATTCCCCAACAAACACCATACTGCTGTACCATTTCTGCGAGCTAGCAAGTCTTAAATCCAGAGTATGTAAGTGTGTTTGCTAATGAGTGGATACTAAGCTGATTTAATGAGTTGGTGATGCGGTCGGTGGCTGCTCATTATCATCAGAGAATTTAACTCGCTGCAGCGACTCAGAAAATAAATTAGTATAGCTCAGACTGGACTATGCTGTGAGCCAGTCAAGAACTTTTCCTGTGTGCAGCTTTAAGGGTCTTTGCTTTCATATTAGCCACTCTGAGCTGTATTTACCATCCAGTGCTAATCCACCCCAGGAAGCATAAGGAGGTGGTCCCAGACCCTGCATCTCGGGGCCAAGGAGCAGAGGCAGAAGCAGGTGAGCAGATTCAGGGCTCAGGACAGCTGGAGAGGAACAACCTGGTGCCTCTCAGAGTAAATGACTGCTCTTCTTCCAAGCACTGGGACAGAATGTTATGACACTGGTTGTTATCTAACAGGCATTACAGGAGATAAAGGAGCTGTAAAGGCGCAGAAAGCTGTAACTACGCCTTGAGCTGGTCAGATCTCTTGTATGAGAGCAAGTCAGGAGTCCTGGTGAGGCCTGCCAGTGGCTTGGTATAGTGTTATAGGCTGTTTGAGTGAAGATGTCACTGTTTAAGTGTTCAGGTACAACCTGTGCAAAGAGCATACAAAAATCTCCACATTTTGATAGTTTTTGTAGGGCTTAATTTTTTAGGTGTCAAGGTGCCCTCAGAGCTCTGGGTGAGTGGGCACTGCACAAGCACAGCACATAAATAATAACGATGAAATTTGTTTTATTTTGAAGTTGGTAGAAAAAACAGTGTCCCTCTAATTTAGGGTATAAATACAGTAGAAGTGGTTTGTGTGTTTGCGCTCAAAAGTTCTTTATCCTTACGATACACAAAGATAAAATGGAGTAATTTTCTTTGTCCCCAGTGCAGAGTTTCAGGATCTGGTTCTGATTGCTGCTACCACACAATTTTTACACAGAAGTGTATGAAACGAAACTTGAAAACTGTGTTGAGTTTTGGAAATGTTCACCTGTTGTGTGGTTTTCTTTTGGTGTTTTTTTTGTGGGTTTTTTGTTTGTTTGTTTTGGTTTTTTTGTTAAAGCCAACTTACAGAGAATTTTAAAAATAGATCAAGTCCTCCAGGAATTCAATTACAGATGCCTGCCAGCTGCTTCCCCTGCCTGGGACCCACGTTTCTAGCTTCTCTCTTCCTCTGGTTGTTCCTTGCAGGGGAACAACCCTTGTGACACGACTGATGAGCAGAGAGATTGGAGGGAGATGTGCTGGGGTATGGACTCCCCTGCCATCCCTCCATCCCACCTGCTGCTTCGGCTTTCCTTTCATAGTCAGGATTTGAGCTGTGTGATTGTTGTACAATGTGGATACCGGCTGTGCGGCTACTGCTGGGACTGGCACTTTCTTCTCATGCTATGTGCAATGACTTTTTGAAAAGCTTTCTATTTAGGCCCTGTAGCACTGCATTTTATGAAAAACATTAAATCCCATCTTCTTGGATCTGTATTCTGGCTGAGTTCACAAGTGCACATTATATCCCCCATTTGCTAAAACACTGAAGTGCAGGCCCTGAGAAAAACGGCAGGCTTCATTTCCCCAGAAGATATATGCAGATTGTAATATATTTGTCCATGGATGCATATGCTGGATTCTCCCATAACATACACCCTGCCCTTAAGGAACCGTTTCCAAACTCATAGTGCAGGGTCAGGGAGGGGGGGGGAAATAAAAATTCCATGCTTACTTATTAAATTACATGTACTCTTTTGTTGTGTATCATCCTTTCTGGTCTGGTCACAGATGATTCAGCTGTCCGGTTCCAGGAGAACATTTTCCAGCAATGTCATTTGGATGTAATCCTCTTTCTGGTATTGTCCTGTTTTACCCCCATAGGCTTTCTGAGTGTGTGTGCCCATCTCTGTGTGTGTGGCAGTGGCAGGAGCTTTCCATCCAGTCTCTCTGTCTGCAGGATCTCACTGGTTCTGTGCTGCCTTGCTCTCTCGGGTATCATTTTACTCTTTGATTGGGAAGAATATGGTTTGAGGGTTTGTGGCAGAAATTAATTTACTAATTCATAGGGGAGGGAAGTGGGGGAGGGGAGAGAAGGCAAATAATTCTTTGGTACAGAACAACAATCCTCCAAGGACATAGTTACAGTATTTCTTGTTAAAGTACAACGTGTTTGTTTTCAAATCGTGTAGAAAATGCCGTGATTCTGTGGCCTCAGTGATTGCATTCTTAGCACACAGCTATGATGCTGGGGCAGATACAGCTGTTCCTGGGCTGAACAGTTCCCTGTTTCATGTCTGGTCCCACTGATTTCAGAGGAAACTACTTACTTGCAGGTTTTCATGTAACATGACATGGCTTCCTGACAGCTGGAGACATGAAGGTGAATGCTATGTTTGATTTGAGCTTTCTCAGTGATTTTTAATTTTGATGCAGGGGTCCCAGCGGAACTGCATTTAATTAAGAACCTGCTCTGTAGCTCTTAGATTTAACTATGGGATGTGCCTGCTTACGGCGTGCAGTGCTGCCCTGCATTAGGGATCCCTAGGCTAGCTCCAGATTAACTCATTAACTAATTTCACTGGCAGAATTGTGCAGTTTCCCTTTCTGGTGTCTTTTTCAGTATTTTCTGAGCTTCTTCTCCATAGTGTTGAATGAATGTATCTGCAGACTCCCATGAACTGGGTTCATATTTGGTGGTAAAATTGAGCAGTTGTTGCTATGTTTGGTCTTCTTTCTTTTCTTCATAAGATTTTAAGTTTGGTTAAAGGTCAAAGCTTTCAAATTGTATTTTTAAAGGACCCCAAATACCTTTGTGATAAATGCAATGAAGCTGATATCTGAGCAGCAAAAATGCACATAGCAAGTCACTGGAGCTGATGGATTTTAAAGGGGCTGTAGCTGGTTGTGTAAGCCACTAGCTTGGATGGTTTGATGTAATACTGTTTCCAGACAGTGTTTTTTCCCATATTGTATGTGCCAGTGCTGTGTGTTGCCAGACAGAAACCACAGCAATTCAACCCTCAACATAATTACCATCTACAGCAAAGCTAGCAGCTTTTAAATGAGGAGGAGTGGGATTCTTTCTCTAGGAAAACACCAAAGAGTTTATGTATTTCTGTAAATCTAGCTAATCTCTTGATCAGAAGGGCAAGGAACAGCTACAAGCCTCCACCAACATTACACATAATGAAATATTTTAAAAATACTCTTCTTTGATGTTAAACTGTACTACAGGCACAATCTAGAAAAATCAGGTGATGCTTCTTACAGCTCATACATTGTTAGTAATGGTTTTGTATGTGAGGCTTAGTTTCTGTTACATGAGGCTTTAATGTGTATTTTCAGTACCTTGCTTCCCTTCTAACTGGATGCTAAGATTAATATTGTTATAATTACAGCTCTGTCAACTTACAGGCTGCTTCTGGATGGCTGTTTACTTAAAATACCCAGGAACACTGCTGGAGGGGAAAATACCAAGTTAAAAAAATTACATTTAATTTTGTACTTCCTTTTTTTTACCCGCTTTACTAATTCTTTTCAATAATATATTAAGAATCAAATTTCCTTATGATTATTGGGGTCACTTGTGTGTGGATTTTGGAGGGGGTGGGGGTGTAATGTCCTTCATGGAGTGCAGACATATGAGAAAGGGTATTTGGAGGTAGGTTGCTTTGCTGTGCTGACAAGATCAACAGATCAGAGAAATGTAAGGTGGTTTCCTTTGCACTTGATCCAAATCCCATTAAATTCAATGGAAAGATTTCTAATGATATTAGGGCCATGATGGGATCACTCCAGCCATGCTTTCCTTGTATCCTTGCTGTAGCATTGCCTGCTCTGTGTTCACTGGGGGTTGGTGTCTGGATTCTTTACCTTTGTAGTAAATGAGCAGCATAAAAGGCTCAGTCATAACAAGTGGGCAGTTTTTCCACCCTGCTCACCAAGAAACTGAGTTTCAGAGTTTTCTCAGTCATTGCACCTTCTCCTCACTGCTGCAAAACTAAGGTTTTTTTTTTTTTTTTTTTTTTTTTTTTTTTTTTTTTTTTTGCTAATAACTGGTTGCATGGGGACCTAAAGCACCCACACTATTCTCAATAAGCTAAGTGGGCCCTTACTATGTTACTTTCAAATCTACCTGCTTAGTTTGTAGATAGCATCAGGTACTGTGACATTTAAGTGATCTGAATTATTCCTTCTTGTCATTATGGGCACACAGAATAGCTGGTATTAAAGTTGTCTCTCATAGTGCAGATCTAGGGTATTAGTCATTTGAATGAAGAGAGTTTAGTTTTTGCTTGTACCTTGTTTGCATTTCTCATGTGTGCTATGAATTCTGAAAGAGGGTTTTATTCTTGGAAAAACTTTGGGTGCCTCTAGTGCAAATTTTATTAAAGTATATGAAAACTAACTGACTGCGAAAAACATTTGACAAAGCATGGAAGGAGTCTATTTCCTCTGTTAGGTCTGCAAGAAGTTGGAGGCAATACGTGTAATTTGATTGTGAAACATTCCAGGTATGCAGATCTGTATTCAGGTGAATCTTATGAATAGCAGGTGTGCTCACCTCCATCTGAGATCACCTCCAGCTTCTCTGCTTGCATCTTAGCTTGTAACTAGCAGATCTTCCAGCACGTTGTTCAGCAGCTGTGCCTTATGAAAGGGTTTGACCACTGCAGCTTTGCAGTAAATGCATCTGTAATCTTATTGTAGAAGCATGTTAATTAATGATGTAGGAGCTAGCTATGAGAATGTAATTTGATCTGTGTGAGCTCCTAGTTGTGGAATACTTTATATTATCATGAATCTCCTTCATATTTTTTTTTATCCTCTGAGAGGTAACATAAGTCTTACTGCATCTGAACTTCTATTGTGTATAATTTAATGCTAAAATCAGGGGAATACTTCTCAAGAAATTTCCTGTGAACCATTGCTCTAGGTGAAGTAGGAAGCAGAAGCATTCATTGTCTGAAAAAAACTGTTCACTCTTGGATCAATAGGTAAGAGTCTGGCAAACGGGGGTGAATGTCCTTGTACACTGTTGGACACAGCAGTACAAAGAAGATTTGATTCTTCTATTGAGAGTGTCTACCTGTCAGGTGAAGGGGCATTTAAGCCAAAAGATGGGTTTGCAGTGGTTTAGTCATGCCTGTCCAGCTAAGAAAACTATGGCATCACTCAGTGTCCAAAGGCATTCAGTAGGTATGCAGCGCACAGCCCAACAGGCAGGTTTAGTGTCTCCCACAGACTCACCGATATTTGAGGGGTGTGGGAATACAGTGTAATACCTCTTGTGAAATTGCTGTCCCTTAATATAGTCAGCATGCATGTTGCCATAAACCCTGTGGTAGAGATTTACAGAGCAAGTTGTGATGTTACAGGGAAACTTTATAAAGGAAAAGCTTTTTCTAATTTGAGTTTGAGTTAATTGTAACTAAATTTGAGTCAATTATGGCTGTATTGTCTCCAGCCTATGTTATGTTGCTTCAAGTTTAGAATCCTAATTTAGATAGAACTTTAGGCAGGAAGACAGTGTTCTGAGACAAGCTGCCTACCTGCAGGTCTCATTATCATCACTGTGAGCCGAGGACCATGGCCTCTTTCAGGAACAGACCATAAATTAAGGCCTACAATATCTGGCCGTTTCCTTTAATTTCTGATTTTGTCTTTTGCTTTATGATCTAAGATTTATATTCACATGTCAAGAAGCAGATCGTAATAGTTATCTTGGAATTAATAGTTATTTTGCAGGGTTTTTATGAGGCCAGTAGCCTAATGCTACAAAGTTGTTTGTAATGTTTAGCTTCTACACCTAAAGCAGTGCGGTATCCATGGTAACTGTCTCGCCTGTACACTGTACCCCAGGCTGCCTTTTCACATAGGTCAGAGCAGACACATTCCCAGATACTGACTCAATTTAGCCTGCTTTAAACATCAGGTCTTTTTAAAAAGGCACTGACTCTGACTTTTTTTTTTTGTTTTAATTGGATTTTGTATTTAATTAGCCATTTAAGCCTCTGCATTCTGCTAGGGTGCCAGGGAAAGCAATATGAAAAGCCCTTGTCACTCTAAATATGTCTGTTGCCCTGTTCAAATTAAACCTAAAGCTTGTGCTGAGAATGTTACAGGCTTTGCAGCAAGGAAATTCCAGGTTAAAGTTTCTATTTTACCAACAAAAAATCATCGTAAGGTGAAGTTTAAAATAGAACAGTTTCACCTAGGTC
Organism: Florisuga fusca; assembly: GCA_038090715.1. Classification (NCBI taxonomy): domain Eukaryota; kingdom Metazoa; phylum Chordata; class Aves; order Apodiformes; family Trochilidae; genus Florisuga; species Florisuga fusca. Next base: position 11,353,742 of record JAAWXA010000019.1, read on the forward strand.
CTCCCTCAGGTGCTTTGTATACTCAATTTCTTTTGAATTCTCTTGTAGTTGAGGGTGCTCTGGAATTAGATTGAAGATTACCCTCCTTTCTTCATCTTCTTGTTTAGTTGCAAAGTATATGTTCATTGAAGATTTTTTTCTGTAGGAATCGACAATGATTTTTTTGCTGTTGTCTGAGATACTTATGCCAAAGCCTGAGGAAAATTATTTGCAAAACTGAATGCTGTGCTTGGAACTTTTTTCACCTGCCAGCCTGCTTCCATCTTCAACTTGCCCTGTCCTTTTTTCTGATACAGTTTTCTTCATTTTAGTTCATATTTTTTTCTGTCAGTTCCAATGCCTTTGCTATAATGAATCATCAGGTGTGTTTTTTCTGAGTGTTCAGGTTAGTGATTTGAGTGTGGAGGAAGAGGCTCAACATTTAAACAGATGCATTTTCCCCAAATGCTTGTTTGCCCTTTTCCAGTCTCCTCCAGAGCTGTTTTCCCAAAGAAGGAGGCATGATTACCAGAGTTACTGAGGGAGAAGCTACAAATCAAGTGTCACATGTATTATAATGTGATATTGATATAGCCAGGGGACAGGGAGGAAGAAGGCAAATTCAGAGGGGACAAGAAGGAAAAAAAGAAGATGGAAGACAGAAAAGCAGCAGAGACAAAATCCAGATCCTCTCCCAGTCTTCTACATCATCCCTTTTTGCACCATATAAATCTGTCAGGTTTTTGGCTGAGTCTCGACAGCTCTGGGTGCCACGGCTAGAATACTAATACTGTTTCTATGTATACTGAATTTTAGGCTGGAGAAGGGCATTAAGTATGTAGGCAGAGGTGTCTGCGTAAGTGACACTCAATCCTTAGCAGTCAAAAAGCCATTTCATCTGCAAGTGGACTCACAGGGAGACAGAAAGGTATTTAGGATGTATGGGAAACCAATTTATGTAACAAAGTCATTGCAAAGTTGTAATTAATCAAAAGAACTAAATAATGGTGACATTCTGCGAAATGTTATTTAGGACTAAATAAGGGATGTGGTGTTCATAGGCTGTCATCAGAATGGAGAAGTCTGATGCCATGGATGTCTCTGCCAGACAAAGGCATTCTTTAGTGTCTTAGAGGATGAGGTATTTTGGACTTTGTTAGTACAAGAACAGAAAAGTCACCCATGGGAGGCAGAAGGACAAGTTTGGAGAGTTACCTGGCTGAGAAAGTGAGCATCCATACCCAGGTCAGCACCAGCAGAATGACTCACTGAAGAGGGAGCCTAGAGCTTCTAAGAAGCTGCTGAAATCTTTCTACCTGCCACCATTTTTATATAAACCAGTAGTACTTTGCTAAGCATAGATGAAGATGGATAGATGAAATGCAGACCTTTCCCATGTGACAATTTTGGTAATGTACTCTCTTGTATGGCAATTCTGCTTTTTTTTCCTTTTGAATGCAAGGCTCCAGCTGCCTTTTGGGTCTCTACAGTGCCCTGCTCTGGGTGTCTCTTCATCGGAGATTTAATAAAAACAAATTTTTCTCTTGAATCTTAATTGCACTGCACCCTTTTTTGGATCCAATACAAATAGACTTGGGACGCTTCATGTTCTCTTCTGAACGCATGCAAATTGCCAAAGAAGATCAGACCAGAGGGTTAGAGTGCTGTCTCTCTGTGTGGCCATCACCAGATGCTTCAGAAGAAGGTCTAAGAATCCCCACTGTAGGGACAGTTGAAGTATTCTATTCTTCCTGAAGTCTTGGGATAATCCTGAACAGTAAGATCATAAATCTGTGGCCTCTAAAGCATGAGATTTTGTCTTCTTTCCCATGGCTGTTTTTTTAACATTTGCTATTGTGACTGGTTTTGCTTGTTGTCTATAGAAATGCCCAAACCGTCTTTGAGTCTTGCTGAATTCTTGGGTTTAGTTACTTCCCATGGTAATAAGTTTTGCCATCTAATTATGTGTGGCTTAAGAAGTATTTCTTTATCACTTTTTCATTGACCATTTTTATATCCCACTAAAGGCCCCTTCTGGGGTGGGAGAGGAAGCAGAAATTCCCAACTGCCCCCTCTTCTCACCATTTATACTTTCCTATGTTGCTGTCACATCTTTTCATCACTTTTCCAAGGCAGGCAATCTCAGTTTTTAATACTGCAGTTGTTCCACACCTGTGTATATTCCCAGCCCTTCTTTGAGCCTTCTGGGAGATGGCAACCTATAGTACACGTGGATCTTAAGATGAAGCTGTGCCACTGATCTAACTTAGGGCACTAACTTTATCTGTACTATTTCCCACCCTGTTCAACCTTTTAAGAAGGTTTTCACAGAGATATAGTAAGTGAAGCAAGAATGCTGCATCCAGAACAGAGCAGTTTACTGATAATCAGAAAAGCCTGAGCTGTGAATATGTAGCCCCTAAGACTGTTGTTTGGGGTTTTTTAATTCATTTTGAGAACTGGCTGACTGGCCTACCTATACAGGCTGATTTCCAGTTACTGGAACTGTAAAGTTCATCTTGGTTTTCATAATGCCACTGAGCCCTACTGATGAGATGTTGCGTGGCATTTATCAGAGATGTCATTAGTGGGGATATCAGCACTCTTGTAACACACTAGAAAAAGAAATGCAGTCATAGGAACACCAGAGCAGGAGTTCCTGCCAATTGGCTCACTGCCAATCTATGCTGTTCTTAACAGCTCTAAAGAAGCATGTGACATTGTATTTTCATAGCTACATGCTATGTGTGTAAGAACATTCCAAGAATAATATGTGTCTCCTTGGAAGCAAGAGAAATTCAGGTGTTATAATGGCAACAGCTTCATAAGAAATGCATACTAAAGACGTTATGATGGAATAGCTACTGCACATGTCCAGCAATCTTATCTGTGACATAAATAACTCAGCAGTTTTAGTAAATAATTAAATATAAAGAGGCAATTTAATATTACGGGTGAACAGCTTACATATTAAATTTTATATAAACATGAATCTGTCAGTAATGGGAATTTCAAAAGCTAAGACAGCCTCATGAAAATGTGTCTTCATTTGCCCCTTGTCTCTACTTTTGAACAGCTGATTTGATTTCAAGCAAAATTTGGTGCTTTTTTCAACCTGTTCTAGGGTGGCTTCAATTCGGAACTTTTTTCTGTTCAACCTAGAAAGGAACTTTAGTTATCTTGTGGGACTTAGCGTTTACATATTGCTGTTGCTCCTAAATTAAACTGACAGCTAAGATGTGATTGAGCTCTGGCATGACAGCTAATATACCTCCAAAAGTTATTAAAAACAAAATGTTACTCTCTTAACAACATTTCAGTTTTATTCAGCAACTTTGACTAATAGAAATAGTTTAGGAAACTTCTGCTGCAATGTTACGCAAAGTCAGAATTATTTCCATGGCACTCTTCAAAGAGCATTATTAGGTTTATTTGTTTGAACCAATGAAATCTTAGACTCCATGAGTAGAAAGCTAATACAGGCCTCTAGTTTAAAAGGGAAGACTGAGAATTGCTTTGAAAACACAGAGGTTTTTCCTAGCAAAAGATGCCTTCAAAAATCAGAATGTCTGTTTGTCATTTGGACTGTTGTAAGAACTTTAGATGTACCAGAAAAGACCAATGACAACACCAAGTTGCTGTGGTTTTGTAAATCAGTAGGTGAAAGCCAGTATATACTCTGAATGAGCCTGTATATGTGTTTAGCCTGCTCACTTATTAATGGGAGCTGAGGTAGCTGTACCTAACTTAGGGTCTGAAGCAATACTGTTTCTCCACTCCTGGAGAATAAACCTGCCAAATGCTTTTTCCCAGCCTCATGAGGAATTTAGTGCTCAGGTTATTCTGTCCTTTCATGTGTCAACACAACCCTTGCCAGAGCTGAAGCAGAGCTCAAACCTTCAATAACTTTGTTTGAGTTGTAAGATTACCCATTTCTCATACTTTATCAAGGGGTCATATCCTTCTAGTGTGTCTTACCTCATAATCGCCATTAATTCTTATTTACTTGGGCTCCATGGCTGGCAGTGGGTTTGCTAGTTTGCCATTCGAGGAAGAGCAGATGTGGTGCTTTTGATTAGCCAAGTGTCAGCAGCTACGTCCCTGCTGAGCAGCAAGGGACAACTCTCCACCACCAACTCACTGCCAGACAGCTCTCTGCTGAGACAACTCTACGTGGATTGGCAGATGGTGATCATTCAGCACCGTGAACAAACCTTGATCAGTGCCTTGGAACAGCAGGTAGACACAAGGTAGACACCTCTGATGTCTGAGCACAATGAAGCCATGAGATGAACCAGCTAGCGTGTGTTATGAATTGTGTGCCTCATACACTGGAACTGCCCTATATAGATGTGGTTTCCTTGCAAAAATCAGAGCACCGTGGGCAGTCTCTGGCTCCCCGAGGTTCTGGTCAGAGTGCTGGATGAGGGGAGAGTTGTCCTGGAGCCCTTGGCAGGAGTCAGTAGCAAGGTTCTCAGCTCCTCTTAGGATGCAGTATCAGCACATATGCTGGAGGAGGTTGTTTGATATTTGCTTGATATTTACCACCTCTGGCAATCAAAGTCATGAGTCAGGCTCCTAAAAATTATGAAACTGCTTTGGTTTGGTTTCTTAAGGATCAAAAACCCAACATATTTTAGGTTTGTTTTTCTGGCCTTCTGGCCCTGGCCACACAGATTTCACATTTCCAAATAATATTCCCAGGATCAGGAGCACCAGAAATTATGTGTGTGTGTGTGTGGTTTTTGTTTTGGATTTAATTTTTTTTTTAGCGTAAACTGAAATTTTCTTACAAACATATAATTCTAGGTGCTAAACTTACAGTGCTAGTCATCGTGAAAAAGATAATAAAACTGGCAGAGCTGATGTTAGTGGAAAATTCCTAATTAAGTTTACAAGAAAATTATTCAAATAGTTACTTTTTTTTAACAGGGAATATTAATTATAAATATTCTCAGATGATCCTTGTCAAAATGTATAGCTAAAAAAGATGAGGAGCTAGATTTGCAGTGTTCTCTAGCTTTGCTCTACTTTTCTGTTATTCTGAAATGCCTCCTACTTTTGTAGATACAGTGAAATCAGTGCAATAGGTAGCTTTGCTCCAGGTGGCAATTGCTCTCCTCTGTTCAGAAATGGAGGAAGATGCTTTATTTGTTTTTTTTTTTTGCTATGCTGGGCATAGCAAAGTGTAGACCAAAGGAAGAATCTGCCTGTCACTGCAATTGGCACTTAGGATATCTCATGCTGTGTCTTGACCCCATCCAGGCTATTCTTTTGAGCTGATGTGTGCTCTTTTTCCACTAAGGTATGTGCTAAGACTGTGTTTCTGTACACCATTGATTACACTGGCAGTTTAAATATTGCTGCTGCTCTCGGCTGCCACAAGGTTGGTTTCCTTTAGCTATTCCAGTTTTGCTGCATGGATAGGAGCTGCTTAAATACGTTTTGACCAGCTCTTTGCTTTTGCAGTTGCCGCAGGATATGTAGACTGCAGGAATGCAAATTCATCCCAGCTTTTTATGTTGTTTTTTCAAGAATTTACAGTAAATTCCAGTCTTTCCCTTTAAGCACTTTATGCCTGGGTTTTTACAGTCTTTACTGCCTACAAGTGCAAGTAGTCTTGCAGGTAGACACACACACACACAAACTTGGTTTTTTCCTTAATGCCTGAAGTCTGAGAAATCACCAATGCTTTGGTATCTGTTTTCACCTGAGAATGCAGGGGATGTTTCTCAGAAACATCAGGTGTGTTGATGATTTTGTCAGGCTAGTTCTGTGGGGCCAGGGAGGACAGAATTGGGCAGTAAAGTGTACTGAATGTTGCAGCATTTAGGCAGGATTGAGTGGCGTTAGAGGAAAAGTGATTGGGTTTTATGAGGTCTTGAAATTGTGTTGAGACAAGGCAAATGTGCGTGATTATTTTGCATGGTAGTAAATGCTGAGAATTAGTTTCATTTAATATCACTATCTTTTTAATCATAATGTAGACATGCAGAGCATTTCTAGCTGAGCAACTAATATGAACTGGGAATACTTGTATATATTGAAGAAAGTGGCACAGGCCACAGTTTAATGACATTTCCACAGTAAAACCCTAAACCATTAAGTAGTCATTTGCTCTTCATGCAACCCAGAACTCACATCAAATCTATTGAAAAAGTGCCAGAGGCCTGGTAACCTGGACTGCAAAATAGTAGTTATAACCTGGGTTAGAAAATTGATAGGTTCCCTCAAAAGTAAGCAGTGACATGGATACCTGGAATGCCTTAGAACAAATTCTTAATTTCTGAAGGGTTTCCACCAGTCCTTACTAGTAGCCAAGGATGAAGTCAAGAAATCAGTGGAGCTGGTGGTGGGTAAAAATGAGCAGGTGAAAACTGAAATACAGAAGCGCCTCCTGAGCCACTTTAAATACCCTCAGCCAGCAAGTGAAGATCCCAGCCTGTCTAACTCAAAATGGGACAATGCTTCCCTTATCTAGTAAATCATCTGTCTGTAATGCTTTGGCTTTGAAGTTCAATATAATAGCAACATGGTGAAACAGAACAGTGTGATGACAGTACTATATGGGCACTTTTATTCTTTTTCTCTAGCTACCAGTTTCAAATTGCTCTTAAATATTGAAGCATAGTAGTGCTCATATGTATGCATCTGGAAATTAAGGGCCTGTTTTGGTAAATATTCACATTAGGACACTCAGGGGTAGTTTGTGTTTATTGGTTTGGTTTGGTTTTGGTTTTGGGTTTTTTTTGTTGTTTGCTTTTTTGCAGAGCATAGGGAGTTCCACACAGAAATCATGTTAAAATAATAGGATTTGTGTGCATATCTCTCTGTGCAGCACTTTGAACATTTACCCCCTGCATCATATGAATTAGGTAATTGTAGTCTTTTGAAAATTATGCTTTTCAGACCTGGTCTTGTTCTACAGTATGTTATTGATGGTGCCAGCATAAAATCTTCTGGCTAATTGTGATAAAATCTTACAGTGTTTTCTTTCAGTGGTGGAGAACTTGGGTTATTGTGCATCTGAATGCTTTGTCTTGTACTGGAGAATGTTGTAAAGGAAAATTACATAGGTGCAAACATGATCTGTTTTGTAAGTGCACAATTTATGACTACAGGTGGAAATCATGTAACCGAATGAGCAACAGGACAAGTGATGGATATTAACAATAGTATTTGCCCACAAGAAAGCCCTGTCCTATATATACAAATCTATATATGCATATGCAGAGATCTTACATTAGGACCAAAAGAAATGGATGCTTGGCATCTAGGAATATTTTAGTAAAACCTTACAATGTACAAATCAAATTGTAACTTTGAAATGTTTTCATCTCAATCTTAAGTCTGAATGCCTCAAATCTGAAGTTTTTGCTAATCCAAACAGTTTTTCAGTTGTTGTATTCATAGTGGAGACACATTTTAGAGATACTGCCAAAAAAAAAAATCTTTCTTTTAATACAACACTGAGCATTTTTTCCTGAGTTTTTTTCAAAACTGGACAGTTATCAGGCAAAAACTGCCTTTTTTTTTTTTTTTTTTCAATGTGTCCAGTATTCTTTTCTCTATCCATAGTAAAAATTGACTGGCAATAACACTTGTTTTGCCATATTCTGGCACCTAAGCTTCCAACTTTCTATGGAACCTGGAACTGCAAAGGAAAGAAGAATAAAAAGGGTGCTAAAGAGTGAATTAATTTTTTAAACCATTGTAGTTCGTTTTCAGAGGAGGGTCATACTTATGGTTCTTTATTTTATCTGAACCTGTTTAATGAATCTCTGCACTAGTTACAACCTCAGGTTTATCAGTTAGCATTTGTGATGTAGGCAATATGTATTAAGACAAGTGGAATTAATACCAGATTTGTGTAGGGTTGAACAATGGCACATTTGAAATGTGGGGCATCTCTGTCTAATGAGAGACAGCTGAGAGGTGTGGGTGGCCAGTTCTCCTCCCCTAGGAGAACTGTGTCGTGAAGTCTGGTGCATATTTTGGTTTTTTTTTCTTTGTAGAGCTGAATTAAAACATTTGCCAGGCAAAGTACGTCTGCTGCTTCTCCTACTGAAGTTGCTGGCAAATCTCCCGTTGATTGTAGTGGGAGCGGAGCTGGGCACCAGCTGGACCCAACTTCGTATTAAAAAATGCTTTTTGCCTGGGGTCAATAAATGCCCCAGAGTGCAAATAACTCTGCTCGTGGGTGTCATGTTTTATTAGTGAAAATATATCAGTTTCAACTATCGGTTGACTAGGAAAACATCTTGTTGCAAAAAGATCAAAACCAGGGAAGAGCTCACCCTTGTAAAAACATACAAACAATAACCCCAAAACAAATAACCTCCCCCAGCTCACAAGCCCCAGGAAGCTGCTGGCATCCTGAAGACAGAAATTTTCCACTATGTGGACTTAGTAGGGTTCAGGACTCTGTGCATCTCTTCCAAGCTTGCACATGTGCAGCAGTGTGCATGTGGTAGCTGTGTGCCTCATCCATTTGGACATGAGATGTCTGTGCCATCTTAGATTGCAAGAGAAAGCTGCATGATAATTTAAAAGATTATAAAACTTTCATGCATGGTACTTTCACAGAAGCCACTTCCACAAACCTATTTCTTCTACCATGTTTTGTCTCCAAAAGGAAATAAAATTGTTTGCAAATGGGTGAAAAACAACCCAAAAAATGGCCCTGAAGCAGACAGATCAAGCAGAATAGAAATTTAATTTATAAATGATAAAAAACTTGTAGAAGTGTGTATTTTTTTAAACAGCCTTCATAGAAAGCCAAGCTTCAAACCTCATCTATATTTACTAGAGCAAAAGGTGGTGTGATATCTTCATGGATTGTGTGAGATGACATACTGTTGTCACCCAGCTTGTTCTTCTCATGTAGACCATGAGATCTTCAAATAGTTTCTGTCTGAGAAGCCATCTAGTCATGATTTAGTAATTGACAGAAATAGAGACTATCACACCTCTTCTTAAGTTGTTCTGATAGCTAAATGCTTTTACTATTATATGAAATAAAAATAAAATTCATAACCCACGAACTGAATAACCCAGCTACTTCTACCACTGCTCTGTCTTCAGCTTCTTGCTGTGTCTTACATCTTCATCTGTAGACTGAAGGAATCCATTGTCAGATTTCTCATGTGGACAGTCAGAAGCAGAGTTCATATAGTTCATGTTTAGAATTATAAACTCAGTTGATTGAAAGCTTTGAATTTCTGATGAGAAGGCATGCTTTATTCTCTAATCCCTCACATGGAGCTTCTCCAAACCTCATTCAATTTGTCAGCATTCTTATTGAACTGTGGTCACCAACTTATGATGCAGTATTCTTACAGTAACATGCCCCTGCATGTGGAGAAGTTAAGATAGCCCATGAATCCTATGTAATCTTATTATTCTTTCCAGAATCCTGTGATTTTGGGGAGTTGCCATTGCACTGTTTTTTCTTCAAGACCTTCCGTTCTTCCCCAGAGTCATGGTCTCCTAGAAGAGTCATCCATTTTTTGATGATGTCCTACATTTTATTGTTATTATGTCTGTATATAGACATACAGAGGTTTGGACATACTAAGGCTCATATTGTTTGCAAACAAAAACAAACAAACAAAAAACAACAACAACACAAACCCAGGCAATAAATATTCCACGAGGTTGCCTGTCATAGCCCCAAACACTCATTTGTGATCTCTTGCTTTCAATTGCACACTGAATTCTGTCAGTCCCTTAGCTGTTAGGCAACTTGATAACTGCCCTTGTGGAGGTACTTAATTAAAAAATTAGCTTCTTCAGTCACACCACCAGTTTATCAAACCGTACCAGAGTGATATTTTCATTAATAGCAAAACTGGAAGATAATCTTCAGAAGTTTAAGAGGGACCATTTTTCTTAAATCCGTATTGAGGCAATTATTACAACATGATGCCAGTATTTTAACTGCTGTCTGTTGCAGCTTCCTTTATAAAAGCTTCCTTTATTTTTGTATTAAGGAGCTCAAAATCAGACATTTTTTTGCTTTTCCCACAATTTTCATCAAACTCACTACACTGGGTTTGATATCTGTAAAAAGTATAAAAAGTGATCAAGTACTATTTAAAGAGAGTTGTTGCACATTAGATTTCTTCCATTTCTCTGGGATTTTGTTTCTGTTCCAAACTTTCTGAAAAGCTGTATTAGTAGACCAGAGGTCCTAGCCAGCTCCTCTTCTATACTTGGCTGCAAATTATTAAAATCTGAAGATTTAACATGCCCAAATTCCATGCATCCTTCTGGACTAATCCTGGAATACACTCACAACATAATCCTCTGTAACCAAGAAAAAATTGTTGGATGTGGCTGCCTATTCTTAATATTATCCCTGATAATCTGAGCATTTCCACTTCATTATTTCAATGTTGAGTGAAAACCAGATCACCAGATCATCTAGTCCAGCCTTCTGAACATCTTACAAATATCATCCCAATTCCTTAAGAAGTGTGCAGAGTTATATAAGACAGGATAAATACGTTTTGGTTTTGGTTTTGATTTTGATTTTAGGTTTTGGTGTTGATGCAGGTATCCACAATAAGCCTTATCCTTCTGTCTGTCATTGCTTCTCTGCATGGAAAATGCCATCCTTAAGCGTGATCAGCCTTTTCCAGACTCAGAAAAGGAAAGGGAACAAATGACTGTATTAAGACATTTAAATCAAGTTTAAAGACCAACCAGTATAATGAAATGCGGACTGAGAAAATGTAATTTGTTTGTGTCTGCATGTTCTGTTGGAATAATTTTTCCTTATTGGCAACTTTTGTCTGCCAATCCCTAGCTATTTAAAACTGCAATAACAATAACCAGTTGTTGCTTTCTTGTGTCCTCAGTCTTTATCCTTGCTTCTGCTAGAGACAATACAGTGGTATTCATGGCTAACAATAAGACTGTTATGTTTCATTGTATTTTTTTCAAAGCTATACAATGTTCTAGCCATTATAGAAGGATTGAAGTCAGCTGAGTGATGTTTACATGCCACTTCCATACCCTAATAAGAGGTATAAAAGAAAGTGTATTGTCCCCAGCCGGGGAGAGATTCAGCTTGGAAGGTTGGCACTTCTGCCTTGTATAGAAACCTAGTTGGGGAAAATAGCACTGTGTTCTTTTTCTTTGTGGCCTCTGCTTCAGTAATGTGTCAGTAATAGTTGATGCAAACTGCTTATTCATGCCACTGCTGTGATCAATTGGTTTTGGGCAATGTTAATTCTGTGGTCAATAGCATGGCTGTCTCTCTCACCCCGGCAGCATTTTGTCTCATACACATGACAGGGCTGTTCTTAACTATGGATTTTGGCATTCCTGTAAAAGCATATCCACACACCTATTCCAGCAGGACTGGCACTTCTTCTGGGAGCAGGGTCTTTCCAACATTTTCTAGCATTATCTCATGACATGTATGAGCAAACTCATGGAGTTACATGCTAGAGGTGACACCTTTGACTTCTCAGCTCTAGTTCATACATCTGGGCTCTTCCGCTTTTTATAGGGGCAGCCACATTTCACAAGACTCAGGGAAGTTGTGTGGCTGCCCAAGGTTATCACAAAGGGGAGGAATATGTGGGTTGAGTCTGAGGGCACATTTTTGACACAGCTGTCAGGCAAAGCAGAGGTTCTACCACATTCCTGCCTTTCAAATACAGTATCCTTGAGTTTTGACACTTTAGCTTCTGAGAAGTGTAAGTGTTGTCTGGATTCATGGGAGCTTTGGAGAGTAAGTTAGAAGACCTTGATAATTAAGTCTTTCTCCTTGGGACAAGTAGAGAAGGCCATGTCTTAGTTTGGATATGGGTGGAACAGGATTCTCCTTTCCATAGCCAGCTGGAGAGCCATCTTTGTATCACTGCTCCTCCTGCTGTCTTTGAAGGTAACAAAGCAGGAAGATCTGAGATCTGCCACCAGTTACATGTTTCCAGGTAATAAGACACAAGTCCTAAATCATTCACTTTGTTAGTCAAATGCCATTTCATGGTCTTAAGTGTTCTTCCTGATAAAACAAAGGCTGTTTTGATTGAATAATAAAGCTTGTGACCATGGGTATTACTTTTAACTATATATAGATGGTGTTCAGTCTTTATTCTCGTGACTGCACTGTGACTGTTTATATAATTTGCCATGGTGCTCTGTTAGTCATCAACAAACTGCATCGATTGCTGGTTGAGGATGTGGCCTCAAGCTGAGTTGTTAATCAGGTTGTGTGACAAATGCCAGCCTTTCTTATTAAAAGATCCTCTCTCAATGCAGTGCCCATTCTGTATCAGGTCCTAGTCTAGAGATAGGAAGGGTTTCTGCTTTATGATTCTATTTGTTTGGTACAGTTTTGTGATTCCATGATATATATGGCTGAGAGAGTTGAAAAGTGACTTTATCCTGGTTCTTAGTCTGTATTTCTCTGTGCTGGTGGGAACTTTTTCTTCTTCAATAATACATTTGGCTTCTGCAGATGTAGAAAATGAGGTTAATTTTCCTCCTAAGTTTGGTTACAGCTAGACCCAGGATGTTGAGCAGGAGGAGCTGGTGCTCTCAGCTATCTCAAAATGTCTTGCAAGCTTGATTAACATACCTTGTCCATGAATGTAAGGTTAAACCCCATCACAAGCTAGGCTGGGAAGAAATCTGTCTCAATGTGAGGTCCTCAGAGACTTCTGGTTCTTTGCCCTCCTCTAGAACACACTGTCTTAAGGAAAGTCTTAATTGGAAAATCCATTTAATAATTTCTCTGGCTCTGCAGATGTGTAGGTGATGCATTTATTTTGCTTGCCACCATTGTATTTATGGCTTTTGCTATTTTACTTGTACTTTCCTTGGCTGCTTCAGACTATTATCAAATGAAAACACTGAAATATGAGAACTAGAAAAGAATGGCTGGTTTGTTTTGTCAGGCTGCACACACAGAATATTGCTTTCTAGCACTTTTTAGAGGTGGATAAGCTCATTATCCTTGGGGTCCCTGAACAAGGAGGCCCCAGTGTTGCATGTGGCTGCTTTTGGAAACACTGCGAAGTTAGCAGAGAAGTGGAACTATGAGTGGTGCTTCTTGAGGTGTGTCTTGGACTTGTCTTCCCCACTCCTTGCTGTCTGTGGTGGCAACAAAGATGTTTGATTTTAAAAGGTGACCGTGGCACTAATATGCAGGCTCTGGTGAGCTGATAAGTACTAGAGACTGCTCCTGGTGCATGTATTTTTAGAGAGCTGTTTTTCATTAAAACCAGTATGTGAGTGAAAGTATGAAGGAAATAATCCCATTTTATCACCAAGTTGTTGAAATGAGCAATTTTTCCCCTTCAGTGGTAATCATTGGAGGCCATAATTATTTTTTTAAAAAAATCTGAGGTTACACATACACCTACAGTTGCTGTGTCACCTACTGCATCTGTAAAGCTGAGTGTTGACTGCAGGTGTTCCCCAGGAGACTGAAGACAAAATAAAAATGCCAAGTAATTGGTACCCCCACTCTTAAATCAATACTACTTGTGGTGCAGAACATACACAAAATGAAAGGGAGGATCTTCAGAGAGCTGTATGCAAATTTTGACTGCTTGTGGGTTTGGAAGCAGAGAAACAAGGAGGTACAGAGAATACTTTTTAAGCCACTCTATCAAATGTCATATCTGTTTTAATATTTCATGTGATGTGGCTTCTTTCAGATGATCAGCTGGATTATCTGAGATCAGAGAAAAGGGAGTGATACTACTCAGCTACAGAAAATAGGAAGAAAGAAGTGGCATGGCAGGGTAGGGCACAGACACACTGACTACAGAGCATTGCCTCTTTGTAGAATTTGTTTCAATATACACGTCTTACAGATGGCCAGTAAAAATTACTGAAGTGGAGGTGTTTGCTTTATAATCAATAAGGTAAAAAGAAACTTCAAAGAAAGTTTATACAACACTGTTTTCGAATTCTTCCCATGAGATTTGTTAGATAAGACTGTTAGATGTTTGTTTTCTGGACAACTTTATTATTTGTTCACTTACTAGTTATAATAGAAAGACCTAATAAATTATGTATTTATGTTAAACAGCTTGCTTTTCAAACAAAAGAAATTGGCCACAACTCTAATTTCTTCTATTTTTTTTTTCTTTCTCTTAAAGGGCAACACTTTAAGGAAAATACTCCTATATCGCTACTTTAAAGGAGAATATGGAAATGGTATGAATGGGCCTCTGTCTGCCAGCTACAGCAAAACTGCACAAGTGGGAGGTAAATCAACACAGATAATTTAAAGAGAACAAAATTAGCAGCACCATTTTTTCTAATAGGCATGTTGGAAGTGCTCCAGGGATTCAGATTGTAAACAAATGAAACATGCTCTGTAACCAGTTAGAGGAGAGGTGGTATCAGACTTTTCCTACTTTTAAGCTGGATGCACTTGTCCTTCTCTCAGATGGCTGATGTGCATTTGGCAGTACCAAAATAGGGACTTTTCCCATGCCCCCTAAGCAGTCATTCAGTACAGTTCCAGTTGGTAACACCATTTTAATTTCCCCGTAAATCCACATCCAGAAACTCAACAAAACACAAAACAAGTGAACCAAGATGTTGCTGTTTCTGGAAACAATTTAGTTTTTAAATTCTAGCTCCTTTCTTGATAAAAGAAAAGAGAAAGACCTAAGGAAGATCTTCACACAAAGATACTGGTTAGGCAATGGAACAGATTTCCCCAGGAGGCTACAGAATGTGTCAGTTCTTGTTACAACTTTACTAGAGAAGGCTCTGATGAGCCTGCTCTAACTTCCTTGAACTGAAAGCTTGAGTAGATGTTCTCTGTAGGTCCCTTATAACCTTTTTAGCTTTTTTGTCTGATTCTGTTAAAGATGCCGTGGGAAGTTACAGTAGGGTGGTTTATCAGAAAACCCAAAATAATGTATGACACAGGAAATGAGGTAGAAGCGAGGTATAGAGAAAGGTCAAAATACTTGCTACTGCATTTTCAGCATATATTAAAGGCATGCCCAGACTGGTGGGCATTTCCAAGTGTTACCCAGCTGATCCTCCTTGAATATTTCAGTGTAGACACTGGAAATGTTTACAGACTTAGTATCCTGTACACCAAATTTTTCTCCCTAACAAACAAGGTAGTGAAGATTTGCTATTTTTTTAGTTCTCTAAAAAGTGTGTGTGTGTATATGTGTGTATGTCTTCATCACAAACAAAGTCTGAACCATTATAATCACTTTAATCAAAGCAGTACTGATTGATTGAAGCAGTACTGTATTTTTCCTGATGAAGTACATGTAGTTACATCTCCATAATAGAGGAAGGATAGATAGCAGGAAAGATGATAATCTGTGATAATAAAAGATGATTGATTTAATGAGCTAATACACTTTAAAAAATTTCTTAAAACTGCACATTAATTTACATCAACTCAAGTCTCTGTTCTTAAAGAGCATTGCCATGTTAATAGTCCATGAGTTATATTGGCAAAAACATTCAGCTAAGTCATACCTGTAACCAGTGTGGGTTTAGCAAAGCACAATCTTTGTATAGATTGGGCCTGAGACTGAAAAGCAGATTTAAAAGTGGCCCCTCAGAGTACTGACCATACACACGGTTTAGTGTATGCATCAGTGGAATTAAAAAGGGGCTCAGTGGATAAATCAGTGTCATTTCCAACTTCTTTATTGTCTGAATATCACAACAGAACAATGGTTCAGGCTTCTGTTCTATTTCTTCTTGGAGCCCGACATCACAATTTCACACAAAAATCTTGCTTGTATCAAGGGGAATTTTGCCTCAAACAGAATTGCAAAATTGAATTTATTACTTGCTACTGTGTGCGTAAGACAAATGCTCATTACTTGAAGATTCATTTTCACATGCATATGTGAAACAAACCTGAATGATGTGTATTTGTATAATTTGCAGGTGGATTCTCAGGACAAGACTCTGATAAGTCTGGGGTAACCATGTTTGATATTCAGTGCCTTCTGGATAAAGAAGGTGCATCAGAACTAGTCATAGATGTTATAGTAAACACCAAAAATGACAGAATTTTCTCAGAAGGTATTTTGCTTGGCATTGCATTGCTTGAAGGTGGAAATACTCAGACACAGGTACTTATTTAATTTGTTTGTTCACATTGACTTTAGAATGCATGTGGTCTTGAAACAAACATAAAGAACCTTTTTGCTGGGAGTTCTGTGAAATGATTATCACTATAATATGTATCTCTGTGCTGGAAATGTAAAAATGTCCTGTTATTATGCAGTATCTCATAGTGCAGAATCTTCAGCAGAAGAAAGCAGTTTTCAACTGTGCCTTTCTGTATAGCACAATTCTGCTTTTAGTCTGGACATACAAGCATTCTCTCCAGTTACTTCACATCTATCTTTATAAAAAGAAAATTTACAATATTTTCAAGTTTATAATAGCAAAAAAATTAAGTTGCATTCTGGAAACTTTTTGGGAACATTTATCAAAAGCTCCAGAGAGAGAAAAACTGGCCATTTGAGAAGGCAAATATCCCACTCCATAGAAAATAACTTTTAAATTGCTAATTTGAGTTTTTTTGAATCATATCCCTCATACCCATGTTTAACCAAATGAGATGATTCTTTGTTCATACTCTATGTGATCAGCAGAGTTAAGAGAGGAGAGATGGTGTTAATCACTCCCTGTGTTTCCCCATTTCTCATAATTACCTGTGAAGGGGACCTAATTAACTAATTTATACCTCATTGCAAGATGCTAACTTAAATGAGAGGCATCCCCATTTGTATCTTTATTCTGTAGAAAAGATACTATGATCTGTGAGCCATAGAGAGCATCCAGAAAATGTTAAAGAAGTGAGATTTTGCTGCAGCGTTCTAAAATGAATTGTTAGGGGGCTGTAAAAGACTTCTGCTTTAAGACAGAGTTTGTAAACTGGTTGAAAATGGTACCCAGCCTGCTTGACAGCAATATTAAGGGACTGGGAATGTGTATGATCTATGCTATAGTATTACACATTGGATGTTTCATGCTTCCTCATGTTGTTGCATAACAGCAAGTACTTTTCATTATTATTTTTATGTGGAATATTATAGCTTTAGAATGCCTGGAGAAGTGGAGAGTGTCTCAAAGTAATTTAAGTTCAGGTGTCATTTTGTGACATCTTAAAAACTGCAGACAGCAGTGTTCACCATTTGATCCAAATTTTTAAATGTTATCATCAGTCTTTGTTACCAGCCTTGTATACCACTTTGTCAAAGAATTTTTCAGGCAGTAGCCAACATTTGTTCTATGTAAGTGAAGTAATTATTTGTAAGTTGTTTCACAAAAATAGTGCATTTTTAATTTCTACTTCCTTTGAAGATTAATATCTAAAGAATGTATTTTTTTGCAGTATTCTACTTATCAGCAACTGAAGGAGCAAAAAAAGTCAGAAAAATTCTTTAAAGTCCTGTATGACCGTATGAAGGCTGCTCAGCAGGAGATACGATCGACAGTGACAGTGAACACTATTGATTTGGGGAGCAAAAAGAAAGATGATGATAGTGACCTAACCATATCTGTTCCCAAAAAGAGAGGTAAGGAGGCAGATATTTAAAAGAGGGAAGAAGGGCATTATATTCAAACCATATGTACTATGCCGTGTTGATCAGTGAGCCTTAATATTAATTAAAATGCTAATTCACATAATTTTCCTGTTTTTCTCTAAATTATAGGCCATCTCTTAAGCTGGTTAGAAGGAGTTAGCTTTGATGGAATTAGTGAAACTATGCAAGTTTACACCAGTAGATGATATATACCCATATTTTTAGAGAAACAGAAGTAGAGGCTGCTGCTAATGGGGCTGTTTCACAAGAGCCAGAGCAGGAACTGATTTCCCACCCTGTGGTCCTACCATTGTTCTCATCATTTATTGTATATGGGAGAGAAATAGTAGGGCTTTTTGTTTTAATGTTCTGTTTCACTCTGGTTTGTGGTTTATTTGGAACATGCTATCCCTGCTTTGATATTCTTTGCAAGTTGCCTAGAGGTCTTTGAAAAGTTAGGCATGAACAAAGAAAAAGTTGCATTCATTATTATTGTTATTGTTTAATCAAATGAGGAGAGAGAGTTTAAAAAATGAAGGAAAATTATCTTTTCAGTGAAGGATTCAACCCTGCATCTGAAAGAGGGTATGAAAGGACAGTTAACAGAAGCATCTTCTGCAACATCCAAGGCTTATTCTGTGTATAGAAGAGAAATGGACCCAGAAATAGATCTTATGGGCTCAGGAACAGATGCTGCAAACGCAGAAGAGAAGTCCACAGAAGAAACTATCATGAGCCCTGCCATTGCAATCATGCAGCCAATACTGAGATTTCTTCAGCTGCTGTGTGAGAACCACAACCGAGAGCTCCAGGTAAAGTGGTTTTGTGCTGAGCTGCAAAAGAAGTATTGCAGGAGCTGGAACTTTGTAAGGAAAGAAAAAACTGATCTGCCTGTCTCCTAGTGCAGAATAGGTGTGTCTAAAACACAGTGCTCTTTTGTTCGAGAGGATAAAATAATCCTTTTCAAGAATCATTTGCATACTCTGAGTTTGTGTCTTCAGAATTGCTTGGGGACTTCAGCATAGCCACATGGAATTCAGAAGTGTCTAAATGCCCCTGTTACTACAGTTCCTGTGCACAAATAGTGGAACAGTTACCACAGGCTTGAAGACTGTAGGAAGTTTCTGCTCAAAGTTTGGGTACCACCCTTTTCCCTAGATAGTGTGATTGAAGGTTTTAAGATGCTATATATGTCCCTGCTATCAGTTCTTCTGGTAGAAACTACTGTCCCCATAGCAACCTTTGCAAAATGAATTTTCTGCAAATATACCTCAGTGCTGTGTCCAGCAGCCTCCCTTAAAGCAGTGCTGGGCAACTTAACTACTGTTCTGGACTTAGGCAGCCAAGGAGTGGTTGTAGTGTGCCACTGTATCTGCTCAGCTATGGGGCAAGAAGCTTCCAAGGGAAGGGCTGTAATAAAAAGATGATAGGAGATATATGCAGGACGTATATAAAGCATTTAGGGCCTGTGCAGATGTTTGTAAAGTTCAGTTTCCTAAGCCCTTCTGTCTCTACTGACTTAATCAGATAACAATTCTCAACTGATGCACTAAAGCATGTTATGTTTTCTACAGTCTTGTGTATTTCAGTACCTAAGGTCCAGTGGTTGTAAATTGTTCACCTTAATATTGTCATGAAAAAGAATGTGTTTGACTTGACTCTAACTCTTGTTCTTTTCTTGTGGTTTTTTTTTTGGTGCTCCTTTTCTCCATCCACCAGAATTTTTTAAGACATCAGAACAATAAAACAAATTATAACCTTGTTTGTGAGACCCTTCAGTTTTTGGACTGTATCTGTGGAAGCACAACAGGTGGACTTGGCTTACTGGGACTTTACATCAATGAGAGGAATGTGGCTCTTGTGAACCAGACACTAGAAAGCTTGACTGAGTATTGCCAAGGTCCATGCCATGAAAATCAGGTAGGGCTCTAAAAATTTGTGGTTGCAGAAGAATATACCTGAATGTGTGGTATCTGTGTGCTTATCATAAACCTTTCAGTGTTCTTAATAACATAAATTCACTTGTAATTGCTATGGCTAGGCTTAACATGTTTCAAGCTTTCCTGAAAAATCCTTTTAGGTCCAAACTCAATATAGATTCTTTCTGTAGCCTATCTGCTTATATGTAGGGTTTCAAGTCCTTTTGTAGAGAGTTTAATGTCTTATGTCAGTGGGTCTATAGGTTTAACCTTACTTTGTGAGACTGGAATTTGAGTCGTGGCTGTAGAATTGCATTGCATGCATAGAATCATAGAATGATTTGGGTTGGAAGAGACCTTAAAGATCATCCAGTTCCAACCCCCTTGCATGGGCAAGGACACCTCCCACTTAGACCAGATTGCTCACAGCCCCATCCGAGCTGGCTCTAAGCACTTCTAGGAATGAGGCATCCACAACTCTGGGCAACCCGTCCCACCTCACACTACAGAACTTCTTTCTAATATCTAACCTAACTCTAACCCTCTTCCAGCTTGAAACCATTCTCCCTTGTCCTATGACTACATGCCCTTATAAAAAGTCCCTCGCCAGCTTTCCTGTAGGCCCCTTGCAGGTACTGGAAGGCCACTGAAGGTCTCTCCAGAGCATTCTCCTCTCCAGGCTGAACAGCCCTCACTTTCCCAGCCTGTCTTCAGAGGAGAGATGCTTCAGACCTCTGCCCATCTTTGTAGCCTTCTTCTGGACTTGTTTCAACAGTTCCATGTCCTTGTGCTGGGGGCTCTCGAACTGGACACAATACTTCAGGTGGGGTCTTCTTAGAGCAGAGCAGAGGAGGAGAAGCACCTTCCCCGGCCTGCTGGCCACACTTCTTTTGATGCAACCCAGGAAATGGCTTTCTGGGCTCTAAGTGCACATTGCTGGCTCATGTTGAGCTCTCATCAACCAACACCACCAAGTTCCTTTCCTCAGGGCTGTTCTCAATCTGTTCTCTGCCCAGCCTATAGTTATGCCTGGGACTGCCCTGACCCATGTCCAGGCAATCTTCTTTTCTTCAGTTTCACACCTTTTGGCTTTGCTGGTGTTTATATAGGTTGCTAGCATTTATGTTCCTTAACTCACATAAGTGCCAGGATGCTTAACTTACAGTCTTGCTATGCTAGCTATCAGCATCTTCAGTTATGATATTGGTAGTGTAACGGGTGAGGCTAAAAAATATGCTTCTCATTTTCTGTGCCTTGCTTGATACACAGACTTTTTAAGTCGTATAGCTGTGACTTTTGGTAGATGCCTCTTCAGTACCATGTTGAGACAGTATAGAAGAGTAAACGATGTAGTTATGTGCAGTTCTTTGGTCTGAAGAGAACTGTAGTAAAGTTGTTACAGGGGATGAAAATTCAGAATTTTTACTATGGATTAGCAATGGGGAAATTGCAGTGGGCAAAACTACGGAGGCCATCTATTCTTGATACTAGAAATAGTTAAAAAATGCATGCAATATTAATGCTACTCCATTAACATGCACAAATGAAGTGCAGAGTGCTTCTATTGACATTGTTGGTAATCAACAGCCTTTTCTTAATACTTTAAAAACAAACAAAAATCCTTGGGTAGGCTAGATTTTAAACAGTCATTTTTTATTTACTAATGGATAGGAAAGAAAATCTGTAAAGAAAAAAATAATTACGGGTCTGGAAATGGAAGAAAAAAATATCTATGTTTCAAGAAAAAAAGTCGACACTTTTCCAATCCTGTGGTGCTATAAACCTGTTAGAAAAAATGCTGTAGGCTTGTACAACTGACACTTGTTTACAAGGCTTAGAAGATTGGAGACTCCAGCTAGGAAGGTGTTTGTGAAGTACCATTGGTCATAGTTACAGTTTTGAATTCCATGTCCAGAAATGTCCTTTTATGCAAGACATGTCCAGGTGCACGTAGGAGACACTAATCTTTGCAAACAATTTGTGCTACAACAGCTGTATTGATGCTGGTTGCTGAATGCTAATTAAGGAGTTGAGTGTGCAAATTTGATTGTGCCTACATTCAAGCATTTCTTTTATGTCTCTGCAAGTGTGTTCAGCTGAATCTGGCAGTGCTCCTGTGGGCTGCTGTCTCTAACTTGTACCACTTGGTGCCAAACCCTGCATTATTCACTGCAGGCATATTTTAGCTTGTATCACCTTTTTTCAGATGTATACTTCACTACTGGCAGTTCTGGGGTTCTGCATTACACAAGTGCAGAGCTACGCTCCCCTGGCACCTTTTGTGGCATCTTTTCAGGCTGCCCTGCTTTGGTCTTTCAAATTCTCAGTCCTTGTTTTGAAAATCTGCTGATAGGCATCTTGTCTCTCTCTCCCTCTCTCTGTCCATCCCATCTCCCTCCTTTTCTCCCTCCTTCCCTCCATCTTCCCCCCTCCCTGATTCCCTTCTCTTGTTTTGCAGACTTGCATAGCCACCCATGAATCTAATGGGATTGATATTATAATTGCACTCATCTTGAATGACATAAACCCTCTTGGCAAATACTGCATGGACTTGGTGCTTCAGCTAAAGGTACGGTAAATGTAAATTTGTTTTGTTTAAATTTAAGTAATAATGGAAGGCATACCTATGCAAGAGGCCTGGGCAACCTGACATTTACTTAATCTTACCATAGCGTGATATAATCAGCAACCTTTGAAAACAAATATTGCAAATTAATTCAGCTCAGCTTCTGAATTTTTATCAGGCCCTCAACAACAAGCCTCTTGCCTCACTGTTGTGTTTGGGAGTATGCCCTCTGCTTTAAAAAAAAAATAATCCTATGAAACAGACTTGATACAGCTAGCATGAAGAATCTATATTGTGGACAAAAAATCTCATGGGACTGACAAATAGCAGCACTGTACAGACATGTAAAGAGTCAGACATTCTCTGCTTATCCTGAACTTTTAAAAAATTGCCTGAGTTTGAGACATGAAAAAAAAGAATAATATATCAGATGATCTGTAATATCAAATACAGTCATAAATGAGGTTAAGTAAATTTTGTTTTATTTCCCTTTTCAGTGTCCTCTGAGGGGGAGGACAGTGTAGAGTGGGAGGGTGAAGAGGAGAGTGGGAGGGACTGCAACTTTGTTGTGTGTTCTCTGGAGGGCTGGATAAGCTCCCAGATAAGTTTCTCTGGTCTGTGTGCCACTGCATGCAGACGAGAGCTCTGCAGCTATACTGTCTGCCAAGTAGAGTAGAACATATCCAGGAGGAGCCTTGGTTTATTGCCTTTTCTTGCCTTCCAAATGAAGTATTTCCATTGCAGATGGTCTGTTACCTCCCCAAAACAAGCCAATACTTTGTGGTAGCTGCATTGCATCATATTGGCATTATTATGGATGTCTAATAAAATAATTAATGTAGCTATATATCATCTACAATGACACATTGAATCAGCAGTGCTTTACACATGATTTTAATAACTGCAATTATGCTTTTGAATGTCACTGTAATTCAGGCCCCCCTCAAGCAAAACACTTAAGCAGACATTTAACTTTAAACAGGCAGACAGATCTTTTGAAGTCCAAATTTCATCCCCTGTAAAGTCCTAGCTGCAGTTACTCCAGTGCCACTTTGATTCGTCATTGTTGTGAAGCTGGTAAATGTTTGTAGAACATCTTTTCCGTGTAATAACCAGAAATGGAGTTTAGTGATATTGCTGTATGGACCAGTTTGGCCCTGTGCATAGGACACTATATATGCCTTACTCTCATTTAATGACACCAAAAGTTCAAACTGTGGAAATTATTCTGATTTTTCAGAATCACAGAGTCATTTAGGTTAGAAGGGACATCCTGAAGTCATCTTGTCCAACTTCATTCTCAAGCAGAGTCAGCTAGAGCACTTTTCCCAGGACCATGTCCAGTTGTATATCTCCACAGCTGGAGACTCCACAACCCATTTGAGCAACCTCTTCCAGTGTATGATCACTCTCACAGTAAAAAAGATTTTTTTGTGTGTTTAGATGGAATTTAATGTGTGTCTTAATTTGGGTATGTTTCCTCTCATCTTCTCACTGGTTCCTCCTCTTGGTAGTCTGGCTCCCTCTTCTTCATTCCCTCCCATCAGGTATTTATACACATTGATAAGGATCCTCTGAGCCTTCTCTTCTACAGGCTGAACAGCCCATGCTCTCAGCTGCTCCTGATATGAAAAATGCACCATACCCTTAGTCACCTTTGTGACTTTTTGCTGGACTTGTTCCAGTAAGTCTGTGTCTTTCTTCTACTGGGGATACCAGAACTAAACACAATGCTGGGCCAGATGTGATGTCAATTAGATCCAGATTAAGAAGTTACTGGTTTTTTATTTCAAGTGGCAACACATTGAAATGATGTAGCACTGAGTTTACTGAGTAGTGTTTCACACTGTCTGTCTGTCCGTGTTCATAGGCGACTCTGAAGTCACAAATACATAAATTTTGCAGTGAAAATATAGAATGCAAATTATATAGGCCCGCATATGTACACGTATTATGAAGCTCAGACACTGTTTTCAGGGAACATTATGCTAAATTCCCCCAACCAAACCAAAGGCAATGCAGAATTATATTTTCCCATGTCATGTTAATTTAGCTTGTTTTGCATATAGTTTGTGATGTGGTATTTAATTACATCTTCATGGATTGTATTTTCCTCTAGACTCCTGAATCATTTGGTGGACAGGATAGACAGTGTTCACTGGGTGCACAGATGGTCAGTGTTCTGTTCTGCCTCTTGTTATTTTGACTATGACCCTCTGGCCTTCCTTGCTGACTAGTATTTAAGCCCTGGCACCCAGTATGACCTCAATATCTGCCATACTATATAGTGGCAGGATAAAAGGAAATTGTGAGAATAAGGGTAGAAAGAGTAATACAAATGTCTTTTTGGCTTTTCTCATAACACCTTACTCTGCTGCATCTGGTTACTTCACACATTAATTTATTTCTTGAAAATTCTTATGAGGAGTTGAGATGGGAACACAGGTAAAGAGAAATGAAGGCCAGAAGTACTTGGGGCTGCCCTGTTTGTAGCATTTGGGAACAGATTTTTTCATTACAAAGCACAAATAAAGAGTGGGTGGAGGATCGATTGAGAAGAGCCCTGAGGAAAAGCACTTGAGATGTTGATTGATGAGAAGCTCAACATGAGCCAGCAATGTGCTGTTACAGTCCAGAAAGGCAGACATATCCTGGGCTGCCTCAAAAGAAGTGTGGCCAACAAGTCAGGGGAAAGTGCTTCTCCTCCTCTACTCTCCTCTTATGAAACCCCACTTGGAGTACTGTGTCCAGCTCTGAAGTCCCTAATACAAGAAGGACACAGAGGTATTGGAATGAGTCCAGAAGAGGGCCACAAAGATGATCAGAAGGCTGGGCCATCTCTCCTCTGAAGACTGTCCGAGAGAGTTGGGGTTGTTCAGCCTGGAGAAGAGAAAGCTCCCAGGAGACCTCACAGCATCCTTTCATTACCTGAAGGTGGCTACAGGCAAGCTGAGGAAGGTCTTTCTACAAGGGCAAGAAGCAATAGGATGTGGGGTAATGACTTGAAACTGGAAGAGAATTGATATAGAATGGATATTAGGAAAAAAATATTTTCTGTGGGAGTGGAGAGGCACTGGAACAGGCTGCCCTGGGGAGCTGTGGAGGTTCCCTCCCTGGAAGTGTTTAAGGATGTGACATTGAGCAACCTGCTCTGGTGGGACGTGTCCCTGCCAATGCAGGGGGCTTGGAACTAGATGATCTTTAAGGCCCCTCCCAACTCAGAGGATCCTAGTTCCCCTGTCACATATAAAACCTCATTGTATTCATCCACCCTTCTTCCATCATCTCCTTCCTCCTGTTGCTGACTTCTACCATCTTCCAGTTGGAGATAATAAAATCTCAGGTTGATAATAAAATCTTCAGCAGGTAATGGGACTGCTGAAAGATCATGAGAGCTTGAAATGTGAGATTAGTGATACAACTTGCATTATTTTGTTGTGATTCTGTGCCCACCTTGAAGAAACTCAGGGCTTTTAGCTGTGAAATTCCACCAAGTTTTTACAGTATAGTATTCAAATGTAATTTTAAGAAAAGGCTCATGAGTTGGACAGATTTGGCTGGTGTTCTCTGGGTTCTACAACCTACATGATTGTGTTAGCTTGGCCTCTAGTGCTCCAGATTTTCAGCTGTACTATCAAAACTTGGAAATACAAAGGCTGCTTAAAACAGAAGTTGCTTAAACGTGCATAAAGTAACATTTATGATTTTGCCTCAGTCCCAGAAGCAGCCGAACCCTTGTTCTCCAAAGCTATCCATGCTAATTGTCTGAGGCACACTCTCACTGTGAGAAATTTTAGTTTGAATTGCTGACATCTGGCAATAAGCAGCTGAGAAAGAGGTTTTATGGTGGGTTGAGAGTTTTACTGGCCTCTACCATAGGCACTGTGGCCTACTTTCAAGCATTCACACACTGGTCTGTAATAGAGGATGATGGAGGGATGCTGTGGCAGGTGAACCAAGCCTGCCACGCTCTGCCAGAAGGCAGTCAGACCTCCAGAACTATTCTTCCTCTCCTGTTCACAGCATTTGATTTAACTGGATGTCATATCTCTGAAGTCCAAGGCACTACTGGGTTGCTGCTGCTAAAGCTCATGCTTTTTCATACTTGTGAGAGGGCTCAGTGAAAAGCAGCCAGTTGGCAAAGTAAAGAATATCTTTAGACATTCCCCCAGGAATATTTGGTAGAGAAACAGAATTCCAGCAATGCATGAAAACAATTTATTTTATAGTTATTTGAATAATACCTAGTCAGACTTTATAAAAACCAAAAGGCAAGGGAAACCTGTCTGATGAATGATGAAACTTTATGTGTAATACATTTTGTAATTGCCTCTGTTGAATATTGCTTTAACAGAAATTGCTGTGTGGGCAATAAGAAACAAATATGATTTTGTTCATTAGATAGTATAGAAAAAGCCTCTGTATTTCACTTGAATATTTTTCAAGATATTTAGTATATAAATATACATATATATATATATATATTTCAATATTTAAAATATAGGGTTCAGGCTTAGTATGCTGACATTAAACCAGGAGAAAAACCCTATTAAATACATGAGTAAAATTAAATATGTGAGTAGTTTAAAATCTTATCTGCTAAAGAAGTGGTCCTCATAATCTCAATTAAAACAAATACAAGGGTTTTAATCCATGAAATAGTTTTTTAAATTTGCATTAATTTGGTTTTGTATCTCCAGAACAATGCCTCCAAGCTTTTGCTGGCTATTATGGAAAGCAGGCATGACAGCGAGAATGCAGAAAGAATCCTTTTCAACATGAGACCAAGAGAACTGGTGAGAAAACTTCTGAATATTCATAAATCTTTTGGCTGAAAAAAATCTGCCATAAAAACATTTTTTAAATGATCTGCATCTAAGCTGAAAAGTGTTGGCAGCATATAGTGACACAATGTATCAGGATAGCACTAATTCACAGAAAGTACTTTAAAAGGATCAAGCATGCATGATTTCAGCCTTTACGACTTCATTATTTTTAGCCATTCCAAGCACTTTTCTGTAATTGTTTCCTAACTAAATTATCATACTCTGGTAGACTGTCTTCAAGTACACTTTGTCAGGGTCTGGGAAATTAAGCTTGTACAGTGTCTGTGAAACAGCATTAGCAGAAGTGTGTGTGTAGACATAGGTATTATATGTATGTCATACATATAACAATAAAAAACATACATTAAAATCATACATATGTCACACCTCATGAGCAAACAGGCGACAGTTACAAGCAGTAGTGACTGTATTTTGGGCTAACCATGATACTTGTCTAAAGGTCTCCAGGAATTTTAAGTAGATCATTGACCTGAAGAAATTGTTACCGATCCAATTGACCATGTCACAGCAGTGACTAAAGAACCTGTTCTGTGGGCATTGGCTCTTGCACTTGAGCAGAGCCCAGTGACCTGCTTGTTTCAGGGAGCCATCACCATGGTGGCACATCAGCGTGGTGGCACCATCCCTGAGGTACAACAGCAGGATCAGGCCTTGGTCAGGCCTTTCTAGTAGGGAATGGAGGATTTCCCCTTGTTGGTTCTGTAAGAGGCTTCTGAAAGTTGGAATTCAGCACCCTGCCAAGACCTGTATCTTCCTTTTTGTTTTGGTTTAGTGATATTTTTGCTGTTAAGCTGCATGGAGAACACTGAGTGGTGTTGCAGCCATCTCTATACAGAGCGAGATGTTGGCTCTACTGTAAGTGCTGCAAGGCTCTACTTGTGTTATCTGTAGACCTGTCTTTAAAATAATTTGTGAAAATACCTGTTCAGAAATGCTCAGTGTCCCTATGCCTTTCTCATGTTTGCAGAAGATTTTTTAATGAGAAATCCAGGCTTGAGCTGAACAAAGTGAGTGTGTTCAAACAGCGTCTGGTACTTTTTCCCTGAAACTGACAGTTATTTCATCACCTCTTGGTTGGGTTTGTGTTACAGGTGGATGTGATGAAGAATGCATATAACCAAGGCCTCGAATGTGACCATGATGAGGAAAATGGAGATGATGGCATCTCCCCAAAAGATGTTGGCCATAATATCTATATTTTGGCACATCAGGTATGTCTTACTTGTTGTGTGACTGCTTCTGGAAAAATGTTGTGGTTAAACTCCACACAGCCTGGCTGATCAAAAAAGGGAGTTTTCCTTTCTTGTGATTTCTGGCTCATGTTTGTGTACCTGACTTTTTCTAGAAAGCTGCTGAGAGCAGGACAAGTAAGCAGTCTCACTCTCTGAATAGGGATTCCACAGAATTTGGTAGGCTCTGTTTGTGTGCAGTAATGACACAGAGCAAAGCAGTTCATGTTGGCTTAGTTTTGTCTTCTTTTAACATTAACAGCTTGTTCATATCAATCTAATCATAAATCACTTTGCCTGTATTGATGTATTTGAATAGTAGCTTCAATTGTAATACCAATTGAACTTGGAAGATGAATAGTAGTTTAGATATATTAGCAAACCAGTAAGAATAATTGGAGTTTTTCACTGTTTTCCCCTTTGAATTATGTTGTAATACCCTCAGGCTATTTCTGGTTATTTTTGCTTCTCTACTGGTTAAAGTAAAATGGACACCAAAGTTTTTTATTTAATGGGATATTAATTCTTCAGAGCAGTTAGCATAAAAAATAATTTATTTTTCAATTGTGTTAAGAATATTGAAAATATTCTTTTGCGTGAAAAGTAATGGCCACTTTTTATTATATGGCAAATAAGGGCATTTGCTATGTCATATAAGAGCTGATTTTTTAAAAAATGTTTTTTACTAAGTAAGGAGGAATAGTCAGATAGGGGTGGTGAGTGTTTCACATTCTTCATACTTATTAGTTGTTAGGAATTGAATACTCAATGGAAAAATAAAAGAAAACAATGTATAGTTACACTAATATTGTGCAGTGTTTCTTTCAAGCAAGGAATGGAAAAAAACAGTTACTAAATTATGCTCTCTTGCTTTGCAGCACATTTGAATAACTAAAACTTGCTACTAAGTTGTTATTATGGATGACCATGTTCCACTCTTGCACTGTGTCTACATAAGATCCCCACCAAAGATGACAGAATTTTTAGGAAGTATCTGTATCACCTTACCTTGTGTGATGACTCACTCCTTGAATATTTAAGTTTTTACCCAATGGAAATGTTGGTATTTTATTTCTTCTGCTTGCAGTTTGTGTGTGGTGGCTTAAGGGAGTTCATGGTAGAATATAGGCCTAAAACCATATATAAGGTGACTGCTGGGCTCATTTTGCCAGAGAGCTCACTGCCAGGGGTACACTGGTTACCTGAGGAGTAGGTTAAACTCTGTCATAGATACATATTCAGGGTGCTGGGGAGGCCTATGAGGCTACTTCACATCTATTCCAAATGCCTGATCTGTAACCAGGATTTAGGTTGCATAAGGCTCATGGCAACAATTTCGTGAGCTCCTTCCTGTTCTATAGAATTAAATGGCATGACGTGCTCTGGATGCTGTAAAAATAGCAATTTATTTTAGAAAAAAAGCCTGTTTTCCTCTTCTTGCATTTCTGTAACGCCATACACGTCTATTTACAATAGCTTTGCACTCATACTAAGCCCCATACCAAAACAAAGCAATGGAAGGGCAGGCAATCTGGGCCCTTTCTTTCTCCTCTGCTAATGAAAAGCTATGATTCTTGGCACAGGACTGCTGATCTTTGACCCCAAACTCTTTCCATTTGTGCCCTTTTGCTTGCCCTGGGATGGGCAGGATACGAGCAGGGTCCCTCCTCAGTAAGGGCATTGTTGCTGGGTTCCTTTGCTGGCTCTGCTCTCCAAACACCCTCTTACACTTTGCTGTGTTGAAATGGCTTTTTGGTGGCTGGCTCTTCCACTTAGTTTAGCTGACCTGGTTTACATAATGGTTTTACATTATGGTTTACATAATATTTCTTTGCTGTGCTTCATATAGTTTCATGGTTTATCTGGCTTCGTTTTGTTTTCTTTCTACAACCAATGTGGCTCTTCAGACACCTTCCTGACACTTTCCTGTGCCCGCTTGATCTGGTTAAAGCTTTTTGATCCCTCTGTAATAGCAGAATCAAGACCAAGAGTTCCTCTTTTTGCTGTTACAGCCCTCAAACACAGACAGTTTATTTTGGGGAGCTCAGACTTTCAGTTTTTGTCGTTGCACTCTTCAGGGCAATGGCGAGTTCTGCATTTTGCCACCACTACATCCTTCCTTGCCCTTCCTGTGGTTGATTTTACCAGAAGTAAAAGGCATTCTTGTAAATGTGTGACCCACAGTGCATAGAAAGTTACAAAACTGTCACAAGCAAGGCTGAGATTTCTGTTATCTAATCTCCTTTACATTCTCCCAAACTTTACCCCTTGCCCCAGATGCATCTGCAGATAGACACATGTGAGTACATTTGCACACACGTACATCACACAGGCACATGCAGAAGTGTGTGGGCACAGCAGCCTGGGACGTGATGGTACAAAGCTGACTTAAATTTGCTGTGTCATGACAGTTATCACTTCTCTTCCACGTATTTCTCTGTCCCCTCTTTCCTTTATTTCTTTATCCTCCTCCAGCCTGCCACATGCTGTAGTTGTGCTGATAATTTCCTGCTCTGACTCCAGACTGTTGGGACGCTGCTGCTCCTCACTTTTTCCTTTCAACATATGAGCACAGAGGAGAAAAGGGTGCCATCCTGCCTTATCCATTGGGAACTACCCTGAGCTGCACCCCCATGCTGCAGCCTGCTTTTTGGGTAGAGGCTCCTTCCAGACATAGCACTTCTACAGCTGCTTGTGGTGCAGTGACTCAAGCTGGTGCTTGAGGTCATATCCTGTAAAAATAAGCCTATTATTGCTAGATAGCATTAATGATTCTCTTGAATATCAACGAATGTTTTCTTAGTCTTGTTCAAATGTCATGCTCAGAGCCAAGCCTTTGACTTGACATTAGTAATTTCTTACAGTAGTCTCAGTGAATGCCAGTGGTGAGTTATGGATAGATCCATCAGCTCTTACACCTCTTCTTTTCCAGCCTCATTCAAAAGGAATTGGTGTGGTATTTTTATCTCTGTCCTTTGAAAAGATCCTGTTAAAGCAGGCTACATTTGTTGTGCAAAGTTAGTGAGGCTTTTGGCAAAGAGACTTTGTCTTGATGTGATGTCTCTGTAGTGATTACAAAAGCTTTTGACACAGTCACACAGAGTTTCATTTTTCCTTATGTGCAGAAGCATTAGTGTAGGAGAATCAAGTTTTTAAATGCCTACCCAAAAAAAGACATCATAAAAGGCTAGAGAAATCTGCTGGGTTTTTTGGATGACTGCTTGAGCTTGCTACCTGTTAGTTATAACAAAGGATTTCAGTATTTTGTAAATTGAAAAAAGCTTTCTTGGAGTTCATGGTATTTCTGTGAGTTTCATGACCCCTTTACATTTACTATGGAGTAAGATAAGGCACTGGTTATAACCACAGGCTCCTGTAGTTGGCATGCATGTATGTATGCATGTGTTAACAGAAAGTGCTTTGGAGTGTTTCTGTTTTTCAGCTAGATGCAAACTCTCTAAATTGGGCACAAAGCCCAAGCTAATACGATGTACCTTTCAGTAGGAGCTTCATGAGACTCAGAAGAATGTGAAATAACTTTACGTAGTTTGTGGTCAGCTTGCAGCATAGGCAGAATGCAGTTTCATCTACCTGTACAACTATGTAGACATCCTTGATTTAAAAAAATAGGAGTGGGTAGGGAGTAGTAATTGTAATATTGTAACAAAATTTTCAAATTTTCAATGTCTTGTGACTTCCTCCATCTGGTTCCCAAAGCTGCTGCAGGAGCATAGAGATATTGACCTAGCCCATCATCCCTTTCATGATGCATGTTCTGTGCTCTCAGACAAGTAAAATGTTTACTCAGTTGCTCAATTTTAAGCATATTCTTAAATGCCTTGCTGGAGAAGGGGCATAGGTCTTGGAATTCCATGATACCTTTGTAGTCTCCAGGTAAATGGAAGGGTGGGGGGGTGTATGAGATTAAATTAAACCTTATTTAAATCCCAATGAAATACCAAAACTCCTTGTATTTTCATAGTTTCCTGGTGGCATCAAGGCTTAATGAAAAGTCATTTTCTCCACTCAGTAAGGTTAGAAGAAATTAATGCTGGCTGATATCAATCCAGGTGTTCAGTACAAATGAACACAAGCTTGAATACAGGCTATTTTGTGATAGACGAATACTGTCAGAAGTGTTCTTGGATTGATAAATGTTTAAAATAAAATGAGGGAAAGGAAGCAGGATTTGCTGTAAATTGTAAGCTTCCTGCTGCAGGTACTACTAAGCATAGCGTAGCAATTGGACCTAACAAGCAAGTCATACTCTGTCATCTCTGGTACTAATTTTAAATGGACTAAGCAAAATAAGTCACTCAGCCTTATATATTTGTTAATATATTAAATACACTAATAGCAGAATCAAGATTTCTTTATCAAACTTGGCAAGCTTTATCAAACTAATGTCTCACTGCCATGTTTACTTCATGCAGTACTTTGCATATTAGTGTACACACATGAAAAATATTTGCTAACTAAGCAATTAAAATAGTAATAATTGATGGCATGGATCTGTAGTTTGGAAGTAGTAGTGCACTCCAGGCTGTTTTTTAAAAGTTACTGTTTTAGACATTTGAAATAGGACTGGTTTCATAATGAGACTTGACTGTAATGCATTCAATAAGGAGAAATTAAAGTAAGTTTTTTTTTTTAAAAACAGCTATCTAAATATGTAAAAATCTAAGAAGTACGAAGCCTTTTGTTTCTGTGAGTTTCTGTGTAGTGTGTCCTTCTATATCTTTCATCAGGTTTAAGTACAGCAAGGTCTGGGGCCAGCTTTATTTTCTACATCAATGCTGTGCCTAGAAACACGTGGTTCTGGGACTCCTGCATACCCCTGAAGAATAAGTAAATGGCAGTAATAATAACAGTAGTTCCAGAAATATTTAAATAATTCCTCTTCCTTTTTTGCAGAATTTTTGGAACAGTTAAAAGCTTTTGTTGATTTTGTTTCCCACTCTCTTAAAGTAGGTGGTGTTACCTGATGTTACATGTAAAGACAGCACGCCAGAAGCAAGCATAGAAAGCAAGTCTTTAGCTATGATGGGAGGTGAATACAACTTGCTTAATCCCCAGTGCTTTGCTTTAATGGCTGCATTGGGTTTCCTCCTATGCTCACTTCATCCCAGCCACTTTACTAATGAGGAAAATTGACATTGATTGAATAGTACAGTTGAGAAGTGCATAATCACTGAACACATTAGTACTCCAAGAGTTGTTTTAAGGAAATCATGCTAATGTATATTTTTCAAATAAACTTGCCTGTGCCTTAACAAGACAATGGATACATGTGTGTATCTATGTGTGAGGGAGGTATTGTAGGCTGAAGTTTTTTGTGTGGAGTTATCTTTGGTGTTGTAGTTTGGAGCAACACTTCACTTGGCTGTATTTAATGTTTAGACAGATGAACTTAGGCCTTCATCCTCCTTTTCCCTTTTTTTGTGTGTGTGTGCATAAACTAAAATACACATTAAAACATTCACCGTGAAGTAAGTGTGAATTCTTGTACTCATCCATTTGTCTCACCATGCATGTAATTCAAGTCAGGACAAAGGATTCCATGGCAGGACCTTGCTTAAACTGATGGGAGCAGATCCCCCATGGTTTGATGTATGGGGAACACAAGTAGTAGTACTGTGAAGGTGTGCCTCCACATGTGATAGGCTTTCTGCATGTAACTTGTCCTCTAGTATGAGAATCCAAAGCTTTCTAAACTGGCTGCATTGTCCCAGGCAGACAAAACACTATTCTGTGTGGAGTAACTGTGGCTGTTTAAAAAGAAATGTTGATGAAGAAGGTAAAATTTAAATACTTGGTACTGTGCATTTACAATACATTTACAATATAATCCACAACAATGAAACACCCAGAATGCTGTTTAGACTGGGTTGAACCAGTTACAACCCCAGTAGTCTGCAGTGGGTGTTAAATGGCTGAAATTATAACATCATTGTTATACCATGGAG
The DNA here is from genome assembly GCA_038090715.1 of Florisuga fusca. Taxonomy (NCBI): domain Eukaryota; kingdom Metazoa; phylum Chordata; class Aves; order Apodiformes; family Trochilidae; genus Florisuga; species Florisuga fusca. The sequence goes on from JAAWXA010000019.1 coordinate 11,387,800, forward strand.
AAGAGATGAACGGAAGCCAAGTGGAAGAGTCTTGCAAAAGCTTTTTTCCCCTTGGCCTCTGATGGTGATGTTACCAGCCCATACAATTTGCCTAAAAGAGTTCTTGTGGGAACTGTGAGTTATCAGAGCATTTTGCTCTGAAAGATAAGCTTATCCTCATCCAGTTAGGAAGCAGCTTTCAGCTGCAGCCAGGGTCCTCCCAAAGATCTGAAATCTGGGGACCACATTGGTTCAGTGAATTTTTAAGCCTGCTGACCTCTTTCTGCCCACTGTCTGCCTCAGGTGGATGCTCTGCTCCAAAATGGAGCTGTGGCCCATTAGTCCCATAAGTGTCTGTCTTCAAAAGGTTGTGCCCAGGTTCTACTGACAAATATTTTTGAGTTGATTGAGTTCTGAGAACAAAATGTCTTGGCTCATACAAATTTTTAAACATCTCTGACAGGTAAATTCTCAAAAAGTGGTGTCTTTAGTGTATGAGAATATGATTTTGGAAAAAAGACCCAAATACAAAAAGGTCTGAGCTTGTCTGGTGTAAATGGATTTACTGTACCAGAGGTGCATTGAGGGAAAACATAGATCAGTTATGTTTTGTGTAGGTATGACCATTGTCAAATTTTACAGCTGAAGTGAGCAAGCAGAAATTGGTAGGTGTTATTAGAGATTATTTTCACAAGCACCTGATGGTGAATGGAGAAAAATACAAGACACACTTAAATAAACAGGACTACCTTTTGTGGCCAGAAGATCAAATCTATCCTGTAGGGTAAAGCTGTCCTTCAGGATGAATAACTGTGAGTTTATGCAATAAGGATGCTCCTTTTATGCAGGACAGGTAAATTTTTATAGCTAAAGGATGTAATTTTCTGCAAGGTGCTGCTGATGTTTGCAGTTTTGGGGGCTTTTTTTTTTTTGTTCCTCTCTCCTTAGCAGAGAAGTTCTTGCTGATAGCAGTGCCAAAACAAAGGGCTAATGGGGACCAGTCCCAGGAACCGTGACTGTCAGGGGACTCATATCCTTGGCTGCCAGACCTGAAACTTCTCATAGAACTTTTATGCTCCACATGTTGTTTTGTAGTTATCATCCTGATGAGACAGGCTGTGGCATCCAAATGACACTGGCTAATTAAATGTCAGCAGAATCAGAGGCTGTTGTGAGGCTTTTTACACTTAGATTGCCAAGACTGAAACAGGAGCCAATGACGCACATCACCCTCCTTGCGGCTCATTAGGGTAGTATATAACTCTGCCTTCAGCCAGCTACAGTATAGAGAGGCAGTATGGAGCCTGCCACAGGGGCTTGACACTAATGAGCACCTGAAAGATTAAACAAACGTCTGTGGCTGCTGTTAGGTCTCAGGTTAAAACCTTGGCAACTTGGCCTTCGATGGTTTCTTTTTCTCTTCTTCTGCTTGGAAGCATTCACCTCAGAATCTTGTTGTGACTTTGGTAGGTATCTGTGTGGGGACCTCTGTTTTCCCTCTGGTGTCCTGTTGACTTAAGCTGCTAAGAGCTGCTAGGGTTCAAGCTAGAGTTTTTACTGTAGGCTGGCCACAAAAGTTTTAGTTTATTCTCATTTTTCTGGTTCTACTTCTCTAAAGTAAGATGAAACAAGACGTCTATTAGACATATGTCTGTGTTTTATTATATATCATATTATATGAGGCATATATCCTGTTTGGCTGTGGTGACTGTGCATTTCACTAGGGCACAGGTGGCCTTAATGTTTCTGCTTTGTGGGTTCCTTCTTCTATCTTTAACTTCTGTAATCCTGTGTCCTTGTGTTTTGTGGTTTACGAGATTTTTTTTGTCATTGGGGAATGTATTGTGTTGGTGTCAGCCCAAATGTTACACCAGAAGAAATATCTTTTCTTTGTCAAATGTCTGCATTGGGAAATCTTCGCATTAGTCTGTGGTTTTACTCTGAAAATTGGCTGTGGAACAATGACATACTGTTTAAGACATCCTCTGCTCTCAGACTCTATTTGAAGTCCTGTATTAGTGATAAAGTTACTACCTTTTAATGCTATCTGAAGCAGCTCGGGCTGGGGAGAACTTGAGTTCTCCTTTGGTTCTGTATCACCATCAGGGCAGCTATTCAGCTTCCCAGAACTGGAAGAATGGGAAGCCATATCTTCAGCTGGTTTGCATTGGAATCCCTCCACTGCAAGTAAGCAAGCAACACTGATTTATACTAGTAGGGAACTTGACCTATTACCCACAAACCATACGCTTATCCTAGAGCTCCCCTCTTGCATTTGGCATGCATGGTTTTCATTAAAAGTGATGATATATGGGTGAAAAAGAGGGTGGCTTGACTTAAAGCTTTTTGGTTGAAATTGCATGGAGGAGTGTCAAATAGCATTAAAAATACTTTTACTTGTAAGTTGAGAAACCATTGAGAGACAAGATATGTGGAATCACACAGTGTCCTCTTTACAAAGTCACTCTTCAAAGCAGACCATGCTTTCAGTTGCCCTCAACTGCAGTGTGTACACACTGCCTGCTCACAGATGTATGTAAAATTGACTTTCTTCATTCAGATTGCAGCATGCTCCCCTTACTAAGAAAGCTGAATTAAATGAAGTAATGAATTGTAAAGTCTGCTGTAGGTGAAGGCTGGCTCTGGAGGCAGAGCTGTGTCTTTTCCATTAGAGGTGACCTCCAAATGAACCGAAGTGCTCTTTTTCTTGTATCTAAAGCACAACTGAAACATTTTACTCTAACCTAGGAGGAACTTGCTTTGTTTGTTTTGAGGGGAAGTGAGGGTAACCTTGGAAATGTCATGAAGGCGAAGTCTGGTCTTACTTAATATTATCAGAGCAGTTCTAATAGGCCTCAGATATCTGCATTGTGAAATCCTACACCTTAATTAAAAACAGGAGGGGACATCTTCTCTAACAAAGACGTACTTTTTTTTATTCCTTTCAATTGTTCAGTCGTCGTTGAAGTAATTACAGGTTAGCAAAAATAAGGAGAGTTAATCAGAACGTCAAAATATGTCTGTTCCTCAGAGTTGCTCAGTTTTAACTCTCATCTCCTCCAATGTCATAATTTAATTAGATATCTCAGTCATCATAGCGTTTTCTGGAACAGACAAGATCTGTATTTGTAACCTACAAATAGGCTACCTCACCTGTGATCCTCTCTATTTTGACAGTGCAGAAAACAGAAAATGAGGCCCACCTTGTACTTCTTCTGAGGCAGCCTTAAGAGTTACTGATTAAGAATAAGAAGTGTCCAGCTGGGAAATTTAGTTCTGAGAGCTGATAATGCTTTTCTACACCTAAAGTGAGGTGATCAGTTGCTTATGACCACCTGTAGTTTTTACAGGAGTAAACCACCTTCACACTTGCACAGATAAGCATCTTTAACTTTGGGTTAAAGGAATGGTTTCTCTGCCATTCTGTATGGGCAAAGATTTTTAGAGCTTGTATAAAACAGGCTCTGGGTGATGATCTGTGGTAGCCTTAAATGAACTTGGTCTTTCCATCATTTTATTTCTATGAGTCTGTCTGCAGAGCATCATTTAAGTTGGAGCTGGTTAAAGCAGCAATAGTTGTGAATGTCTGATGAGGAGAGATGAAATTTTTACCTTTTTGCTTTCCCACTGAGAACTGTTACTTCATAGGTGCCAAGTGAAACTGCTCTACTGAGGACAGGAGCCATAATACAGTATTGGAAAGAGCAACTCACCATTTTACTTTTTCTTCTCTCTGTTCTATATCCCTACATTTATCTTTTTTTTTTTTTTTTTTTTTAAATATCAGTTCTGCTAATTAGATGCTGAGGCAAACATTCAACAGCACAACTGAAAAAGCTGGAAAATCTCACCAGTGTAATTATTTGAAAGGAGACATCTTGGTTCCTGTCCACCTCCATACTTGGTAACTGCCCTGTTTTGTACTCCGTAAAGTATATACATCAGAACCCTGCAGAGACTGAAATGCATGTCTTTTGTGAATTTGAGAGACTGCAGCTTCACTTGCTACTTCATTCTCATATGTTTTTGACCACGAATGACCAAGTTATGGGGGGTTTTGTGTGTTATTGAAATACCTGTTGAAGAATGGGATGCTAAAAGGTTTGGCTGTGAATGACTTTTTGCTTTGCTATAGCTGTAACAACTAAGCAGAATGTCTTCTAGTCTTAGGGCTAAAAAGGAATTATGTCCATACTAAAGAATTAAAACTGTAATTCCCCTCACCACACTGCCCCAAAACAAGTTTCATAAGCAGTTCCCCCTTTTGTTTGTGCTAGCTTTCCTGTTCTTTAGAAGCCACATGTTAGACAGCAGTAGATACCTAATTTGCAAAGAGTCACAGTTCTGAATGAGAAACCTAGAAAGTAAAGTACTTGATAGCAAAAGGAATTTGAAAGTTCCTGAAAAGGGTATGCCATTCACAGCTCTCTAACCTCAGGTTTTTGTATGTATATAAAGTGTTGGTGGCTTTTAGAAGTTAACAGTTCTCTTCTTATGTGGATTTGGGATACATATGCTTGCTGGTTTTGGTCTTTCTCAGGCTAGATGTTCAATGTTGGTGAGTGTGCCAGTAAAGTCTTACTTTGGGTACAATGCTGTATCTGCCTTTCATAGAAGTTGCATGTGGCTCTGATCTTTTTGTTATGCTGTGAAGCAGACTAGTTGCAGTACCTTTGCTTTCTTTTTCTTCCTTTTCTATTGAACTTTTTTGTTATCTTCCCATAATCATGTCTGACACTTCCATCATCTCCTTATTCCTTCCATCCTTTACTCTCCAAAATGTGGCATACAGTAATCATAGGAGGCAGTCAACAAGTGCAGTTTTGTCATCCTGTTGGAACTCTCTGGATTGTGCAGCTGTCCCCATCCTATGTTTTGTATGATCAGTGTACACTAAAACCCAAATGTGACCAAAGTATTCATTGGGCCAGTTTGGCTCAGTAGGCACAGCTGCCCATGATAGTTTACACATAGCCTGCAGACATGTTTCACGCCCACCCTTCTCAAATTAATTTTCTTTTGTTGCAACACATTTTGTCTGACCTGAACTTTCCCCAGACATAAACTTTTTTTTTTTTTCTCCTGCAAAAGAACTTACAAAGAAGACAAATGGAAATAAAGCTCATTGAAATATTAGCAAGCCATTTTTTCTTCTGGTGGCTTTCATCAGGGATAAAAGAAAAGCAAAATCACAGCAAAAATAGCAATAAGATTATTATGGGGGCTCCAAACATAACAGTGATAGAGAACACTTAACTGTGGTGGTTTCTCTTATGTGATAATGTCAAGGTGTTTTATTTCTCCCTTCCCTGTGAGACAGATCACTATTACCCACAATTTGTAGTTCACATCACATGGAGGCTGGGGAGGAGAGGTGGTGTCCCAGAGGTTACATGAGGCCATGGAAGACCCAGCAACAGAATCCAAAGCGTCCGGACCACCCAGGGCCCTGCTCATGTACCCCGAGCCATCAGGGGAAGATTAACTCTTAAACCCTTTTGCTTGCTCTGTACAGTATAATCATCTAAATGAAATCAATGAATACTTGATTTGAGAGTCTCCCATTGCTCCATCCCTGCTGTTCTTAATGTTTGTTAACAGATTGCTTTGTGGTGGAGTGCAAAGGTGCCGCTCTATAAAACTGTAATGACTTCTGGAAAGGAAGTTGCCCTGTGTATTGCAGAGAGCACCATTCAGTTTTGATTGGAACATGGGGACTTGAGAAGTTATTATTACTGTTAGAACAGCCAGTTGGACTAAAAATTTCTACTCAGTTACGGCTAAGATATCATTTCCTTTTTTCCTTGCTTTCTCTCTCCTTGTTTACTGATGGAAGAGGAGTGTTCTCATTTGCCCTGAGCAGGGAGCTGGCGTGTGGTAAGGTCCTGGCACGCTGCATAAGAGGATCTCATTTTCTGTCTCCAGCCCTCTTCTGTCTCTCACCCATCCTGTTTGCTACTCCCTTGACTTTCTCTTCGCTGTTGTTTCTCAGTCCTTGGGGTTTTTCTTGTCAGTCCCCAGGCAGCTTTTTAATTCTTTCTTGCTCTCTAAGCAGAAAATGAAAGGTTCAGTGAGATGACTGAGGTTTTCCCTTTTGAGAGTTTTTTGGTGGTGCCAAATCCCACATTGCTTGGCTCTAGGAGCCAGGGGACTGATGGGGAAAAAAGGAAAAGATTGTGACTGTAAATGAGCCCCAGCTGCGCAAGTTTGTTTGCACAGCAAGGTGAAACTAATCTGAACAGATGCAATTACTCTGCTGTTGCTGCAAGTTATATTTTGTCTCGTTTCTCCCCAGTGAAAGACCACTGGCTTTGGGATAGCAACCCACACTGCAGAACATCTGGTTACTGACAGGGTAGAGAAGAAGGTAATTCACAGCAGATCTATAAGATGTCATGCACTGTACATCAAGTCTGTCCAAACAGCTCTCGCCTCAGTTTCCCCAAATTCTGTAGTTGATGAACTTCCAGAGCTGTGTGGTGGCATCTTTCTGCCCTGACAGGCTGTATAGGGCTGACTGGCACACTGGAGGGCTGGCTTGTGAGCTGCAGCTGGAGCATGGGCAAAGAGCAGAGAGGGCACTGTGCAGTCCTATAGCTTGCCCATCCAATTCCCTCCCCACAATGAGCCCCAGTTCCCAGCATGCTCCCAGCTGCTGCCGAAACCTGTGCCCTTCCTCTGTCAGGTGTGTGCCAGGTATCTCACCTGTCAGATAACAGCCTTACTGATGCTTTACATCTGTGAGAAGAAATTCGAGAGATTTGTTGACAAGGATAATATTTTTAAAAATAATATTGTTTCTATTTTTTTTAAATGTTTGTAATACTTCTTAATAGTAATACTGTAAATATAAACCTGTTGCAAAGCACAGGAACTATCTGTGTCTTTATCTGTGCTTCTTGGCCAGTTATCCAGAGTTTATAATAGTACTCCTTCAGCCTGTTCTAGAAAATCAGTTTAACACATTTGACACTGTGCCAGTGAATCGTCTCTTCCATGAAACCCTGGTTGCTTACAGTACACTAAACCTCACCCATATAGAATCACAGAATCGTCTGGGTTGGAAGGGACCTCAGAGATCATCAAGTCCAACCCTTGATCCACTATCCCTGCGGTTACCAGACCATGGCACTGAGTGCCACATCCAGTCTCTTTTTAAATGTCTCCAGGGACGGAGAATCCACTACTTCCCTGGGCAGCCCATTCCAATGCCTAATCACCCTCTCTGTAAAGAAATTCTTTCTAATATCCAACCTAAACCTCCCCTGGCACAACTTAAGACCGTGTCCTCTTGTCTTGCTGAGAGGTGCCTGGGAAAAGAGACCAACCCCCCCCTGGCTACACCCTCCTTTCAGGGAGTTGTAGAGAGTGATGAGGTCTCCCCTGAGCCTCCTCTTCTCCAGGCTGAACAGCCCCAGCTCCCTCAGCCTCTCCTCATAGGATCTGTGCTCGAGTCCCTTCACCAGCCTGGTTGCCCTCCTTTGGACCTGCTCCAGCACCTCAATCTCCTTCCTGAACTGAGGGGCCCAGAACTGGACACAGTACTCGAGGTGTGGCCTCACCAGCACTGAGTACAGGGGCAGAATCACTTCCCTGGAAGCCTGCTGGCCACGCTGTTCCTGATACAGGCCAGGATGCCATTGGCCTTCTTGGCCACCTGGGCACACTGCTGGCTCATGTTCAGCTTCCTGTCAATCCAGACTCCCAGGTCCCTCTCTGCCTGGCTGCTCTCCAGCCACTCTGTGCCCAGCCTGGAGCTCCCCATGGGGTTGTTGTGGTCAAAGTGCAGGACCCGGCACTTGGCCGTGTTGAACCTCATCCCATTGGAATCAGCCCAACTCTCCAGTCTGTCCAGGTCCCTCTGCAGAGCCCTCCTGCCTTCCAGCTGATCCACACTCCCCCCAGCTTAGTGTCATCTGCAAATTTGCTGATGATGGACTCAATCCCCTCACCTAAATCATCAGTAAAGGTATTAAACAGAACTGGGCCCAACACTGATCCCTGAGGGACACCACTAGTGACCAGATATATATCTCTTTATATTATTCTAGTCATAAAAGTCACCTCAATCACTCAGGTTTGGCAGTCACAAAATGCTGGAGAACGAAACAAATCTCACAGAATCTGAGGGTCTTCAGCCTGCTGTTTCTCAGTCTCCTGTCCTTTCTTGGTCCTGAAGCAAAGCCCAGTGAAATCAGCAGGAGTTTTGACAACTGTCACAGTTATGTACTGGGTTAGACCTCATGTCTGACATGTTCTTGTAAAAATACTGAAGGAGGTTGTATTTAACAGAGAGAATGAAAAATGGAGAATTGGTTTCTTTTTTTACCAGCAATTTTTCCACAAGCATACATTGTATTTTGGCAAACCCATCCTGTATCCCAAGCTGATGAGTTATTGGCAGACCAATGACATCAACATTCACAGCTTTAAATTGCTTTTCCTTCAAAAACATTTAAATAATTGCATTTTTGTTCAAGGAAAACTTGACTTTAAAATAAAAAAAAGCCTACGGGAAATCCATGTGTTGCTAATTGCAAAAGATAGGTCTGCTGTGGTTTTCTATGCTGCTGATTATATATGGAATCCTGGATGACTAGAAGATCTGATTTTATAATCATGTTGTGTGAGGAGTTTAGGCTGAGTATTATTTGTAATTCTGTCATTTATCTCTATTGATGCTTTATTAATGTCTTCAGCGTTCTTGGTCTGTCCTCAATCTTTCACGTTTTGTACTGATGCTTTATTACAGTGTTTTCCAAATTTTTGAAGTAAAAGTCTTTCAAGATGAACAACAGTCCTTCCTTGGAAACTGACGGAAAGCCAGATGATCTTTATTCATAAAGCCACTGCCTCACACACCCCTGCTTTGGAAATCATTGTTCCATTGTATGCTCTTGCTTCCTCATCCCTACAAGCCTTGATCAGTATTAAAATACAGTGATGACATTTAAAATATTGTCACTAGTATGGTCGATGGGTGTGTGAATGACTCTGAGGAGAGTTTTGCCCTCTTCAGAGGGGAATTTTCTGCAGGCTTTCTGCAAGTTCAAGCTCCAGTGATAGTTTTTTTGTATCAGTTACACTTGCTGTGCATTTTTGAGCTTTGCTTTGCAAACATAAATAGGGCTGCTCTTTTCATTATAGTGGCTATTGTCCATGCCTCCCCCCCCCAGTGTCTTGTTCTTCAGCTGCCCCAAAAGGTATCACTTCCCCAAAAGGCATCACTTCAGAAATAGCACTTACCTACATCAAAAGAGTTAAATATGAAAAAAAATGTCAATCAGAGCTTGCATGGCCCTTACATGCCAGTCACAAACTGTCACCTAAGGCTTATTGTCAGCTTGGATAAGCTTGCCATATTTTAGGTTCACAATTCGTCACTACATTGTTATTTTCATTGCTAAATCTTTGATCTCACAAAAAGCTCTGCACTGGTCAAGGAGTCTGTTGACACAGTCCCCTTTGCCCATGTGGGCCTTTGAGCTCATTACATAGTGAAGGAAGGATCATGAAAGCAGAGCTTCAGACAGCATTGTAGGTGCCAAATAATGAAGCATTTCTAAAGCTGTTCTATGTCTTACTGTGGGCATCTGCTTCAAATCTGGGCTTTCACAGATTGCTGTCCACACTATTCTTTCATTGATGTAGCTGTGACAGTACAGAAATATTAGCAGTACTTACTTTTATATCAGTGTAGGGGAATTCATTCAACATAGGAACTGCAAAACAGAAAGAAAATAGACAGACCCTTTGCCCTGAGGTTACTGTCTGAAGGTCTAGACTACAGAAAGTAAGTGGACACAGAAGGATGAGGAAGCAGAAAGAAATGAAGTTATGAGTTCTTATTACCTGGCACTGCTGCTGACAGCTTTAGAGTGGTTTTCCCTCTAAAATCTGCCGTAGTTCCCCCAGCTTGGTCAGCAATCCTTGGTTGCTTCTGTTATGTCTTTGCTGGCAGCTGAGGTCCTAGCACAGAAGATCCTTGCCTGTTCTTCAGGTCCAGTGCTAGTGTCAGGAAGCTCCAGCTATACACTACTAGGTTTTGTACACGTATCAGCACAAGACAGTCACTGCCTGAAAGCAGTCTATAAGTCATAAAATCATAGAATGGTGTGGGTTTTAAGGGAGCTTAAAGATCAACCCCCCTGCCATGAGCAGGGACACCTACCACTAGAACAGATTGCTCAAAGTCCCATCCAGCCTGGCCTTGAACACTTCCAGGAAGAGGGCATCCAGAACTTCCCTGGGCAGCCTGTTCCAGTGTCTCACCACCCTCAGAGTGAACAATTTCTTCCTAATAAAGTATAATGGAGAGCACTGAATGTACCTGGCTTTAAAGTACCTGTCTGCTATTCATGGGAAACCTGGTAGTAAAATATGCACTGCGTGAGTGCTGACTGAAATCACCAGCTGTCTGTTAACACACTGTGCTTGTCAGTCCCATTACAGCACAAGAGGGCTGAGGGAGTTTTCCCTTCTGTTTGGTAAGGGAACTTCTGTTATTGATGCTGATCGAGAGGTACTTTTATACAACAAAAATTATGAAGAGTTAAAAGCATATCAGGAAGCAACACCTTGAGATTTAATATAGTTTACAAATGGGATTTCCAGTTCTGTATACAAATTCAAGTGTGTTTATGAAAGAACTTTTTCTGTGGTACTAACGGAAGTTTCTGAACATAAACATGTCCTTTTCTCCAAAGTGGCATAATTTTAATATGAGGAGAACTATCCATACATCTTTGACTTTTCTTTTGTAAGAAAACTCAAAATCTTAATGGTTGACATTGGAGAAAAAAGGTCAGAATACCAGCAAAGTTCCTCTGTCTTACAGAAGATAAAAAAGGTGAATATATTTGCTTTTGGTTATCCTAATTCATCAGCCCAAACAGGGTGTGAATGCATTCTGTCTAGTCAGTTGTTCTCTTAATATCTTCAGCTAGAGATATACCCAGCATTAAGGGCATTTGGAGATGGACAAGGAAAATAATTGAGTCAGAGTCTTCTCTTTTAGAAGGGATAGAAAAGATAGGGATTGTTTTAATTTAAAGAAGAGCGAAATACAAGAGGACATGACAGTAGTGTATAGCATGATGAATGATACAGAGAAGGTGAATTAGTTGCTCTTGCTTGCCCTGTCGTAAGTACAGAAGCAGAGGGACACTCAATAAACTGAAAGGTAAAAACAGTAGCACTGTTTAAAGGGAATTTTTATACAGTAACTACGTTGTTTCCTTAAGCTCATCTTGTTTCTCCTTGATGCTAGAGCATATATCGAAGTGGATGCAAAAGACCTCTAGGAAATGAACTCAGGTTGTCCTGTTGGGATGATGTGGACATACTGCAAAGACTGACTGGATCAGGTTATATGGCCTCTGTGAAGGAGAAGAACTAGTTAGATAGTCTTAACGATCTTTTGAAGCCTTTAAAAATAAGTGGAAGTTGCATAAGGTACTAATACATGTAATGAGACTGTCCATACATTTGCTAGATAGAGTAAAAATGTAACTGTTCAAGGCAGAAATCTATTATTGATGGAAAGGCTATTGCTCTGCGGTTGTCCCCCATGTGATTCTTTGCATTTCTCCTTGAATAGACGCTCATGACCTTTTTATAAAAGCCTGATGTTCTGCCACATCGACTCAGTGCTCTGCTATCAAGGCCTCAGACTTCTGTCCACAAGGAAGCTGTAGGAAATACATTTATTCATCCTGAATACTTTCTGTTATTCTCTTGCTTTTGGATACTCCACTTATCATTCATCTTTAATTAATGAGTTTGTGTCAAGATTCTGAAGAAAATTTATATTGATCCGTAGATGGTAGGGAACTTTAATAAATATAGAGTAAATTATAAATGTATCTCTTTGCTGTTCTTAGATAAAAAGGGGATGGAGAGACATGCAAATAGTTTATGAATGAGTGTGATCGATTTCTGATTTGTTCATTATAGTATCTGTTTAGATCCAGTGTTACTGTCAGACTTGAACCCTGACACCCTTTTTACAATTATTTTATAATTCCTCAGCATGCTGCTTTATTTCATTTAGAACAACCCTAACCCACCTGTGGCAATCATCACTTCTAAGCTTAGTTCCTTTTTTAAGTGCCATGTCTGCTTCGTTTCTAATGCCTGTGTCTAGTCTGTTGTGGTAACATCTGTGCTGTGGTTAAGATCTGGATCACATCCACAAGAGAGCCTTTCCTTTCCTGCCTCACTTCCCCCCACTTTAAAACGTGTGAAACACCTCAAGAGTTTCTGGATGGAAACCACTCACTGTGATACAGGGAAAACTGCATTTTTAGCAGTGTTTCCTTGTGCCTTGTGGTTAAGTCTTTGTCTCTCACTGACCTGAAAGACATGAATGCATTTGCTGCCATCCTCAGTATCAAACTTTGTGCAGCCATAGAGCATTTTAAATATTTACTAGTCAAAAAGAGCACATGTATATTATGAATCATGTGAAGCATATAATTGCTAAAAATTTGTTGGAAGACACAGACATTTGTGTGGTTTTGTGTGTTCATATGCGCTATGTACATGAACTACACGTTTAAGAATGTATTTGCCTGTCACTGCAGTTCAGCTGCCTCTGAAATAGCCATGGACATTATCTTGGCAGCCCTGAAATATCATGCTGCAACATAGTGAAGAACAGTTTAGCCATTTGAAATCAGAAAAAATTTAATTGTAAACGTAATTACCTAGTTAGAGGTATGCAAATTTTATGGCTGAACTTCAGTGAAAATAAATATTCAGTCTTAATTTTTTGGCATTTGTCAAAAGCCCTCCAAATACCATCTAGGCTGCAGGCTAAGCAGCCTTTCATAAATCTAAGCTGAAGACTTGCTGCTGACTTTTTAAGACTAAATTATTTCTATTGTTCTCAAATAATTACATTTTTGTTTTTATCTGTGGAGAGAGCCCCACTGGGTTGAGCATGTAAGTATATGGGATTTGGGGAGGAGGATTTGTGTTAGTTAAATGGAGATGATAAAGCTGAAGACATAGGAGCAGGACATAAATCAGATTTTTTTCTTTTTTCTAGTTGGCACGTCATAATAAAACATTGCAACAGATGCTGAAGCCAGGGTCAGATCCTGATGAAGGAGATGAAGCCTTGAGGTACTATGCCAATCATACAGCACAGATAGAGGTAAAGAATTGCTCACTAGAAGACTGAATATGTGTCAAGTTTGAATCTTGTGCATGGTGTATCACCTCGTTTTAACCTTCTGAACAGCAAAGCTTATTCAAATGTTGTAGATTATTTATGAGAATGAAAAGGTTGAATAATATGCTATTGGGGATGGGAGAAAAAGGAATGAACCTATGTTAAAAATGGCTCCAAATAATAATTTGCTAATAATAGCTTTCCTGTGTGTTATCAAACATGTTTTGTTAGTGAAATAATGACTGTGGATAGTAGCTGTGTCATGAAGTCAAGAACAATCTTGTATGGTACATCACTCAAATAAATAATCATGAGTTTCAAAGCCAGTGATGCTAACTGATCAAATTAAAAGTTTGGCTGGAGTACAAAGAGGTTTTGAAGTGGTGTAGACATTCAGTATGGCTTTTGTTTGAAAGGCCTGGTTCACCAGTTCTCCATTTTAAGCTTTACCCCTGCCACAGATTGGATTTAGATCAAGATCCACAGGGGTATTTAAGTTCTTAAATCATATCAGATCCTGTGCGCTTACAGATTTCATGGGATTATAGGCTTCAAGATAGGAGTTAGACACTGTAGTATCTCTAGTTCTTAGTGACTTTGGAAGGAGAATTTCTGTGGTACAAAAGCAGCTGCTGCAAGAGACTGCAGGAAGCAGAAGCATTTGGCTGTCCTTTGGAAATGCTATATCGTGTTAAAAATTTGCTGAGTATGAAAACTGCATGGTGAGGTTCCACACAGGCCCAACCTAAGCCTGAGCCAATAGTTTCACCTTCATTGGGCTCCCAGGCTCCACTAACACTGGACCTGAGTTTGCCTGGGTAAGGAGCAGTCTGATGCAAGCATCTCCCAGCTGCCATCACAACAGGCCAGGGCTGGATCCTTCTCTGTTTCTCACCATCCTTGTTGCCTGATACTGGTCATGTTATCCCACTACAGGACAGATGAAAGCTCCATGGCTGTGATTGTCCAGAGGGCAGCTTAGTGCTCCTTTTAAAATATTTTAATACTTTGGCTGCTCCTGAGGTATCTCTTAGGAAAGTATCATCTGAGTTAGTTATATGCATAGGTTGTAAATACAGGCATTAAACAAACACCATGCTTTGCTTTTATGTGGCAAATACCTTCTTCCTAATGTAGTTTCTGGAATCTGTGAAAACCTCATGTCTGTGAAGCCTGTTCCTCAAGCAGATATGGAGGCCTCTGTTCCTGGGGAGGTTTTTTAAATGTCATTCTGCTGAGCAGCACATCCAGCCTACCTCTTCATTTGAGTCCCTGGCTGAGCTGAAGGTGTGCCATCAGCTTCTTCCACTCCCCCACGAGGTTAGCTGCTGGTCACAGAGGCCCTCTGCACAATTGCTTGCCTGAGATGCCTTTATTTACTTAGGACACTTCATCCACTTGGGAGTACTCTCTCTTATGCCAGACGCTTTATTGAATGTCTTTGACAAATTCAGGTGTCCCTCATTTTGTGGTAGATTGACCACATGTCCCTGCACTTGATGGCAGCAGACCTCTCCTTACTCTTAAAAATTACTTAAGCTATGTTCACATACTAAATATGAATTAACAGAGATAAAGGGGAGTACCTGAATTCAGGACTGTGACTGCAAAAGTGAAATTCAACTCATCATTCCCTCTATACCAACTGGGTGTTTGCTGGACTTTCACTGGACCAGGACCATATCTAGTGCCTTAGATATGCTTAGAATTTTTGATATAGTCATCCTGTATCAGGGTATCTCATTTGTTTGATTTGAATGTCAAATAGTGGCTTGGTTTTTTCATTGGTGTAAGAGTCAAGATGAGTTTTCTACCCATTTCTGCAGAGTCCATTATCAGAATGGGGAAGTAGTTTCTGATGAAGTGTGTGAGATGGAATTAAATCTAGCTCATTCACTGATAACTCAGTAGACCCTAAAATACAAACAATACAAAACCTCAATTTTTTTCCAAGTAAGAAGATAAAGACTTACAAGATATGGGTGCTGTCTGAGTAGCAAGGCGCTATTTTTTGCATGTTCACCTTCACCACATATCTCATCATAGAAATAGACTCAAGGTGAGAAAATAATTTTGTAACCTGAGCAGAAAGCCCCTGAAATTCTACATTGTTTGCTAAGAGAGATTTGTTTCAATTTAATGTAAAATTGAAGCATTCTGAATTAGAACGTTTTTATACTTTGGGGAGAAATTTGGACATAGATTTTGCCTGAGACATGCAGTTGACACCTTATTTTCAGGCAGACTTTTAAAGAACAAAAAGCAGTTTTACTTTGTTTTAGGATTGATTTGTTCTACTTCATTGTAGTTTTCAAATAATTAATGCATTTATTTATAAATAAGAGGGAGATGTGAACAAGAAAAGATAAGAAAAAATGGTTGTAAAGCCACTGATCCTGAAAAAACATACATTTTATTTACAGATTGTCCGCCATGACAGAACAATGGAACAAATTGTCTTCCCTGTTCCAAATATTTGTGAATTCCTCACTCGGGAATCCAAAAGTCGGGTATTCAACACAACAGAGAGAGATGAACAAGGGAGCAAAGTCAATGACTTTTTCCAGCAGACAGAGGATCTGTACAACGAGATGAAATGGCAAAAGAAAATTAGGAGTAAGTATTGCAGTTTCAAAAAATAGCTTAATTATGCTGAAACCCTGCTTTTAAGCCTTCTTTTTTTTTTTTTTTTCATTTTAATCGTACACTTTTCTCTGTTCACTCTGATACTGCAACAGACAAAACTGCTGAGGGCTTGAAACTCTAAGTCAGCTGAGACACTTGCATGCCACCATAGAAGAGGCATAATATGGAGCTGTTAGTACTCTAAGTAATGTGTTCAAGATGATGTTTTGGACTCTGAAAGTTAAACTGAGGGATGGATGAACTGGGTGTACTTCCACTAAACTAAATAGAGTTGCACCTAATTAAGCCAAGGCCCCTAATATTTAACAAAAACATGTGTAGCTGCATATTTGAGGTTTGGAGATTGCTAAAAGACCATTAAGAAACTTGTAAATGTCAGTCCCTTAAAAACAGCTCTCACCAGAACTTCAGCTGCTCTAAATCTGTCTGACTCTCATGAAGCCAGTTCCCCCTTGCTAGTTCTCATCAGTCTTGCTTGACTAAGCTGCAGAATATCCCAGTCTGTCAGCCCATGCTGGTTTAAGTCCCATGGTAGTGGGAGAGGCTTATGTACCACCTTAAGCTGCTTGTAGATCTGGCAGGCATGGCCAAGATCATGGGGGAGAGATCAAAGCAGGGACCCAAGGAAGAGGTGCTGAGCCAGGTACTCTGATTTACTTGTTCAGTTCACTGGTGGGCATTACAGCCTCTGGCCCTCACCAGGAATGAGGATGCTGCCAGTGTCCTGGGGATACAAAGATGCTGCCAGCTCAGCTACTGTTAACTTTTCCCTTTGCTTTTGAAGCAAGGAATCAAGGCTTCAGACTGCTCAAGCATATACAATATCCTTGAAGGATAAAGAAGTTGCATTTATAAATGTGTGTAGATAAAAATACATGAGATTTATCACTTCGGTCACTGCTAAAATGGAGGTGCTGTTGGGGTGGCACATAGGAGCTGTTTAAGAGCTTTCAGCAGCTTTATGCATTTGATTAGGAAGAAGGTGAAGAATAGCATCTACGGTCAGAGGTGCAAGGAGTTTAGGGTAGTCACAGCAATATGGTTTAATGTAGCATCCTTGGGGATGGAAAGGAATGGGACAGGAAAATAAGTGCTGCTTGCAGTTTTTAGAAAGGTCAATTCCCACGCTCTAATTTTCAGAGGCAGTAGTAAGTTTTTGGTGTGCATGCTATAGGCCCAGGTCACTTCCCTGAGTGACACTGTAAGAACTTGTCTGTGCTGACAAACTGACCAGAACAGAAGTTGAAAAATAAATTATTTCAGAATAACTCCCTATCTTCACAGTCTATTTGGGAATAAAAGTCACTACACTGTAGTAAAATTACTCTATTAACAAAATCATATCTGTTGGTTTTGCTTAAGAAATACAAATAAAAGAGCCCAACCCTACATTTACATACACTAGGCATACCTAATGCTATAAGCAAAGAAAATTGATTTATTTTTATTCAGAACAGAAATACCTCAATTCCTTTCATCAGTGGAATAGCCCACAAGTCTCCGTGTTTGGTGTGGGTTTTTTTATTTGAATACTTGAATACAGGTTGAGGCTTGGTTTATTCTTTGCCCAAGTGTCTGTTAGCATGCAGTTTGTGTTGCTTAAATTGACATGTCATTTGCAATGGCTCCAAATGCTTAAACCTCAGCAGCCAACAGCATAAGCATATCCCAATAAAATCTGAATATTTACCTAATCACAATTAGTCTTTTTATACTAAAAGCCTGAGGTAGTCATATGCAGTTGAAGGAGTCTACTGTTCATAAAAAGTTAGGTGGGTGCAGGCAAGTCAAGAATATGCTCTGCATACTTGCAGGAGTCTCTCAGTACTTTAAAATGAAATAAATAGGAATACACTGTATTCAAATAAACCTCTCTGGCTAGAAATATTTTCACACCATTTTTGTTTTAAGCATTCATATTGTAGTGCAGCCCTACGTATGAAGGGCTTGATGGGTCTTAGACCCCTCTCCTGTTGTTCCTAGCCTTTTTACTGAATCTTTTATGTGACTCTGGACATGAAAACTTAAGCCTGTTTTGCTCTATTTCTCTTTTTAGTCTTTTTGGACTAGGTTATGGGTTCTTTGGTATGGGTTCTTTGTTTCTCTGTATTTGTACAGCACTTCACATATGGAGATCCTGGCTTCATTTGAATCTTTTTAAGCAGGAGTATAGAGCTGTTTTGTCAGCAGGTATTTCTCAGGATCATGCAGGAAGTAGTCAGCTTTCATAGAACTGAATCCCAGTCACACTAAATTTTATCTGCCACTCCAAAGTAGATCAAGATGTATTTAGTTTGACAGAGGTGGAACATATACTGCCATTCTGCAACCTTTGCCTTTCCCATCATTCTCTGAATAATGTCATCAGTATAGTTGATCCAAATGGGTCATTTGTTGACTGGCATGCAGAGTGCCTGAAATCTATTTCCTTGCTTGACTTTGTGGCTCCATGCACAAAGGGTGCAGTTTCAGAGGCAGGTGAAAAGTCTCCTTCACAAAAGACCCAATTCTAAAATTTTAACAGAGGCAAAACTTTTTAATCTTTGAATTAAAGGCTCTGCTTGTAACTATGTTTTATTGCAAACCTGTGTTTAATATTAGTCTGGTTTAGGTAATTTTGAAGATCTGCATTTTTTCTTTGTCTGTGTTTTTGGGGGTTTTTTAACTCCCTTAAGACCATTACTGATTTACTTCATGCCTGCTTTCTTCCATTAATTGCCTCTTTTCTCCCCTTTGTAGATAATCCAGCCCTGTTTTGGTTCTCCAGACACATATCTCTCTGGGGGAGCATTTCCTTCAACCTTGCTGTATTCATCAATTTAGCAGTTGCTCTCTTCTACCCCTTTGGAGATGATGGAGATGAAGGCAAGTGGAGTTTCCTTCTATTTTTCTGTTTAATTTTATCTGCTTTCAATTCTAAGGTAACAGTTACATAAAACTGCACCTTCAGGTGTGCTGGTATCTGCAGAAGCCATAGAGTGTCTTCTAAATAGGTACCAGATGATGTCTGAAATGTAGTAGTTGATCTTTGTGTAATCTTTGTGCAATGTGAAGTAAAATGGACAGAACAAAACCACTGAGCTGAAGACTATCTAGATGATCTGAGCTAATCCTTTTTCTTTTTTAATTTTTTTTTTTTTTAATATTACCATATTGCAGTGTACTTCTGCACACGTTCAGTTACAGCTTTTGAGCTGAAGGAGGATTCCTGGCAAGAGAGAGACTGAGGTTCTGTAAAACTGACTGGTTTGAATGACTTGCAGTCTTAAAGACATACAGAATGGAATCATTTGAGAACTAGCTTGTTGGCTTTTGATGGTTTTGTTTTCTGGGTTAAAAGGACATAACTGTTGCAGAGGATAAATACATTACATAAAATATGCTTAAAATCTATGACTCTGTCTCTGCTTCACCACATGTCACAGGATACATAGCAAATAATCAGTTTCATTAAATAAATGCAACAGACTGGAAGGAGGCCTATTTGAATCCAGAACAATCTTAATTGGGACAAAAGAGACTAAATAGTTCAGAATACTGGTAACGGGAGTAGAGCCATTCACCTCTGGGTCTTTGATTTGTGTCCAGTCAGTAATGTGACTGAAAGTCACTTCTGTCTGATGGCACGTGAACTCAGCTGGTGGAAGCAGTCCAGCTTCTAGTAGATACATGTGCTTTTCACAAAAACCAGAGTTGGCACCAGCAAACATTCCTGTTGGCTGCCTAAACAGAAAGGCAGCAGATTACAGTAAATTGGCCTGGAGACCATGTTGCCCTTTCACCCTGTGGGGTGGTCTCTGCAGGTCATGGTGCAGGCATCTCCACAGCCCTGTGCAGCAAAGTTTGCAGGGCTGGGCCCTGTAAAAGGGAAATGTTTGTACTTAGCAGTTTCCTGTTTGTAAACTGAAGAGGCACTGGGACTGCTCACACATTACAGCCCATGCAAGATAAGAGAAGAAGTAAAAGAGTTAAAAATAAACCTTTTAAACTACTGAATTTTAGTTAATCTATACTCATGGAAATCCTCTGGTCTGCAATCAGTAAGTATTATTTAGTTTGAACTGCAGATTTATATAGTATTAGTTTAAGTGGCCCCAGTAATCCAGTGATTTCAGTGATGGTGCATTTCAGGATTCCAGTCTCTGGTGCTTGTGAAAGCAAAAGCTGGAGGATAAGCACTAGGTCTGGCCAGATGGGATTAGCCAGGTTGTGAAGCAGCCTCCTTACTTTCAGGCTCCTCCAAAACCTAAGAGTTGGAGTTTTCTCTCATTTTCCCCCTTCAGCTTATGTAAATCCACCCTTACTCAGGTGCCTAGGCTGATTTAATTATCCCAAGAATGCTGCCTGTTAGTAGACTTCTGCAGTTCTTACATCGTATCACATAAGTGAAATTTTGCTGCTGATGAGGATACTGTGCCTGCCATGTGCATGTCTGCACATGTTACCAGCCTGTGAGGTGAAATTGTTTGACCTCCAGTAGGGAAGAAGGAAGAATAATTTATTAAAGAAACACTGAGTGCTTTGACCTCGCCTTTCTGACCCACTTTTAAGTTTGGTTGTTTTTTTTTTAGGAGTTCCCAAATTTTGCTGGGAAATAATCTATTGGACAGAGCTGTCCTTAAACGTCCTGCCAAGGATGCAAACACTCCCAAACTTTGGAAAAGTTGGGATGCCATCTGAATGTTGATGCTAGGGCCTCATCTCATTGTTCCTTAATCCCACTGCTGCTGCTCAGCTGTGTATCTGTTTCCAAAGAGATAGCATGATGTCTGCTGTGAGGCTAGCTAAATTTTCTATTCCTTTCTCCCTGTCACTGACCTCTCAGCTCATCTGGTAACAATAGAAGACAGTGTACAAGTGTGACAGTGCCCTGTGATATGAATGTGCTTTTTAGATCACAGCAACATAGTGTGTTTCCAGGGCTTGAAGCAGAGGAAGGAGGGAAAACAGGGGCATCACTTTGACCACCCAGAGCCTGGAGCCAGCGTCTTGCAGAGCAGCAATGAGCCTGATGCTGAAAGCTGTGGCTCACAAACCTGCAGGTGACCCGAGACCCACTGTCTGCTCAGGGGCAAGGCACAGCTATTCAGCTGCTCTTGGCAATGCAGATGCTGCCTGTTCCTGCCCAAGTGCCCCAGGCTGCCTCCCACTGCAGCAAGTTCCTTGCCTCCCCTGCACAGGTGGAGGCTCCCCCTGAATGCTCACAGCTGCTCAGAAGAAAGCTGCTTTTTTAAAAACGGGACACTTTGGTACTGCTGGGGATCCAAACGTGACACTGTAGCGTGGTGCCACTCGCTGCACCCCCTCAAGGATCTGCTATTTCTGTAGCTGAGCAATCATGGAATTAGACCAGAGGAGCCCTTATGATCCCTGTAGAAGGGAGCTGATTAGGAGCTTGCTCCAGGAAAAGGGTAAACTGTTTCTTCTCTGAGCACTCCTTGGATTTTAATGGAAATTTCATTAACTGCTCTTATTACTACCTGTGCCAAAATCAACAACACTATGATAATAATTGTTCTTGCTGCAATTAGGGCAAGTTGTGGTCAGCAGCTGAGATGTGTGAATCACGCTTTTTTGTAGGCTGTTATTGGCAAAGGAATTGATCTTTTGGATCTATTTCTTGGTGAAAAATGGACTCTCCAAAAGATGCCTTTCTCAAATCTCACTTTCTCCTCTATACAGGCACGCTCTCTCCGTTGTTCTCACTCCTCCTTTGGATATCAGTGGCGTTTTGTACAGCAATGCTGTTTTTCATCTCCAAGCCTGTTGGTATTCGACCCTTTTTGGTGTCTGTTATTCTCAGGTCTATATATACTATAGGGCTCGGTCCTACCTTGATACTTCTTGGTGCTGCTAATGTAAGTACTTAAAAAGTAAGCAGAAATTCTCTTTTAGCAGAATCAGAGATCTTAAAGGTCTCCTATTTAAAAAAAGCCCTTGATTAGAGCTGTGCAAAGAACTTCTTTTTATGGTTCACTGGTTAAGCCAAAAAAATAAATCATTTCCAGTCATCCTGAAACAGCAGTATCAGCAAAATGGGAAGCTAAGAAAAAAGCTGTTTTGCTTTTTGCATATGCAAATACTTCTAAAATAATTAAAAAAAAATCCAACATTAAATTTAAAGAAAACTTGCCAAATAAGAGGAATGAAATTTACAGTTTTTCATGTTAAAAGAATAATTCTCTCTACCAATGCGCACAGCAAAATTGACACAAATTTGTGAGATTTTTGTCAGATCAAATCCATATTTTTGAGAGGGAATGTTTTCAAAATTAAAAATTGCCTCAGCCCTTTTTCAGATTTCTTAACATGTTTGCATGTAAGATACACACTTGTGCTCATAAGTCATCTCTCCAGATTTCTGCCTGACTTGTGCAGCTCAAATTCGTCTTAACTCCAGGCAGCAACGTATTGAGCTATTTGCCACCAGTTCTGTGAGCACCTCACATACTTAAACCTACCCAGATACGCAGTCAAAAGTAAACTGTGCTTGCCTATGTCAAATTTTTGAAAGAAAAAACCATGTTGAATCCTCATTGCTTGCCCTGGACTACCAGTCAAGGTTAGCTCCTCCCTTATGTACTTCTGCACCATGGTTCAGGCAAGCAAAGCTCAGGAGCAGTGGAGAATCTGGTGCTGTTGCTTAAATGTGGTACTTCAAAAGTGCCCACAGTATTTTATTTTATCTCTTTAGGGATTTTTTGTTGGAAAACACAATCTGAAGGAAAGGGTACATCTCACACACACCCCACACACTTTCTGTTGTGTTACTATTGTTCCTTTTGTAACAGCATGTCTAGCTGCTCCTACAGAGTCTCATGTCTAAACTCAAAGTTGTTAGGAATTCACTCCCCAGTTGTTTTTTTAATGTCTTGTGACATTAATCCCACCCTGTCTACTCTCTAATGTTACAGAAATAAATCACCATGTAATGAGGCAGAGGTCAGTTTTAGAGGGGTGGTGTACTTTCACTGGTTCTCAGGGGGTCATTCCCATGTACCTAGGGAACTGGGTTTCTCTCTATCTCACTGCAGGTATCTAAAAGTCAAGCATTTAGTCCAAGCAACCAATCTAGACTTTTTGCATACTGCAGCAATGCAAACAATGAATAGCAGGATTTTTCTGATGGAATAAACCTGGCCTTTTTTCTCCCCCCACCCACAGCTTTGTAACAAAATAGTGTTCCTGGTGAGCTTTGTTGGAAACCGTGGAACTTTTACCCGTGGCTACAGAGCAGTCATCATGGACATGGCTTTTCTCTATCACGTAGCATATGTCCTGGTCTGCATGCTGGGCCTCTGCGTGCACGAATTCTTCTATAGTTTCCTGGTAAGTGTGTACTTCTGTGGGGCGGAAAACTTTGCAAAAATAGAAAATACCGTTACCCATGCAGCTGTCTTCAATTTCTTCCTGACAATCAAGCCAAATGGTATATTTTTAGCAAGCCGTTGTGTTGCTGCCCCTTAGGAGCTGCTGTTTTCATTAGAACCTGTTTCTGTTAGGACCTATTTTATCCCTCCTATGAGTTGCAAGTTTGCCCCTTTGTTTTCAGACAATCATCATGCAGCCCACTCCTTTTTCCCACCCTTCCTCAGCATCCTTATGTTATGTATATGTTGTTCCCATGTATTGTGTCAGTCATAATCTCTTTGGGACAGGAATTGTCCACTGGTGTGTGCATCATACCTATGCCAACGAATCTCAGCCTCAATAAAAAAGGAAAATTCCTTGGGAAATAGGGGTGGTATGCCTCTAGTGTGCAGCAGAACGATTCATCACTTCAAATGTATCCCACTTCTGTTTTATTTTGTTGCTGTTACCCAGATGGAATGCCCTTTTAGAATACCACACAGGTGCACAGAGAATGAATCATAAAATTATGCTAAACTCAGCTAACTGCTGCCTGCATGCTGAATAGCAGTAAAAGGTGTTTCACTGCTCTTGTTTTCTAATCCTTTTGCTTTATACTGGAGCGTGTGACACTTGTTGGGAGGCTGAGTGAATTGTGGTCATTTACGTGAGTTCACTTTCCTGTTTTATTTTTCTCAGCTTCCTGAACAGTGGTGAGCTCCCAGTGTTTCGCAGAGGTGTGTTAAGCCCACTAAAATTTTTGAGGGCTCAGTCCTTACTCTGGTGTGGCTCCTGTTTAAATCAGGTTTTCCAATCGTTGACATTAAAGTCAGCTTCAAAGTTTGGGCAGATTTCAAAGGAGAAGAAACATTTTATATATGTGCTTTTATCAGTGACTGCTAATGACAGATGTCCACAGTTCATGGATTTTGTAGTTGTCCACATTCCCAAGTTACTTCCATGTGTCCATTTTTAGTGGAAATACTCTAAACTAGTATTTGTTCCTCATTTTAAGCTTAGTTGTGTATGGAATGAGTGATAACTGTCTTCCCTCTTTCTTCCCTTATTAATCCTTTCACAAGGTTATGGATTTCAGATCTTGTGAATTGTGACTAATACCTGCCTCTGTGGACAATTGTGGCAAATCACAGAGTGTCACTTTGTATCTGTAATCTGTGTGTTTTGAAGTGGAAATACGTACATTGTAGATAAGGTCCAAAGCACCATAGAACGTCAATAGAACTGTAAGAGAACTTTAAGAGATACAGTTCCTTGAAAAGCTCATATCACATTAAATTATTGTTTTAGGCCTCTGACATTGAAAGCAATATTATCTGAATGTATAGTTTTCTTTAGAATTAAATACCAGGAAAGCATATGGTGCAGGATAGAGAAGGATATAAATTTCTAATTTTGCATAAGCAGTGCAATGAGTATAACTTTGTCCTAAAAAGAGATGGCCCTGATCCTTGTACATGTGAGTGACCTTTATATGATTCCATGAGCTCAAAGAAACAGGTTACAGGCAATGTAATTACTTGCATACATGGGTGCATTTTTTAGTTGCAGGTCATATATGTTTATCAGATGGGCAATAACATGAAAAATTAATTTGTAGATGAAGAGGACACATTTTTTTTTTTTAATCTAGCCTGTTATTGAACATATAGACATTGTTGGTAATGGCTAGCTGAATCTAGATCAGCCTCATATAAATATTTAATAAATACTTCCTGGCTTTGGATTTTGCTGTAATCTGTCTTAAAATGTAAAGTTCTGTGCTAGGTTTTCTCCTCCTATTAGTATGCCCAGATCCCACTGAAATTAATGTGAATTGTGTTCTAATGAAGCTGAGAATTTAGACATGATTAGATATATCTTTCAGTAGTTCAGATTGTTTCCCTGTGTAGCATATATGTATATATACATACACTGCCTCATTTTTCCTTCTACTCTCTGCTTTTCCCAGCTGTTTGATCTGGTGTACAGAGAGGAGACTTTGCTAAATGTGATAAAAAGTGTTACCCGGAATGGTCGTTCCATTATCCTCACTGCAGTGCTGGCACTCATCCTAGTTTATCTCTTCTCCATCATTGGATTCCTCTTCTTGAAAGATGACTTTATCATGGAGGTTGACAGGTTGAAGATCAGGACTCCTGTTGCAGGTATTGTTTTTCACATTAAAATTAGCTTCTGACATATACCTGTTCTACCTGTCTAACATAACTTTTCTCTAAAGAAATTTATTTTTTTTTAATTTGCATCTCTGGGAGCAGAACTACCTGGTATACCTTAGGACTAAATTAAGACTCTGGGTAAAATTTGATGTGTAAAGTTGTCTTAGACTAGGTTTACCTGGTGAAGTACTAAAATCTAACTCTCACACTTGATTGGTTACATATCTTTTCTAACTCATGTTGATGTATAAAAAAATAAATCTAAATTCCCTAATTCTTTGGAAGAGAACTCAAAGTGGATTCTATTGGCTCTCATCCCACCTTAGAAGTAGCTACAGTATTTCACATGCATGAGTCATGTGATAGTAACATGTGGAGGAGATGTACCCATTTGATTATTTTTAAGCTGCACCCAGTGGAAAATTATTACAGAATCCACATTTTGCCTGATAGGAGATTTCCTGGAATATATTTTACATTCACTGTATATTTCACAAATATCACCATGAGTGTATAATCCTGGATTCAGTAAAGTCATTAGGAGTTTTTTAACCAGTTTTTTAAAAAAGGCTTGTTTCAACTTTCTGGAATGAGAGGTTTTGCCACTGTGGACAGAGAGTTACAAATTTGCTATGCTAGGAAAAAAGCTAGGTCTGTTCTGTTGAAATTTTTGTATATGCTGCCAACCAGCCTGCTGGGAGCATGGGCAGAGAAGTAACTTGTCTACATAGAAATACCTAAGAATAGCTTGTGATTAAATTCACAGAGGCATGGTTTTCCCTAACACTGAGCTCTTCAGACCTGTACACAAGCACAGAACACCTGGTGAGATCCAGCCTGGACTGTCTGCACTCAGTGTTTGCCAGCCATTTCCTAAATGTTTTGTTTCAGGAGCTAAAGCACACCAAAAAAAAAAAGCAAAGCTCATTCAAGACTCACGTGCCTGGTGTACTCAAATAGCTGTTTTAATACCATATGAAAAAAAAAGGAGAATGACAGTGTGCTTTTTGCCACTGATCCTCTTCGGAGGGCTAAATTTGCTTATTACTAGAGTCACCATTCATTTGGAGACAGAACTTAGAATCTGAAGGTTCATTTTGAAAGATAATTGTGGCCATCATAGAAGAACAGATGCAAGGCTAGACACAGCACTGGTCTGGTCTCGTGCAGCAGTTTCTGGTTCAGTGCAGTAGTGTCTGTGCATTTGTATTTCTGCTATTGGATTCTTGGCATATTTTTGTAGTATGGGTATGTTTTTGCAGGCAAGTATACATTGCCGTTCCTGATCAAAAACTCATCAATAAAATATACTGGTGATATACTGATGGAATTTTATGCATCCCAAGACAAGTGTTTAAACTTTCCCTATGAAAGAGCACAAAGAGCAAGTCAAGAGTGGATGTTTTCCGTTACACAGATTGTCTTAGACTTACTTTAGTTGTATGATTTTGCCTTCTTTTTTTCTTCCTTAAGCCTTTTTGTATCCCTGATTTGAATTGCAGAAAATTGTTGAAGATCGCAAGATAAAATTCGTTTGATAAAATCAGGCTGATATACACATTTACCCACTTTTGGAATGTTAAATTAGTGTTTTACACAAGTCCATACATATTTACAAATGAGTACCAAACTGTTGTAATCCTTGAAGACTCTTAAATATTCTACATTCAGGAAACTGAACATCAGCTTGGTGTCCTGCTTGTCAGCTTTTGTGAATAATTTATCTAATGGTTTTAAAACTGACATAATTTTAATATCTGACAGTTGTTTCTTGCTTTGAATATATTTTGTTCTAACCAGAAGTAGCAGCATTTGATGCAGATTCATTAATTTCAGGAGATAAAATGGGAATAGCTGTAATATATATATACAGTAAATATATACAGTAAATATACAGTAAATATAAAACTGGGTTTCTTCCTTGTGATTGCTTTGAGCTGTTGAGGCAGACTGCTAGAGGAAGGAACAATTGCTCATTTAATTTGTTCTGCTTTTTTTTTTTTAACTTTTCAAATCAGTGATTCACTTCTAAAAAATAACAGTTTAGAAGTTTGTATCAATGCAGTATCTGTTGTGGGTTTTTTTCCACAGGTATTGGTGAAGTCCCCACTACAACCCTCACATCAATGATGGGAGCCTGTGCAAAAGAGAACTGTTCCACAAGCATCCCAATTATTAACCCAGGTGAGTACAAAAATTCCTCAAAACTGATGATCAATTAGAACTGAGTGATTAGTGCTCTGTTATTATGGATACTTTTGCTAGTGTGAGCAGCCATGGTCATTCTTATAGGTCGTCAGTTCTGAAGTTCCACAAGGCTTGGAGCTTGGTTGGCAGCTTGGCTTTAATGCAAGTGCTTCCCACACCTGATTTCCAATTGCATTGCCATTAATTTGGTTACTAAGTGAGTTAGTAATCATTAGAATTGTTGTGCTTCAAGGTACAGGTCACTTCTTTCCAGCTGATATTGCTGAGAGAAAAAACTTGCTGCTTGTCTGCAGCATTCTCACCTGCACACACTGAGCCACTATTAGATCCATTTAGGGCCACACATTTAGAGCCACATTAGTTGATTTAAATGGCACAGGATATGTCAAGCTTTTATTTATACTTTTTATATGCTTCCAGGCCAGGGTTGTAGTGTAAACCAGAAGATTTAAGAGCCCAGATCCAGAATCAAGTTGCTGTGTCTTAATGCTCATCACAGGCAGAAATTCTTCTGTTCATTCTTCTTACATTGTGGGGAGTGCAAGGAAATGCAGACTGCTGCAAGCCTTTCTTGCCATAGCTAAGTTGTGTTGCTTTGTGCTTGTGGCAGGTGAAGTCTATTGCTCTGATTCAGCAGATAAGTCCTCCTGGTTTTACTTTGATACCTGCATTATAAACCTGATCTATATTTCAGAAAGACCTTGTCCGCTTCTAATAGGCTCAATTAAAATAAAAGATCTGGCCAGTGTGTCCTGCTGGGACACTCACCAGAGACCAGTTACCAGATACAGGGTCAGGAGAGGAATTTTTCCTAGATCAAGCCAACAGAGTGCTTTGCCCTCCTCTGTAGTTGGAGGCTATAGAACCACTTGGAAATTTTTTTTGCCAAATACACTGCTAGACAGGCACCTTTGGTGGTGGTGCTACTCCATCTGTCCCACTCTCTTCCTGTGGCACAGTGGATGATCTACAGGCTTAAAATATTTACTGCCACAGTTGCTTGTGGCTGCTGGGGGCTGAAACTGAGAACAGAAGTGGTCCCTTCCTATCCTGTGTTCTAGTATAACACTGTTTCCCATGCTTTATTCTTCCATTACTGATTATTGAGTTTGAAGGATCAAGGGTGTCAGGGAGAGGGCTATAAAAGTAGGCTTTTTGTGCCCAGCTGGTGTGTAAACAGGCCTCGTAAACAACATAGGAAGCTGTCTCATTAGACAGGGAAAACAGTGAAAGAGCTATTGGCAAAGCTGTGCCATTCAAAAAGTAATCAATCAGTCAGAACAGATGTGGCTTTTACCAAGCTCTTTAAAGGGCAGAAATCTCACATTTCTTATTGTTTGGGTACTGTTCCTTTAAGTTAAACAGTAATTAAAGGGGGCCATACAAAATATCTGATTGCCCTGTCACTATCTTGGAGGAGGTTTATTAATCCGGTAACATTAAAAAAACTTCATTCAGCAAGAACAGTTTTGCTCATCCTAGCTGGCGAATTATCTATCAAAAAGTAGTGCTCTGCCTTCAGTCTTCTGGGACAAATCACTCTTCTGGTGAAATCATGAGCATGGTGGAATGCAAAGGCAGTTCAGCCTGAGGCTTGGTGAGATTTACACTGTAGCAGCATCAAGAAGTCCACAGCTGTCTGTAGAAAGCAAAAATGTTCTCAATGGCATCTCATGTCCAGAATGAAGACATAAATATGTTGCTTTTTGGATCAGATCACTGAAGATCTAGTGAGTCTGTATTTCTACCTTGAAGTTCACTGTTTGAGTATGTGCTCAGTCATTGCTCATGCTGGAGAGGGACCTAACCTGAAAGCCAGGCTGCTTCACCTAGAGAGTGTTCCCTGTCTGCAGCCTCACTGCTTCCTCACTGTTGCACTGAGCTGTCAGAATGAAAATATTTTGTCTCATCTCCCTTGGAGTCTTCCGCTCTTCACTCCAAAGGCATTTCCATATCGCTTCAGTCTTTGTCTGGTGAAGTGCTTTCTCACTTAAAGGAACTTCTCATCCTACAGTATGTGGCTTTTTGCGCTCTGTAGCCCATAAATAGCTGTGCACAGCTATCTGTTTGTAACAGAGGACATTTTCAAAGACTCATTCCATTCCTTCATCTGGGATCTCTCTCCGCAGGTTCAGCCAGATCCACGTGGACACTCTTGTGTCTCCTCTGTCGGTGCTTGTGTTTGGAGATCAGATCCAGAAGCCGGGTAGCTGGGGGCCATCAGATGAGGAGTTTTGAACTAAATCTTCCTATCATCTCACTTACTACCCTGTGATTAATATTGTGGGGAGGACGTAGTGCTTAACCTGCATTACCTTTGTATTAAACTTGGTCAGAAGACAGCCTCTCTAATGCTCTCTGACCACCAATGGGCTACTCACCAGGCTAGAGCTGGCTGTCAATAAAGCCCTCTGAATCTCAGCTAGCATTGACATTGGATCCTTAGAAACATGCCACTCTGCAGAGCCACTCCATTTTGTAGTACAGGCACTACTTAGGGCAGACCAGCTGGGGCAGAACATGTGCCCATAGGGTTATCCAGCTCCCAGGCTGAAGGTAGCTCTTGTTGTTCCACATCTGGGAGTGAGAGCAGAGATGCAGATGTCTGTACACTGCCCACAGCATACATTACTGCATTGGAGGCTGCTGCCAGCTTCAGGCTGCCTGCTGTCTGAATCACTGGCAAAGCAACCTGAGCTTGCTCTTTTGGGTGCAATGTGGGATGTTGATTTTCTGTGTTTTAATATGATGAGGGGTATCTTGTAGCTGGTCTTGCTCTGAGTTTGCATCTTGGTGGACATGGAGAGTTGTGAGTTAGGTTTTCTAGCAGAAAACTCTCAGTGGTGTTGCAGCTTCCAGTTTGCAACCCTGGTTATCCTCTAGCTGTTCCCTAGAATCCTAGAATTCACTAGAATCTGCTGTTTCCAGCACCTGGCCCTGGTCTTGTGAAGAGTGACAATCTTGTTCTTTAGTTAACTAAATGAAAGAGAAACTGTGACTTGTATAAAGGTTTTTGATTTATCTTGCAGATGGACATCTTCTCAGGCACAGGTATTAGCTCCAAAAAAATTGATGGAGTAGTATTTGGATGAGGAAATTGAGGCAGGGTATAAAAGCAGAGGAGATTAATTGGTATGACTAAGATCATGGCACTAGTGAAAAATTTCCAGATGTGACAGAGAAAAAAAGTTTTTATTGTTTCAGTCATTTCAGTATCAATATTTAAACATTTTTTAAAAAGTCTGGACTTACTAATGGTAGTAGTGTCTGTAGTGACTGTATAGTGTAACAGGGAAGTCTATCCTTATGTCTGCTTTTGCTTCTCTTTTTACTCAGAGTTCCTTAAATCAGGAGTTCTTTCTCATTTAATTTGCTTGCTTAGCAAAAAGCAGTGGTGGCAAAGGCAGCAGATACCAGCTCTGTTCTGCAAATGCCAATCATGATGCATACACCACAATTTAGGAACCCACGTTTTAAATCCAAATTGCTTGTCTGTAACGTGAGTGCTTTCAGTCAATTCAATTTATCAAAGTCTGTCTCAGTGCCCCAGATGTGGTGGTTTGGGGCTGCTAAGTATGCTATTTCAGTTAACTATCACAGCAGGACGTTGTTGTTTATTAAGCTATGTTACAATAAATGCACAAAGCAAACCAAGTGAGAATCTCGCTGCCTTCACCGCTCAAGCAAACGCATCCCTAAAGTGAAAGGAAGGCAGGAGAAATGGCAGTGACAGGCCTGACCCTGCAGACCAGCAGGACACAGGGAACAACTCAAGCAGGGCTCTTCAAAAGGAGGCTGTTGATGCAGCCACGGTGTGGGGGTGAGTGAGTGGTGGGAGGAATTCTGGCTGGGGAGAACGAGGTCCCCCCAGGGACTGATGTTCCAGCCCAGCTCCTCTGCACGTTCAAATATCTCCTGCACAATAGTACCCTCTGTGGCTCGGCCAAAACCACACAGCAGCTCTGCAGCAGAGATAAGAATAGAATCCAAGTTTTCAAGCTGAGGTCAGGGAGAGTCTTTCATTTAATGTATATCAGATCTGTGCCTGGGTACATGTGCTAGTGGAAAGATCACGGACAGATTTATCCGTATAAAATCCAGCCCCTCCTTAATGATTTGAAACACTGACATGACTTGGCTTGTATATGAGTAGGTAGAGGAATGATTTCACAGGAAGACAATCCTTTTATGAATGTGCTTCTAATTCTGTGTTTATGTTGCTTCTCTTGTGTATGTCAGCTGTGCACTTAGGAGGCTCAGTGAGAAAGCAGTTATTCTGAAACCAGAGGGAGTACTTGCAAGGAACAGGGGTACTCTCCTGAACAGAAATGGCAGCTCTGGGTCATTAACAGAGTTACTGGTGAGAGAAATGCTTGGCGTTTTCTCTGTCTCTCTTCAAACTAAGTATGCCTGATGTGCCTAAGTATGTCACCAGCAGCGATGTGCAAATGGATAGGGATGATCAGTGAAATTCCAGCTGAAGAATATGAAAGGCAGATGTGTACTGCGGTTGCTTTCTCTAGCACAGAATTGTGGCTTTCTTTGATGAGTGATCATTTGATGCTGTGGTTCCTAAAGCTGCTGCTCTCCTATTTTCAGGTGAAGAGGAGGATGGAATAGAAAGGACTTGTGACACCCTGCTCATGTGCATTGTGACCGTATTAAACCAAGGCCTGCGAAATGGAGGTGGTGTGGGAGACGTGCTCAGAAAGCCTTCCAAAGATGTAAGTGTTTTGGCTGAGGAAACACATTACTCCCTGTGCATTTCATGAATGCCAAAGGCAGTTTTTAGAGGTTATAGACAGTATTTGTATGTAATCTGCTCTAATGTCACACAGTTGATTTATCCGTGTAATTTTTACATCCCAGATGGAATATTTAATGGGAAGAGCTAAGCGTGGTGTGATTCTGATACTTGAAGAAAGGAACTCTAGGTAGTACTTTACCCCTTCTGAAAAACTGGAGCATATTGCAACATTCCAAGCACTGCTAAGAAGCACTGCTGGGTTGGATCACTTTTCTGTTACACTAGGAATTATGAAAGCAACCTTTGAAAGGGCTTGATTGATGAGTGTGGGTAAAGACCAGCTGAAATTCAGCACAGCATCTGCCCTCCAGTAGGTCCTATTGTTTACTTGTATTCAACTAGCATTGAAGTCAGAAGAAAATTTCATCTATCATAGTATATGGTTCCAGAAATTCCCTCAAAAATTCAATTCATTTAAGGACTACTATTAATATTTGGGTGACTATATGCATTTTTATAAAAGGTCAAAAAGATGGATGGATGGCCTGGATGGAATTTGTCCTTGTGCTGATAGTAGGAGTCTAAGACCTATCTCATAGCTGGGAGGTTCTACAGGAACCGTAGTCCATCCCCATGAAGTCTGTAAACACTTACAGACTTGGAAAATTACTCTTGCTACTTAGCAGTTATTTAGTGATAACTACATTAAAGCACTTCACAAAGTAGCACTATTATCCCAATGGATGTGGAAAACAGTAACTTCCAATTCCGTGACACGGTGAAGCAAAAGGCTGGGGTTTTATGTTCCTCCTCCTCACACTGAGTGTTATCTCCTGTTTGCCACAGAACAACTTTGCTATTTCTGGAAGTGTCAATGGGAGTCCAGTCCGTCCTTTGCAAGAACTGTAGTTGTGATGTAAATAATAAATGAGTGTGATGAAATGGGGAACGTGAGCACTTCCCATGTGTGTGTGCGTGTGTGCTGTGCTCCTGTGAAAGACACGAGCTTGGCCTGCTCGCTCTGAGCCGGCTTACACAGCCGTATGACTGCATTAGCACAGCACTAAAACCATGGATGTGCCCTGCTTGGGTGCAGGGTATAATACCCTGGCTTTGGCATTGCACAAGCATGCCACCCTCCCCTGGTTTCCACTGGTTGGGTGTGCAAACTTGGCATTGGTCTGGAGTATTCTATCGTAAGCATGTCCTGGTGGTGTTAGGAAGAGCTGTCATAGCTCTCAGGGAGTACTAGAAACTGCATCTCCCTGTTTCTGTAGTGGCAAGGTAATTATCTTCACTTGAGCCCTACACTAATGCATCTACACTGCAGCCAGTACACATGCCAGTGTCTTCTTCATGCTGTGTGAAACAACAGGAATCCCAAAGCCATAAGAGCACATGATGCCAAAACTTCTTTGCTTAGTCACATAGGTAGCCGACTGCTCTCTATTTATGTGAGAAAGGCTAGCAGAATTTGGCATGTGAAAAGAAAGATGTGCAGCTTTGCTTGAGCTAATGTAAAAATGTTTAATATTTCAGAGGTGTGCTATTTTTATATCTTATTGCAACCTTACTTTTTTTTTTCAGGAGCCCTTGTTTGCTGCACGAGTTGTTTATGATCTTCTGTTTTACTTCATTGTCATAATTATTGTTTTAAACCTAATCTTTGGAGTCATCATTGATACATTTGCTGATCTCAGGAGTGAAAAGCAGAAAAAGGAGGAAATACTGAAAACAACCTGTTTCATCTGTGGTAGGTGTTGCTGAGCTATTGAGATGTTTGATGGATAAAGGAGTAAAAAGAACTACTCCTCAATAAAAATGCATGAACCTAAGGTGTGACTGTCTTCTACAAGGAAAGTCTGTAAAAATGTCAGTTTGGTTCCAAATATATATATATAAAAATAAATATGCATATATTTTATATATATATAGATATATAATATGCATAATATATATGTTATATATAATACTCTTAGTAGGAGAAAGATTTGGTTTATGACTCAAAAGATAGCTTTGCTAAGTGGTGACTTTGCAGTCTCCACCCAGGATCTGAAGGAGAAGAGCCATGTCTCACACTCACATTATCACTACTAATGGAGGTGGTGCAGCTGCTGACTGTTTCACAGAGCTTGATGCAGGTGAAAGTACAGCTTGCTATTTCACAGCACAATGCATTCCAGAAGGGTAACAACAGCAAAATCTGCTTGTTTCACAAGGTGATATGAAACAGGGAGAAAAAGAATTAAATTAAAATTGTCCCCCAAAAAACTACAGATAACATGCAATTGAGGTGCACTCACAAAGAGGAGCAGACATTCAATACTGCAGGGGATGTTAGTAATACCTTTTTTTTTGTAGGCTGGGTGTTGTTTCCATGGCTGTACTGACAGGGATGAACACTGTGCAGAGCACAATGGCTTTAGTGCCTGTGGAAGGCTCCACAAGAGATCCAGGGTGGAAAGCTGTAACACTGATGCACATTTGTGAATCCTGTCCTTCCTCACTGTGGTATTCTTCTTCAGAGATTTCACCCGTTACAGGAATAATAAAAAAAAAAATTTGTTATGACTACAGCTCTGTAAAAACTCTATGAGACCAAAGCTGCAGAGACTCACCCTTGCTGCTAGGTCTAAGTGCACAAACAATCCCACTGCTGCTGAAGTGGGACTGTTCACATGCTTGATGCTAAATGTGTGCATAAATCTTTGCAAGATCAGGACCTAGATTACACGCTGTGTGCTCACCAGTATACATTTAGAAAGACTCAGAGCCAACACTTGTAAAGCACTTTATAGCCCTCAGCATAGAAGGCACTGTAAAACTAGCATATTTATTATATTGTTATTGTTATGAACAGGAAATATCACAAAAGAGAATAAACTCTGGAAGCACTGGAAGATTTCTGTCAGGAATGCTGTCTGCTCTGGTATTCTTGCCTAGCAGTTACTGTATGTGGTTATAGCTTTTAAATTAAGATCTTTCAAATTTATGATCCTTTAAATTAAGTTATGTTCCTTTCTCTAACGTATTAATGGATTTGGGTGGTTTTATGTGTAAATTTATTTTTTTCCATTATTTTCATGTCTTTCTGCAGGACTGGAGAGAGACAAATTTGATAACAAGACCGTTTCTTTTGAGGAGCATATAAAATCAGAACACAACATGTGGCATTATTTGTACTTTATAGTTCTTGTCAAAGTTAAGGATCCAACTGAATACACTGGCCCGGAGAGCTATGTGGCACAAATGATTGTGGTAAGTCAATTTGTGCACGTGCTTTATGCAACTGAGAGATGCTCCTTGCAGCTAGGGCAGAGATTATCTTTTTTTCCCCCCCCTCTCTGAACAATAGGAGACATCGATCTGTGTTTTTAAAGATCTTTTAATGTGTCTTTGGCAGTCTGCAGCAAAACCCAGTCTTAAGCGTAATGAAAAAGATGAAGGCACAGGCCACAGTCTCTGGTTTGGCGTTCGTGCTCTCATGCTCTGTGGATTCTGCTGCCTCATTAGCCAAACCAGGGGCAGAGGAGCATGCATCATAACATCTGCTGCTGCTCCGGCTTTGTCCAGTATCTCTGGGCTGCTGTCCAGAAAAATAACGTCTCCTGCTGAACAGTGAAACACAGGGTCAGTGTTGAGGGCTAGTGCTTTTCTCCTGTGACTGCTCTGAACAAGCTATTGAAAAGACCAAGAAGAGCTGCTGCAGGGATTTGAAGAGCTACAGAAACTGCCTCCTAAAGCACTGAGAGTATAACTTGGATTCAAAGAGAGGAATTTGAGGACACTGGGGCAGAGAGAGGTTTGATTACCTTTCATTTCCAGCCTGCTACCAAAGAGACAGAGGGTAGATTATCAAGGCTGTCTGGCCTGGGGCTTCATTTTTGAGGAATTCTTCCTTCCTGTTGGGATATTCTGGTGCAGCATTTTCTTCCCATGGGCTTCCTGGCAGATATTGCTCTACTTAAGGCCTATGCCACCGTCTGTGGCTGCAGAGCTGCCATATGTCTGGATCCTGTAACCAAATGTGCATCAGGCTTTGCTGTTTGTGCATTTCTGGAGCCACATTTATTACTGAGAGTATCTGTTAAATCACAGAATCATCTGTGTTGGAAAGGACCTCTGAGATCATCAAGTCCAACCCTTAATCCACTGCCACTGTGGTTACCAGACCACGGCACTGAGTGCCACATTCAGTCTGTTCTTAAAAACCTCCAGGGATGGAGAATCCACCACCTCCCTGGGCAGCCCATTCCAATGCCTGATCCTTCATCAAGCTTTTGATCACATATGCTACCCAAGCTCACTAGTGAAGGCCAGGGTGCCCTTTTAGTCCTGAGTCTGGCCAAGGGGAAGAGTCTTCCTTAGCTTCAGCAGTCTTCAAGTCAGGCACCTGGTTTAAATCCATCTCAGCTCCCTGCTCTGTCACTGCTGAAAGCTGGTTATTTATCCTGCCTTAAGACAGGTGTCTAGGATAGCTGAGGTGACTCTGGTATTGCTTTTCTCACTCCACTGAGAGCCTAAATGATTAGTTTAGACAAGATACCTAATTGGGAGCTGGTTAGTGTTAGAGGAGACGACTCCCACCCCCAATGCAGGCTTTCACAGAGCTTACCTTGGAGAACTCGTGTTAGTGGAATGGCTTGTGTTTAGGCAGAAGTGTATGCTTGAATGCTGAAATGAAATAGAGCTTTTGTAAGTGCTACTATCACTGCATGGAAAGGTGGTGTGGCAGGTGATGGGAATTTGGTGCACAGGTACAGAGGAACAGCTTATGTCCACGGAAATGTTGACCCTCCCATCTCGTTGCCCAGCTTAAGGTGTTTATACTGTTAGGTAGTAAGGGATCTACACTTCTACAGTATGGTGGGTGAGGTAGAAAAATTAAAACAAGTATTTGTACCTTCTGTTCCATTACAAGAAATTATTGGTAGTGTCAAGTTGTCCTCTTACACATGAAAATATTTTAGTGTATCTCAGAAATGCACTTGAATTCGTGGAATCAGTAACATCTCCAGACACTAGGGCTCATCTTATTTGTTGATTCCTTCCCTACTCCTCTTCCTTTGCCTGCAATGTTTGCATGATTTTAAACTTCACAAGTGTGTATGTTAAGTATTAATCTTTCATTCTAAGGGCTGCATTAATATTCATAGTAAGTGTATTCATCCTGTGGCAGCAGTGGTTTGACTTTTCTGATGTAATTCACTAATGTATTTTATGTTTGCATTAATGATTGGAACTCCTGTTTGAATATCTAAAATGTTAGCAGAAAAGTGCCAAAACACATGTGACCTCAAGCACTGAACTGATTTCTCAAAGCCCCTGTTCCTCTGTGGCATAATACTTGTGGTTTAAGTGGATAGTGGTAATCCAGATTTTGGGATTATTAAAACCTCTGAAGGAAGGTTTATTTTTTCCGTGGGTATATATGAAGTTAATGGTTGCTCTGGATGACAGGAGAGGTACATATGGACCTATAAGTATAAAGCTTTTACTGAATGGAAGAGGGAATGGGGAATTGGAGGGGAAAAAAAAAAACAACAAGCCAACAAACATTTGAATAGATTACAAGTGGCTGACGTGGGATTACTAA
This sequence comes from Florisuga fusca, assembly GCA_038090715.1. Taxonomy (NCBI): domain Eukaryota; kingdom Metazoa; phylum Chordata; class Aves; order Apodiformes; family Trochilidae; genus Florisuga; species Florisuga fusca. The sequence continues at coordinate 11,425,680 of JAAWXA010000019.1, forward strand.
TTGTATCTTTGTAGTTTAAGTTCCCAAGAACAAAATCTAGAGAAGGTGTGTGGCAGAAATATTGGTGCTGAAAGAAGTGAAGAAAAAAGGACTCTTTTTTCTTGGAGTCAGGGAAGTTAGGTATACTACATGGAACAAGGAATATTAAGAAATGAAAGAAAATAATCTGACTGGAAGAGTGAAGGATTCTGGAAGTATGACATGCAACTGGAAGAAGAGACTTAGAGATTTAGAGATACAGCTTTACTTATGACAAAAGAAGAGTCAGAAGACACTCAGAGGTGGCTTTGCAGCTGTCAGCTGTATGAGCTGATATACCATACATGTTTATGTGTTTCAAACACACTGTCATAGTAATGAGTGTAGCATGTGAGATGTACTACACTCCATGCAGAAATTAAGCCTGAGGTGTGGGTTTTGTCCTGAAGACAAAGAAAGAAGCTGATTCAGACTTTGTGACAGAATGAAAGCTGAGTGACCTTTCTTGTGATGCTGGGAAAGGTGACCTAGTCCCTGGTAAGAGACCCAAGTTGTGATTAGGTTATGGCACAAGAGAGGCAGACTTTCACAGGGGAAGTGGGGGTTGCCAGTGGAACTGACTCATTGCTGAATGATGCTCACTGAGGGTGGATGGCAATGTGACAAATATTTTTAAAACAGGGGGGCTGGAACAACAGGGCAGTCTCAGGACCTCTGTGAAGGAGACAAGGTGGAATGAGATTTTATATTTCAGGTAATACAGACTATGGCTGAAAAATCATGAAACATACTCCAGGAAAAGCTCTCTTAGCTCTACTGGATTTTATTATTATTAGGTATGCCTTTTATGACTGCTTCTGTGGCTTTAACAGATCAAACTCAAATTCTGTGTTTTCACAGACAGATTACTTAGAGAGAATTTCTACCCAAATCCAATCTTCAAGGCTCAGATCCATCCTTAAATACATTTAGGTCAGATTTTTGGAGTATCCTGCAGTAACTTTTTAAATAGATATTAGAGTTTAGCTCCAAGTATCATCATTCACTACCCCTACAATTGTAGTTAGGAACCAGTTATTATTTGTACTTGTCTACTAATGTCTTGCAAAGTATTGCCAAATGTAAGATCAGAATGCTTATCAGCATTAACTAGGTGCCAGGGAAAACGCCTACAATTTCTGATACTCTCTTTTCTCCATTGCCCAGACCCATCAGGCTGCAAGAATATGACTGTCTGTAATATGGCTCTCAGTCTTTTTTATATATCATTTGTCCAGCAAACAGTGAAGCACGTGGTTTGAAGGCTTGCTGATAGCACAGCTGGAAAAAAACCAGGAATATTACTGTGTTTTCATTTTGGAATATTATTTGGAAAGCTGGGTGCCAGAGGGATGGGAATCACTTGCGTGTCTAACTTCACTTCCCCAGTTTTCCACTTGAAGACAGGGAAAGAAACTTACAGGTTATGTTATTCACATCCCTCACTCAAAGGCAAGATTTTTGCTGGTCTCCAAGTTCACTTGTGTTTCTGTTCCAGAGGGTGACTTGTCTCAAGGCATTCCCATTATCTGCATGTCTCTGGCTTCAAAAGACCTTGGGCAGACCTTACTTTCTTCCTGTGGACTGTGGACATGGGCTGCAAGCTCCTATTGTTCCCTGTGATTTTGTTTTTCCCAGTAGCTCTGTGTTTGCTTCAGTGCTTACTTAGCATATTGCTCTGAGCAGTGACAAAAGTAATCAGTAGCTCTCCAGCTTTCATAAAGCACAGTATTATTTTTCTTTTTTTTTTTTTTTTCTTCCTTTTCTTTCTAGAAAAAGCATCAAGCATAAATTGTATTGTAAAACAAGGCATGGTTTATACACCTCGAGCTTTGTTCAGACAGTTGCTTTATGGAGATGTTGGTGGGAATAAAGCACTCCAGGTCTTCCAGGATGCCCATTCTTCTTGCACACTATCTTATATCAGTTATCAGGTGAAATATTAGTGAATATTAAATCAAGTCAATAGGTTTTATTATTTGTTCGTTATCCAGGACTCTTTTATGAAATCAGGCAGGTATTACACAATATCCAAAAAGACAGGAACTTTGAAAAGCTGGCTACATGCCTTGCATTTGCACTGAGAACCTGCATGAATGATTCCCTCTTTGAATTTTCATTCCTGCAGAAAAAAAATTTCTTATCTGACCCAATTGACCAGAAATACCATCCCTAGCAAACACAGAGATGCACATAACTTGTATCACATAGATGCAATAACTTTGAATGTTCCCTGTGTCTGTTTTTCAGACGAGACAGTTTAATATGATAACTGGAACAGTGAAGGCTTATGCCAAATTTTTATACTTCTCTTTTCAGAGGTGCAGTTTGTACGCACAGATTTCACCCAGCATTGGTAGCTGCAAATAGTCAGTAGAACAAAATGTAGATAAGATACTGAATTTTTTGAACCAGGACAGGGAGATATGAATTAGCCTCTGGTTTGTGCCTCCATTCATTTGCAAAAATAAAAGGCTATTGGCATAGTAATTAAATTAATTATTTATCCATTGGAAGAATGACAGACTTTAGCAAATGAAGCCCTAAAAGTTGTGTTCTCCTGTGCTCTGGCCACAGTTCTTAGCAAGTTTCATAATGGATTTTATCAGCATTAGCACTACCTGTCATAACTACATAATTGCAGCACCTAATTATATTATTACTTATTTACTCTAATTATGTAATTGGATGTAATTGGTGCAATTATGTAACTCCTCAATCAGCTGAACACTGCTCTAAAACCAGCCTGTGTTCATAAGAGTAGAGGATACTGCCATGTGTTAGACCAGCTCCCTAAAACAAGGCAATCTTTGGTGGAAAATCAAAGGTTCTGTTCTCCTGCCATTGGAATTGCTGGGGCCAGAAGCTGTTTATACAATGATAGTATCTTAAAAGTACTCCTTTACGTCTTGTTTCATCTGTAAATTTATCCCACCTGAAAGGCAAATTCCTCATCATAATCTCTCTTCAGGCTACTCAGGATCCCAACACCTCCACTGAAATCAAAAGCAAAATTCCCAACAGCCTTACAAGGACGAAGTAGAAGAGACAGATTGAGCAATACCACCCTGAAATTCTGAACAGTGACTTTCTTACTCAGTTATTTTAAAAGCACTCTGGTATCACAGCAATGAACGGTCATTGTCAACGTGACAAAGTATTTTAATGTCTTTGATTTAAATATGTTGAATATTTCAGCTTTTACTCATCTTTTTTATTTTAAATTATTAACTGAAAGATTTATCAAATATTATGGCCATAGCCACATAATGAGGAAAAATGCATTCCCCGTTTTGAAACATTCTAGTTGCTTTGTTGTTTGTTTGGGTTTTTTAAATGCTGGAGTTTGAAAATTGATCTGAATGTAGAGCTCTCTTGAACTGGTGCTGTTGTATTTCTTCTTCCTAGCTCCCCATGTTTATGCCTTCTTCTTCTGTTAGATACCCAGAAGTGGGTATTAAATGCAAAAGCAGCACTGGGAATAAAGCCAAATGAGCGACTGAGAAGCCTCACAATAACTCTCATTCTGCCCCTGCTGTGTGCTGGCCAGCACAAGCCCATTTCCCTTGGCATCCTTCTCTCCTGCCTCGCTGCTCTGCTCTGCATTTTTGCCATGCTCTCACCCTGGGAGCAGAGGTGTGATGTGAGCTGCTCCCCACGTTCAGATCTCAGCAGTGATGCTGCGAGGTCCTGACCAGAGTCACCCTAGGTGGCCGAGACCAACCAGCATAGCAGCAGGGACAGGGGACAGACTCCCTGCTGGAGCCAGGGTTACTTGCGTACAGTCCTCGGCACACCCGTGTGTAGCCTGCAAAGGGATTTTTTTCATTTTAATCAACCTCAGCAGAAGTAGCTGACTGTCAAAACAGCAAAAGCGTGAGCCAAGCGGAGCCTGACAGCTGTGGGCCCAGAGCCTGGCTGGCTGTCCTTTGACACCTCGGGGCAGTGAGATTTTGTCCCAGGGTTGGTTAATGAGCATGAATTCATTTCTGATGCCAAATCCTGGTGCACCCCTCCAGCCTGATGTCCAGCAGAATCAGTGGCCATCCCTGAGCAAACCGTGGCGAACCCTGGCTCTGGAGGAGGCAGGTCCAAAGGAACAGACAGGTGAGGTGAAGGCAGTGAAAAAATGTCACAAGGAAAGGGGAAGAGCACACCGACAGCAGGCAGGCAAGGAGGAGCAGGGTTTGTGGAACAAGCTGTTCTTTACTGCTGTCAATTTTTGTCAAAGAATGTAGTAAAATAGTAAGTTCTTAAGAGGGCTGTTGACCTCAGCTTTTAAAATACTACTTCTTTAGAGAAGACAAAAGGTTCTGACATCCAGACTTTTTCTGTTCTGTTACCAGATTTTTTTAATTTTGGAGGCAAAATTTTTCTCTGCTGATTTTTATCTCTAGTCTGTATGAAGTTGTCTTATATCTGAAGATTGCTAAACACAGTATAGGTACAGAGAACAACCTAAACCAGAGAAATGTGAATCCAAAGTGACATGAATGCTGCAGAAGGGACACTTAGCTTGTCAGGAAGACGCCGTGGGTGTGTTTTTCACGTGCACTCTGGTGATTCATCCCAGACAATTTAAGAAGTTTTCTTCCCCAGATGTCCACCATACCCTTCTGTTGCAATTAACCACAATAGCAGAGGGGGAAGGATGGGTGACGTGTTTGTTTGCTCCTGAGCTTCTGCAGTTAGCAGCCTGGAGTACTAATGTGAAAACTGATGGCCATTGATGTCACGCCAGTCTGAACTGCACTGATTGAGGAGAGAACACACTACTGATTCCACTGCCTCTTTATAGGTAGGATAATATCAGCAGATAAAGGGCATACAGCTGATAGAGGTGACTCCTTCAACTGCTACAGCTAAATCTGCCAGGGATTGTGAGCTGTGACTCTTAAACTGTCTCGCTACAAATAAAATGTATTTTTAAGGTTTCTTCATTACCATAAATTTTAGTTCACCATGAAGATTCTGATCTGGCAACTCACAGACTTGAAAATGCTTGCAGGACTTCTCCACACAAATGCTCTGCTGAAGTGGGACATGGAGTTTATAACTTTTTAGGAAGCTAATATTGCTCCCATTGTTAGGACTGATTTATTTTACTTTTTAAAACTGGCCTTCATCCAAATATTAGCAGATGTTATCAAAGCAAAACTTGAAAGGATAAGATGTATTTACATATCATTAAGCTATGCAACTTTTTCTTAATTACTTTTAAAAGACTGATATGATGCATGTCACATTATGAGTAATTACTAACCATGGCAGTAATGCCAAGAGCACAAAAACCGGGTGCTAAATAAGATCTGAAGTCTCTTTGACAGCCTAATTTCCTAGAAAATACAACGTTGTTTTTGTCTGCAGTTGGGTTTTCATAAAATAAGCAATTAAAGAAATACGCCTAAATGATTTACTGCTCCCTTTTTTTTCCTTTATTTTTTTCCTCCTTTTTTCTCTCTTTTTTTTCTCTTTTTTTTTTTTTTTCTCTCTTTTTTTTTGTTTCTTTGTTTTTGTTTGGGTTTTTTTTTTGCTGTGCTCAAAATAGTAAAGCAAGCGAGCACACAGCTCTCTCTCTCATTCCACGTGGAAGGAGTCCAGAGCTTCAGCTTAGGTGCACCAGGTCCCAGAGAAAGTCTTTTTTTCTTCATCAAGGCCTGCATGAATTTCACAGAGGATCTCAGAACTATGGAGTGGTGATAGTCACCAGAATAGAGCTGGAATTGTGCTTCACCCAGGGTCAACCACTGCTTGGACATATGAAGGGAGGTGTACTCAAATGTTATCCAGTCCAGTTCTACATTTACAGAATATATTGAGGCATTGTTGTTTTTCCTGCTGCTAGGTAGTTATTGAATTATTTCTCTACTGTTGCTTTTCCTGTTTTCAAAAATAATGTTCATTTCTGTAGGTAGTCCATTGCTGTTTTTGTTTCTCTGTACAATTTTGCCTCTACGTCTTATGGAAGTGCTGAACACCTCCCTCTCCACTTCATAAAATAAGCAATTACAGTAACGTGCCTAATTAGCTGATTTCCTGCTCATTTGTGCATTGCTCAGAGCATGAAAATTTAGCATCACACGAGGACTTTGCAGCTTTGCACAAAGCTCCTGTTCCTCAAGTGAGCTGAGCATCTCCTTTTCTACTTCAGGGGCTCTGCATCCTCCATACATGGGCTCTTTGGTCTGCCATAAATAATTTAGTTGACCTGCTTGGATTAGGTGGTGTGTGAGGTACAGGTAAACAAAGGGAAAGGTGAACTTCATTTGGTACCTCATTTTAAAAGCTTGAGGTTTTCATGGCTTTATGTTTATACACACTCTTTCCAGCCAATATTAATTATCTTGTTGCCGCTGGAATGGGAAACCACGGGTCTGATCCTGCCTCCTTAGAAGTGATGCCATTAGCTAGAGTGGGAGAAAGATTGCTATCAACAACAGGTGCTGCAGCACAGGCAGATGTGCTGTGTAGTGAGGGTATGGTGATAACCTTCAGCCCCTAGCTGACTCAGGAAGGGAGGGAATGGCCGTGCCTTTACATGGTGCCCTTGTCCCTGGTGCCTCCATACTCAGCACCTCATGTTTTTCTGAATCCCATAGAGGCAGATCCCAGCATCAATGCATGCCTGTCTTATTTTCTTTTTCTGAATAAAAATCTCTATTGTAATGGCAGGTTACACAGTGGAGGCCAGAAATTCCTAAAAGTATGTTCATTTAGATTGGGGGTTCTGTCCCCCTGAGGTCTGAAATCAGTGGTTTGATACAGCCCAGCACTAGTCTTCTTGGACCCTGTGGTATTGTGGCCCAGTTGTAAGCTTTAACATGATTTTCTCTGCATCTGAAAGGTTTGGCCACCTGTCTGTTGACCAGTATTTAGACTTTAAAATCTGTTTTTGCTATTAAGATATGTTCTGCCTTGATAATACAGTGTAGTCACAGCCTCCTCGTCTTCCTTCCAACTTCAATTTATTCAGTTCGCAAATTAAAATAAATGAGCCGAGTTAGGTTCCTGTTTATTTGTTTGCTGCTGGCCTTAAAAACTCACGGAGGGGTCTGGACATGAGGCTGTGTTCCTTGAAACTTGCACATCCCCACGAACATGGAGTGGAGGTGTTCCAGCTGGAGTGCCCTCAAGCCGAGCAGCACTGCTGGCAGGACACAGGCTGCGGTTCCCTGCTGGAATCCACTCCTGCCTTGACCTGCCAGAGACTAGAGCTGTTAGCTTTCCAGGCAGCTTGCAAAAGCCATCTTTTATCCCTTTGTTCAAGAAGCATGTGGCCTTAGATGGATCTGTGTGTGGGCAGACCTTTATTATGCGATTTCAAATGGTGGAAGGGCTCTCCAAGGCACTGGATAGGCACCTACTGTTGCGCTTAAAATCCTGGCAGTAACAGGGACTCTCATGGGACTGGCTGTGTATGGCTTTGCCTAATGAAAGCTGGACCTTAACTGAGGTCATGGGTAATGATAAGAAATTCAGCTGCAGAGGAACGATGTGATGAGCAGATCCCAAAGCGTGTAAACTGAATTAATTTGATTTTGCGCTATGGGAGAAGCAACAAACACAAAACACTTCAATGCTATTTGAGAATATTGTTGCAACATTTGAAAACAATTACTGTTCTTTGGATTACAGTGGTACTAAGATTCTGGCTTCTGCAGCCAAGGCAGACAACCACAAATCCTGAGGAATCGAAGGACTATGGGTTTGCCCCAAAATGTAAGGGCAATTATTAAAAGAAGGGGAGATGAGTTTGCAATTGTTGCCTTACCAAAACCACCATTTAAAAGGTACATAACAGTGAATCTGGTTGGACTTGAAATAGAGCAGTGAGATTCTGCAAGAAGTAAACCAGGGTAAGGATACAACAAATGTAGTTTTGCTGCTGAGTTCTCACAGTTCAGAGACACCAAGATCTGGGGGAGCTGGGTGCAACATTAGTGTGCACTTGTTTTACAAGGTGTTATAGATATGAAATAATTTCTCTTCTGTATTTGTCATGGGAAGAAAAATCCACCAGCCCATGTTACTCTGCATGGATACATTTATCAGTTTGTATAGCTTTGGTCTCATTGTGCCATTTATCTTCTGGAATCAGCTTTACAAGATTTGTGTCAGGTTTTCCTATTTGGTTGGAAGGCTAGTTCGGGAAATCTTCTCTCTTCTTACTGTGGTGGATGTGTATATGATAAAAAGCTAAGATTGCATCATCTTTAATAAAAGAGAAGATATATAGCCTAAAGAAATCAGATTAGTCTTAGAGAAAGAAATCAATCAGACTGGCAAATTGTATCTGTGGGACAAAGTGCAAAATGTTTGTTTCATACAGTATTTATTGAACAAATTTGTTGAGAAGATGGTTAAAAATGCTCTGCAGGGGAAAAAAAGGGGAACCATTTTGTTCAATTTAAATGACATTGATGTATTTTTTACAACATGAAATCTTGCAATATTACCAAAAACAGTCCCTGATAAAGTACTTTACACAATTGCCTCATAGGGTATTTTGAGATAAAAGTATATATCGGAGATTGTAATTTGGCTGCATCCAATTTATATATAATGGAACCCACTACAGCCATCCTACAAAATTCAATAGATCAGGAATCACATTATACTTCTGTGAGTTTGGGGTAGTAGGAGCTTTGAAGAGTCTCCAAAACAAACAGGCAACTTTAAATCATATTTAATGAATCCTGTGTATTTTGTACACATGTGATTAAAATGTTTTGTCTCTGTTTTTCATTTTGCTGGGTGCTGCTGAAGGAAAATTGTGAAACCAACCGGGTTTGTGAAACCAATCATCTGCTGTTTCTCAACAGAAAATGTATTTTAACTGAACAGAGAAAACCATATTTAAATACTGGGCTGAAAAAAAACCCCAAGGAAAAAGAAAGAGCAGATCTGTACAGAAGATCCATTTCAGTGTCTTCCTAGCAATGTGAGCAAGAGCACTAAATGAAAACGCAGCATAGACAGATAGAGGTTCACAAAATACCATGGTCTTTTTTTCTTTTATTGATCAGTGCTTGCAGCTTCTTTCAACAGCACACTGTAGATACAAACCCGAACGAATGGATGTTTCACCTTGAGGGCCTGGTTTTGCTGGTTTCCACCAATTTCCCACAGGGAATAAAAGTGCTCCATAGTGCTTCCCAGGAGGCAGGTGGCACCTTGTGGGATGTGCCATTCATCCAGCCACAGCCAGATCTTATGAGGGGCCTCTTCTTGGACATCGTGTCTGCATGGGCAAGGAGCTGTGGTCCCCATGCAGAGGGCTGTACAAAACCCATGGGCAGCAAGCATTTGAATGAAGCAAGCAATCTGAAAGCAGGCTGGTAGTGTTCAGGCCCTTAAGGCTGACAAGGCAACCATTGCTTGGTGGTTTTTTGTCAAGAGACACGTCAAAGAGAAACCTCCATCTTTTTCCTCTCCTCTGATACTCGAGTATATGTGCTTTATGCAAGTGTATAGTGTATGCAGGATCACACTGTTGCTTAAAGAAATGTATGGCCCATTGATGATATGTAATAATTTTAATGAATTTTAAAAGAAAAAGTTGTTCTTTAAATTGTCCTTTTGTACCACACCATGTGCTAAATACCTCAGAGTCAAAATAGGCCCAAGGCAGGAATGTTCAAAATGCCTCTACTCTGGCAGTATCCTAAACCAGAACAATCGTGCTGCAATCAGCAAAGCTCTGCCTGTGTGAAGCTGAGAACAAGGTCAAGTCCTGAGCTTCTGAAAAATGAGTCTCCAGCTGAGTCTTTGTATTTCCCAAAGATTCTGTTACACCAAATTGAAGCTAAAGCTAGGAAATGGACAGTACTTGCAAAATACAAGGTGTCAGAATACAAGGCCAGAGAATTAAAGCTAAATGTGAAATAACCCCATAAATTTTGTCAATTGTATGCCTGAAACCTGTGCTACAAAAGATATAAAGTAAAGGTCATGGTTTGGAGTTTAACCGTGGCGTTAGACCCTGATCCACTGGATCGTATCAGCACTTACATTGACAAAAAAGGGTCAAAATCTGTGGTGTCCTTACCGGCTGAATGGTAAGTACGTCTCTTAGGAGCAGACATCATCTCTGTCCCCAGCAGTGCCATGGTGCTGTAGGGTGTATTTACACTGCAGTGGGATTAGTGCCATTGGCTTTTGTCTGGAGGTCAGTATCCATAGTGCCCCTGCTAGCATGATTTGCAAAAGAAAATCAGAATTAGAAGATGAGCAGGAGAAGGAGGGCTTTGCTGGGCTAGCGCAAGCAGTTTGAGAGGAATGGCAAGGGACTGGAGAAGCACTGTAATTCTGTTTATTTTTAAACACGGGAAGCAGAAATACCATTACCATCCAGATAGGTGTGAGCCAGTCAGAATTTGCTGAAACGATGTCAGGGGTAGGGTGGAAAGGAGAGAGAAAAAGAGTTTAGAGCTGTGGGTTTGGCTGTGGTGGGGCTGCATGGGCAGCTCCACCCCTCTCCTGTACCAGGGCTGCTTGAAGAGGACCCGCTCTTGGTTCTGGTCTTGACAGCATCACTGCAATGAGCTGTGAAGAAAGAGACAGGGAAGTGCCAGGTGCCTCTGCACAGGGGCTGCCATTGCATTACACTGTGCTTCCCCCACTGAGACAGCTGGAACTGAACCACAGCCTCCCATGCTGCCATTAAAAGGTTCTTTTACTAAGGACATGTGCACTTAATGTCAGAATATTGAAACCATACCCACGTGAATAAAGTTAGTAAGCCAGTGATTTATTGCTGTTTCAAATCTCTGTCTAACCACAGTAAATTTCTGCTCAGTAGTGACAGTCTGTGTCCACATGCAGGCTGTGATTTACAGTTCTGAGTTTTGTATCAACAACATCTGTTTAACAAAAGAAAAAAATATTAAGCCAAGAACATTTATTTTCTAATCTCCATACCAGATGTTGTTTCGTTATTCATAAGATCCAGGGATTATATTAGAAATAATTTAATTATTTTAAATTAATAATCTGCAATGTTTTTCCTAAAGCATGTCCTGTAACCAGTAGCAACATAAAAACATAGGAATGCAGAAAAATAAACTTATATTTTGCACAAATCTATAATTATACCTATTTTAAGGGCACAAATATTAAGCACCAAATCCTAGCTTCAGATGGTAGCATTGGGATTCTTGAAGATTTGCGGGGGAGAATATCAATTCTCAGGATTATGACAGAGATAAGGTGGCAGAGAGCCATTGAAACAGCGGAATAAATCAACAGTTTTGAAAAGAACATGTGCTGCAGGGAAGGGAGGAGAGGAGAAGAAAACAGGGCTTCAAGGAGAACGGTCCTGGGGTGGGATACAAGCAGAGGCCCTCCAAGCATGCTGAAGCCACACCATGCTCTTGTCAGTCCCCATCCAGCTGCGGTCCCCTGGTACCTGCAGGTCCCCAGATTCCCACCCAGAAGGCAGCTGGAAGGTGCAGTCTCAGTGTGTTGGTTTCTGCTTCATTTGGTTTCTGCTTCATTTGGTTTCTGCATTCCTCCTTCTGTGGTAAAGTTGCTCAGGGCTGGAGGCAGGATTGCTTCCCTTGCCTCACATACTTAACATTTGCATATGGTTTTGCCCACAACAGTGGTACTGGATCCCATTCAAACTTGTGGTCTTGAGTGCAAAAAACTATTTTCCTGATCATTTCCAACCCTTGGAGGTATATACGAAGTTACTTAGGGGTGTTTGATAAGCAGAAATTTTGGGGTGTCTATTCTTGGAAAAGCAGGTCCTTTACAGAGTTACAAGCTGTGCATCACAACTGCCTCACTCCACATCAGAGAAAAAATATTTCCCAATTTGAGGATGTTTGTCATTCCTCGCCATGATTTTTGCGTGGATATCACAACCGGGAATGCTGATACTGAGACATTTATAAGTGACTGAGACATTTATATCAGTCCTGAAGTACTCTGAGTTATTCAGAATTACAGTGATAGATTCTGTTGCAACCTTCAAAAACATTCAGCCAAGTTAAAATTAAAGTAAACACAATCAATGACCTGCTAAAGCAGACGGTGGGTCTATGTTATGGTTCCAACCTTCTTTCAAGGGGAAATGGATTTCTGTATTTTCCTAGGAGCCAGGGAACCTGTAGAGTGTATCAGTCCAGTGTAGACCCAGCCAGACCTTTGAGTTTTCTTGTTGTGTAGAGATTTATCTGTAATTGCCAAGGTTTATTTTTATTTTCCTTGAATTACTGTTGTGGATGCATATAGATGCGTAACAATTCCTAATTTCCCTCCCTATATTCTTGTGCAGCACAGGTTGCTTATCAAATACGGTCTTAACATTAAAGTGTCAAACAGGATTTGCAGAAAGCTATTTGGGTTTGTAGTTTAGGGTGAACGTTTATCAAATTGTGGATTAGCAGAATCATGCACTGAACTAAATTATTATTGTCTGTGATTAAATCACAAGGTGGTTATTGCCCTGTGTCATCTAAAGCACAAGATAGTTTAAATCTTTAAAATCCCTTTTTAAGGTGGCTATAGGAGCTATGTAACTACTGACTTTTAGGAACAGGCTGTCCCTAGGCAGAAAAAGAATAGCTTTTGAAAGGTCGTTTGGACTGATCATGCCCTGCTTATACTGGCAACAGCTCTGGGAAGGGAATGGAATGGATGGACTTATTTACGTTTCAGACATACAGGATAATTTCTCAGTAAATAGATCTCTCTGTACCCAGCGCTAAAGTATTTATTCAAGGTGCTGGACTCAAAAAAGAGGAGCCAACAGCCTGTTTGTTCTCCTGCCTGAAAGGACACCAGCTGCCTGCTCATGAGCAGCAATGTTGAGGGTTTGTTTGCCTTCATGCTGAGGCATGGGTCCTAGGGCACAGCCAAGTTGCAGAGGGTGAAGCTGTGCTGTGCGCCCCTCAGCACCAGTGCAGCAGGGATTTACCACCCCAGTGGGCACTTGAGAGGCTACAAGCTTTTTTAAGCTGATGCAGGCTTTTGCAAGCATGCCAAGGGGGCTGCAGTTCACTGCGGGGTGCATGAAGCACCTGGCTCAGCATGCAGTGGCATTGGTAGCAAACCTTCATGGCCATGTCCATGCTCCTTCTCTGTACCCTTCAGCAGGCATCTAGCTGAGAAGCTCAGAGGGCTTTAAGCATGCTCTTTTCCTCAATCTTGTTCTTAGGTAACAAATAACCCTCCTCATGGCTGTCTCACTTGCCTCAGTGAGTCACCAAGCAGTGAACAATCTGTGCCAGACAGGGAATTGGTGGGCTGGGGACATGGAGAGCAGTCTCCTGCTCTGATGTGTGCAGCTGGGGAGGTCACCACCTAGGAGGAGTCAGGAGCAGTCATCACTTCTTTTCTTTTTGAATAGATAGGAGGGAAGTCCTGAAAGATTTCATGTTGCAACAAGGGGTCACAGGGTAGAAAGGGCTGAGAGTCACTGCATTAGAGTCTGCTGGAGAAATGAAAGTCTGGTACAGGTGATGGTGCCATGGCACTCTGAGCCCATGGCAGTTTCACCAGCAGAAAGTGTGCATTAGGCTGCCTTTGCTCCTCTGCTTCATCCCCCTTGTCCTACTCTTTGACCTATTTTCTCTCATTGTTATCTAGTAATCTAATTTTTTAAGTCTCTGCCCAGTCTTTCCTGCTGGTTGCAGCTGATCCATCTCGCTGCTAGCCCCTGAAACCAGGACCTCCTAAAGAAACATCCCTCTGCCAATTACTCCGGAGGCATGGATTCAGCTCAGCGTGAGAGCTCGATTGAAGCCAACTGGCTGTGCCAACAGGACAGCAATGGCTCGAGAGAGACTTTGTACAAACTGTAGAAATTCTAAGCAAATTTCTGAAGTATTTTCTCCACCCATGCTTGAACAGAGCTAGCAAAGCCAGGAAAATGGCAATGTTTTACCAAAAGAAGGACTTAGCCTGTAGCTCTCCACTCCCCCTGGAAGGCCCACAGAAGGGAAGGAGAAAGTTGCACACAGAACTCCAGGAGACAGACACAAACTTTTGCTCTGACCGTGCCCCTCTGAGCAGAAGGGTTTGAGGTTTCTCAGAAAACACGAGCAGCAAATCCTCTAAGCCCTGAGATTTCTCAGGCATGTGCCCTCGCCACTGGCACCTCGCGGCTACGTGTACCCGGAGTACCTTGCAGAGAAGTGTTCTCTCCACATGAGCTGTGATTCCTGCTGGAGTCCTGCCAGCTGGGGGGGAGATGGAGGGACTGAGCATGCTGGATCACCACCCGAGATGTCTGCTCTGCTCGTGTGCAGTCTCTTTGGCCAGCAGCCTTTTGCCTCGCCCCATCTGCCTTTTTCCCTTCTCCTCCCCTCCACTTCTCCCTCCTCCGTCCCAAGCTGAATTGAGGGAGAGGAGGCTGCAGCTCCTTTCTGCCCCTGCAGCCTTCCTGTCTGGCTGACTCTCTGCCCTGGACACAGATGTATACTCAAAACATGAATTCTGCAAGGCACTCGTTATGCTTGCAGAGAGAGTGTGGAGCAGGAAGATAGTGGGATCTGTAGGTGGTCTGGGAATAGCTGTATCCTGTGGGAGAATGAAATGACAGTAACGATATAACTGTGTTCCAGCCCCACTTGTTTAGAAAGAAGACTTCAGTACATTTTAACAATTAATTCCCTGTCCACACAGCCCCTTTATTGAAGTGTCCCATCTACATACCTCACCCTCTGTGAGCTCTTTTATTCTCCAGTTGTGTCATCTCACGCTAACCTGGTGGCTGCTGATTGAGTCCTGTGGCAGCTGTTTCCAGAGGTTTGCCCTGCTCCCTGCCAGCAGCCTATTTCCCTTGTCCAAATTGCTACTCGGTCCCAGACAGGGTTCAAAATGTCTGAGTGAATGCTATCCTAGGCAAAATGGTTGGATTTCAAAGAATAATAGCTCAGGTGTGACAGATAGCACCCTGCCAAGTGCCACCCCTGCACCAGTCAGGCAGGAGCTCACCTGCAGTGCAGAGGAGGCACGTTAGGGTTTTAATGTGTTAGTTGGTCAAGGTGAACCCTGGACAGAGCCCATAAACATTTAAGTCCCAGAACAAATGTTTGGGGTTGTACAAACATGTTAACCACCTCCAGTTAATTGGCAAGCAATTACCTTGAAGTAAAAATAGCTTTCCCGTAGCCCAGCAGTCAGAGACTGCCTGTCCCCCCTCCCTGCCCCTGTCAACGCTTTACAGATCACTGAAATTTTCAGCAGAGGAGCTCTGTCCAATTTGCCTTCTGGATCCTGGCAGGTTTGTGATCAAAAGTTTTTTGTCCTCAGGAGAAATTGCTGTTTGTTTGTGGTATAGGCTCAGCAAATAGGGCTGTGCACCAGAGCTCATTTTTATGCTGCCCTTTCATAAAGTTCTGCCATTCATAATGCAATCAAAAAATAGGGTAATATTGACCAGCAAAAGTATGCAGTTCAGCAAAGGAATATACCTACTGTGTGCACTGTAATGGAACTGCTGGTGAAAGCTAGATAACTATTTTTAACATAAAGACAGGTTGGCAGGCTAGAATGTGTTTCCTACTGACCTACTAAATTTTTAATCTTTCTGATACTTTGCATTACAAAGATACACAGCTGGACTGGATTTCATGAGATGTGTACATAGCTGAGAACCAAGAAACAAAGGCCTGCTTGCACCCAGCACAACACTTGGGACTACCAAGTGAGAGACCTGTGGCTGGCTGTTTGACCCATTGTCTCTCTACTGCCCAGAAAAGCTATAGAAGTCAGTAGCATATTTCAATGAGGTCTCTGGGGCCATGCAAAGCCATCAACTTCTTTTAGAACTTGAATCAAGTCCTTGCTTGGCCCTCCAAATTTTGGCAAAAAATGCCTAGATCTTTTTGGCCTGCAACTAAGCCACAGCTGGTTTTTTTCCTGGGAGAGATTATCACAGCACTGCTGGGAAGGAAAAGCTGGGCACACGCTAAAATTTGGGTCTGTCATTGAGCTCCTGTGACTCTGGGGCTTTTGGTGGCCAAGATGAGCTGGCACATGCTTCAGGTTGGTTCCAGCTGAAGAGCTGCCATCAGCACCACAAACATCATGTGGCAGCAAGCGAGGTGCTGTGTGCTCTGTCCCTGTCTTCACCCGCTCCTGTTCATGCCTTTTCCCAGGAAGTAAAAAAATGTGCCGAGGAGGAGGGAAGCAGGTGACTCTGGGAGGCTCAGGAGAGGCAAGCCCACTGAGCCGGCATGTCTGGCATCCACACGGACTTGTGTGGTGTTCCCCTGGATGCTGCAGCATGGTGGAGGGTCAGTCCACAAAAATCTTTCCAAGGCAGTTGGCGGTCTCTGCTTTCCCTCCTGGAAGAGTGAAGGAGTGGCAGGAAAACAAAACTAGCAAAGTGCATTTCACAATCCTGGCAGCAGTACTCGGCAAACAGAAGAACCGCAATGATGGAGTCTCAGATTGCTCTCCCTGTGCAGCCTGGCTTCAGAAACTTTGGCGTTATGGCAAGCCTGGCCAAAAAGGGCTCCTGGCTCCTTAGCTGGCTGCTCTGGCCATGTGGCCTTGTTTTGGGTATCTGCAGGTGCTTCAAGCAACAGAAGCTGTAAAGAGTGCAGATACCAGAGCTTTCCAGGAAACATTCAGATACAAGTACAGCTCTGTTTGCTCTAGCTCCTTTGATTTGCCTTCTTTCTGTGCCTGTTAGTGGCAGACAAATTTGCTGGCAAGCATTTTGGAAAAAAAAAAAAAAAAAAAAAGAAAATAAAAAGGCATTGATCCAGAAAGGTACTGTGCACAAACTAAGCTTAGTATAAATGAGTACACCTGCGCTTACTGCTAGGCACGTGATGAATGCTCTGCTAGATCCAAGCCAAAATAATTTTAAAATGAGTATCAGTGCGTACTCGTGGAAAATGAATGCTGGTCTTGTAAGCAGAAATACATGCAGCAGAAACAGGAGTGTGCCTCTCGGTGTGTCCGCTGGGGATATCCAGCAGGGAGGGTCATGTGCAATCCTTTTGAGCTCACCAGCAGAGCTGGTGAAAACAGGTTTTGATTTGAATGAGTTATGACCCATTGAAAATGGCATCATGCGTAACCACAGTAAATTGTCATAATGAGATCACGAGGCTCAAAAAGTGGGCAGTGAGGAAAGAGGCCTCATTCCTCCAGTGCACACGGCTGACTGAGCCCTAGGCTGCAAAAAGCAACAGAGGGGGCACCGTCTTATTCCCTGAACATCTTTTTAGTTTAGTGACAGGACCAGAGGCTACTCAGCCAGACAAAAACTCATTAGAAGTTTTGAGTTAAAAAGAAGAAAAGAAGCCAAAATTTTTATGTCTTTGCGTTTAGTCCTATCCAGAGTAATAGAGGGGACCAGGCGAGTACAAACACTGCAAAAACATGAATTACTGTAAATTCTTCCATGCTTACTGAAGGTTAGCTTGGCTTTTTCTAAACCATGTTGCTGTAGGAGGGGAGGGGTTGTTGATCAGGGCAGAGCACTATGCAGTTGAAAGCAACTCTCCCTGGAAGCATTATAAAGCTGTATTCACTTGACACATCCCTGGGCTCACAGCTCTGCCAGGACAGACTGTGTGGACCCTGCTCAAACACGGCTGTCCTGGGCTGGCCAACTGTAAATACTGCAGAATCATTGCTGGCTTTTCTATTTTCATGGTGAGGCAGAGTCTGAGGCTACAGACTTCGATACCCTTAAAACTTTACCAAATACCAAGCACAGACCTCATAAGTTGCACAGCTGCTGCCTGTTAGGAGTCTTGTGGGTGGACTTCTGGAAAGAACTCCTTTTCTTTCCACCTTTTCTTTTCAATATAGTTCTGTTTGTGTGAGGCCGTTCACAGCTCAGAAGTCTGGAAGAAGCACACTGCAGCTCATTCTGTTTCTCTTCTAAAGTTATCAAGTGCAGGTGTCCATAGAGGCATGTTGCAAAACACGCTGCATATGATCTGACCACATCCTCCTGCTCCCCACAAGGTGGAGGGCAGAGGTGTGTTGGTGTAACACATCACCAGCCACAGGACCAGTTCCCTTTGTCTTGTGCCTTGAGGCAATCCAGATTGCTTGCCACATGGCTGCCACCTAGGTTTGCACTCTTCAGTCTCCTCTGTCTGTTATACTTTGCACACAAATATGTGTCCCCGAGCTAGTGAGGCAGTTCAGGCTCATGCTGATACATGGCACCTTCCTGACTCATATCATCTATTCACAGTATTTTTTATTATGATTAAATTCATAGCCTGAGTCCAGGAATAGAGAAACACCCAATTCAGTTCCATGCTCATAACTTAGCAGGTTAGCCCTTGGCCATGGGGTTGTGCTTGCGCTTACCTAATCTGAATTGCATGCTTGAAGCCTAAGCCATTCCCAGGACCCCAAATCTTCTTTTGTGGGCAGCTGAATCCAAGGTCCCTCTGCCCTTGCAGTAGGCACACTCCAGGCCAGTCTGGAGAGGACTTTGGCTTGTCTTGTTTTCCTGATGTTGGCTTGCTGACATTGCTGCAAGGGCAGCCGAAATAGATGGAAGCCAGCCAAGCTGAAGAGACAGTGGGGAAATGTGTCCCTGCATACACTTAACAGCAAAGCACGGGGAGCACTTGGGCTTTCCTGGTGCTCATGTACCAGATAAGTGTCCCCGAAGCTGCCCCAGAGGGAGTTTCTGCATTTCAGAGCCATGGATGAATGTGTCAACACTGCCCACACTGCAATGCAGTTAGAGCTGTGGGGAGCCTAGAGTTTCCAGTTGGTGCCTTCTTTGTAGCTAAGAAGAACCAAGAATAAAAATGCTTGTGTAAAATGCTTTCTGAATTGGTTACTTCATAAGCTTATTTGCTACGTGTCATCCACTGCATAGAAGTCCTGACTTTTCATTCTCTAGTCTCAGTAGTACTGCATAAACCCCTACTAACATTAACAATTTTTCTAATACCCATGTAGGAGAAGAATTTGGACTGGTTTCCTCGGATGAGAGCCATGTCCCTGGTTAGCAATGAAGGTGACAGTGAACAAAATGAAATCAGGAACCTGCAAGAGAGGCTGGAGTCAACCATGAGCCTTGTAAAGCAGCTTTCTGGTCAGCTAGCTGAGCTCAAGGAACAGGTAAGTGCCCTGCAGTGGGCAGCAACATGATCGTGTGTGGGTGGACATGCTACCTTTCATCAGCTCACAGTCAGGACAGTGTTACAAAAGACAGTTTTGTCTTAGAAAGGTTTTTTTGCATTTTTTTTATCTTTCCCTTCTGTAAGCTTTTTGAGTAGGTACACTGATAGGGGTTTGGAATGTAATTGCACTCTATTAGCAATGGCAGAAAACAGGTGAGGAGAAGAACTGAGGGCGAAGTATTCCTTATAAATGCAATGTTCTCAGTGTGTGAGGATAGAAGGAAAACTGCAAAAGTGATGAGGGGCTTTTCAAAAAAAAAAAAAAAAAAAAAAAAAAAAAAAAAAAAAAAAAAAGGCTTAGTATCAGAAATAGCTGTGAACTGATGGGAGTCAGGTGAAAAGCTTTCTGAACCCTACACTTGGATTTCTTTCGATAGTGGAGATACATCAACAGTGCTGTTGTGAATACAATTTGCCAAGACTGTTGCTTTGCTTGTGTCCTGCTTGTCTTTGTGCCTCTCCCACAGCTCTCCCTTCCCTGCTGTATGGATACCTGCTGCTGCCCTCCCTTAAAGCTTAGCTCCTGCCTAAACCACCTTATGTATTTTCTTCCTCTTTGGGACCAAAAGGCCAGCTCCTTTTTGTTAAAGATGCTGGTCACCTCTGGTTTGCTCATTACAGTTTCAGAAAAGCATCTTTGTGTTTTCTTTATGGGAAGCACTTCAGTGGTATCAACAGAGGTATCTAATTATCTCCTTCAAATCCTTCCTTAAAACTCTTTTTCCTTGTGAAAAAACTCAACAAAAGCTTAGTCTGGATGTGCTGAGGCTGTTGCTTATTGTGCTTACCCATACCATCCTGGTGAGTTTTTTTCTTCTCCCTCTGGCTGAATCTCTTCTCTCCTAGCTTAAATTTAAACTCTGCAGCTGGGACCCTTTTAATTCTGTGATTATACAGCACCAAGTGCAAATGCTGTCCCTCTGCATGGCTAAATAACACAATAGCAGTGCAAATAATACACTGCAAGACCTGTCACTGAATAATGTACAAATGAGAATAAAATGTCCATGCTTTGCAGGAAACAGGTTTCCCACTTCAAAGGTGTCTCTTACTTGTAATTTTCAATGCTGAAGAAAAGAATTCCACTCCCTGTTGTTTTGCTTATATGTATCTTGCTCTGTGACTGCTAAATAATAGTAAAAAGAAAAAAAAAAAAATCTCAACTCCTCTCTCTCTGCCTTTCCACCTTAGATGACAGAACAAAGGAAGAATAAGCAGAGGCTGGGCTTTCTTGGATCAAACACACCCCATGTGAATCATCACATGCCACCACCCTGATACCACGGGGAGAAGCCGTGACTAGCCTTTCATCAGTATTCCTGCTTTTATTATAGAATAAAAAACTGAGATCGAGAGGAGTGAACAGTGCCTATTGTTACAAAGTTAAAAACAACCAAGTGCCAAGATGTTAAGTGGTTTAGCTCTGGGAACAATTTGTAGCTGTTTTTCATGGTTGAAAGGGACCACAACTTAGAATGGGAGAAAATACAAGGGAGCTCGTTTGTATTTGTTCACGGGGCCTGACTCAGCTGCCTTTGTGCTCTGCAACTCGATGGCTTTGGTGGCAGCTGCTGCGTGCGACGGAGGTCAGGGCAGCGTTTGGCCGTATCCCTAGAGCTGCCGTGAGACTTCTCCCTGAAGGGCTGGGATAAGCAAGAGGAGCAGAAGAAGGGGACGTGTTTATTAAAGCAAACACAACAACCTGGTTCAGAGTCAGTGGAAGTCGTTTCTGGCTTATTTGCCAAATAGCAAGATTAGTCATATTTGCTTGGCATTTACTATTTTTTAATTACCGTAAATACGGCAGTTGAGTAAGCAATAATGTTGCTTCAGGTAACTTCTACCAGGAGGGAAAGGGGAGAAACCTCAAAAGACTGGGGGAAAAAAAAAAGAAATAAGAAAAAAAAAATAGAATTGCAAAGAGAAACATTAACGCTTTTGAATTTTAGCTGTCACCATGCAATTTCTTATTTATAACATGGAGCACAATGGATCTACAGTTGTGGGGATGTTATGCACATAACACTGACAACATAACTGGAAGTGATTTCTTTCTCCTGGCTTCGGATGTTCTCGATTAATGTGGCCATGAGATTTCACATGCTGAGGAGTTAAACTGTGGTTTAAATTTAAGTTCCAATGGAGGATTCAGGAAAAAAAAATTATACCTGTAGTTTGAAGCACGCATGAGATTCTATTGTTTTCTTTAAAAAGCTTAGAAATGTATTTCTGCATGGAGCTGTAATGGTGTCATTACCTTCCATAAACTCATCTTCAGCGAGAGCTGACTTGAGTAAATAAGCACCATATTTTGCCAGCTTGCTTGTGAGCTAAAGCTCCTGTGCTCAGCCTGCCTTTGCCCACCCTTCCTCTCTCCAGGGCTTGCAGGAGTGGCTGTGGGGGACAGAGCAGTGCCAGAGGAGCTGCAGCTCTAGGCTCTATGCAAGGTGGCAGCTGAATCAGCTGTGCAGGTTTCTGCTGTTTTCTATATTTCTTGGGATGGATGTAAAAGAAAAGTTACAGGGTTTCCACAGAGCCCAAAAGAGCCCTCCTCACTTTTAGAAGGAGATTTTGGGAACACAATTGGGAGTTGTGGTCTCACTTTGTTTTCACTGGCTTTTGGGTACTTAATTTTCCTTGGTGCATTGTAAAATGCATCTCCATGATGTGGAGCCACTTTTTAAACCAAAATATTTTAGCAGAGATTTTTCCTCCTGTAACATTTCCATTTTGTTATAAATGCCATCTTGATCAAAGGTGAAAATAATATTGACTACACTATTTGTAGTTTCTTCCTGAATAAATTCTGTTATCTTATTTAAGGTACAGTTCAAACCAACAGACATAGAGTAAAGGGAAGGAAGGGGCATTTCCCCCTCTTCGTTGCAAATTTAAGCCTGTTCTTGGATGCCATCTCTTTTTCTTTTTATTTTTCTCTTTTTTTTTTCTTTTTTTTCTTTTTTTTCTTTTTTTTCTTTTTTTTGCCAGTGAGGTGGCTGGGATAAAAATAATGTACTTTAGGGTCTGATTCTTTTACCATTAAAACAGGTCCCATTGGCTTCAATTGTGTACTTTAAAAACACTGTATATTTTGTATATTTTTCAGAAAGAAAATCTTTTCCTGTTGACTGTTCTTCAGCACATAGAGCATCCTGGTTGTGTGAGATGATGGCCATCATGATGGTCTGTTTTTCCTGGAAGAAATTCTCCCACATCCAGCCGGTGCTCTGCCTCCATGTGCTGAGGTGGTGGTTATCAGGAATAGCAGGAGGCCAATGTGGGAGACTAAATCATCTACAGCTCCACTGCTGGTGGGCTTGCAGGCTCACTGCAGCCAGACATCATCTGCTTCCCAGGCAGAGAGAGTGTGTGGAGACAACAGGAGCTGAGCTGAGGTGGTTGATGCTGTGTGTTTGCTTCCGAGGCTGTAGTGACCTTTTCCACTCCAAAGCCCAGACAGCCAGGGCAGATGTGGCTCTGGCACAGGGAGCTGATGGCTGAAAAGCTGCTAGGTGGAAGCAGAAGAGAGGAAAGCAGTTTTCTTCGATGAGATATTTTAGGAATAGAACTTAGAGAGTGTGCCTTTCATCCACACGTGCTGTGTATGAGGTCTTGATGCTGCGGTGGTGAGAACCCCATCCGTACGCCTCGCCTGGCAGTGGGGATGGGGCTTCATCTTCCAGCTGGTGTTCAGCACTGGGACACCTGAGGTGAATATGAGTCCCCATCAGCCACAAGCTGTGCAGTAGCCACCCACCAGTGTAACATGAAGGTGGGTTTGCCTTTCTGACTAGGCCTCTGGCACATCACCAAGCCAGAGGAGCTGCACACAAATGTGAAGTTGGTGGAGAATCAGACCCTGCGTCTCTGTTACCTCAAATTACTTTATGCAGTTAATCGGTTCAAGTCACAGCTTCTGTTTCAACAGCAGTTTCTTCCTCCTCTCACATATGCTTATGGGAAGCATAAAGCACAGTTTAATGGAATGAAGATAAATGAACCGCTCTCTACTGGGGAGGTGGGCAGTTGACTAATACTGGAAGTGTATGGCATTTTTCTAATTTATACTTGGAAAAAGCAAATGAACCACTGCAGATCAAGGGAGGTTTCTGCTGTTGGATCCCGAAAGAACTTAAGACTTGATATGTTTGTGCCCTGAGCTCAGGCCTGCAGTTGTGTGCTGCTGGTCCTCTCTCTTGTCTCGCACCCCAAGTGATGGCACCAAGGCTCAAGAACCCAATTACTGCTCTTCAGAAGGGAGAGATAGATACACTGCCAAAAAACTAGGAGCTAACAGATGCCTATTAGCATTTGCCACAGTGCCTTTCTGCTCTTGATAGCTTCCAAGAGACCTCTGTAATCAATAACAGTAGGTGAGGCTACTCGCACAGATTGTAAATGTATCTCACTGAGCATTTTGACATTTTTGCTGATTCTGCCAAAGCTTAGGCCCAGCCTTGCAGCTCTCCTCCATGTGAGCAATCTGTACAATTGTATGTGGTATCTAAAACAGAAGACTTTTTACAGGAGTAATACTTGCAGGGCCAGAGCTGAAGCCTTAACAATTGTAAGATATCCCCATCAATGAGTTTAAAACAAGAGATCATTGGTTTATACATACATTTATATGTATATCTTTGTTTAATGCAGCTGGGGTATCCTCTTCTTAGGCATGTGTCATTTACCTTACCTATTTATATGAAATGATTGCAAAAAAGTTAAAATATCTAAGAGCTTTGAATGCCTTAGAGGGATTTATAATTTTAAGTTCATTGACAGCTAAAATCTACTTAGGTAAATATGTCCATTGCTGCTGAATGTAACTTTTAATAAAGTGTCTCATTTTATATATGTCTGTCTCACTTCTTCTTGGTGCTAGAGGTGCTGGGAAATGTGTGTTGCTGAATTCAAAACAGATGAGAAACCCAGGCTGGCTGTGTTTGTTGCAGGGGAGACCAGGCTGTGGGTATGCATCCATTTCTTCTAAGAGACAAAGCAGATGACATCAGGACAGACCTGAATGGATGGAGGCTGAATCTAGCAATGAAAAGGAGGATGTTTTTTGTTCGTTTCTGGAACAATTTGTTCTGTTGAGGAGAATGGGTCAGATTGCCACCTTTCCTGAAGTTTGGGTAGTAGTTAGGTGTGTCATTTGCTCAAGTGCTTTTCCTGTAGTCTGGGACTGGCTGGCCAGAGGCACCTGGAGGTGAGCAGGCTCAGGGATCATGATGGATGTGAATGTTGCTGGTGGAGAGGACGGGCTCAAGCTGCTTCTGCTGGTGCCTGAGGCATGTTATATCTTGCTGCCTCCTTGAATCCAACACGAGGAGTTGGTGACTCCCCCTGAGGCTTTGAGCACCCTGAGCATCATGTCAGCAGGAGCAAGGTGACATCCCATCCCTGTGTCCCTGAGGGGAGAAGCAGGGCAGTCCTGCCAGGGCTGCCAGCTGACCAAGCAGCAGAGAAGGTGCAATGTGCTCAGGGGTGTGCTTGCCCATGCAGGGGATCTGTGTCTGCACCAGCCAACAGCTTTTCAGGGCAGGATTGCTGATGGTGCTTGGGGGCCTCTCACTGCCCACTGCACACTCCCAAGGCCAGCCTTAAAACCTTAATTTTGAGATTATAACGTGGATGCAGAGTTTAAAGGCTTAATCATAGAATCCTAGAGTAATTTGGGTTGGAAGGGACTTCTAAAGGTCATCTAGTCCAGCCGTCCCCCCCCACAGTAAGTGGGAACACCCTCAACTGCATCAGGTTGCTCTGAGCCTCACCAAGCTTCACCTTGAATATCTCCAGGAATGAGGCCTCAACTACCTCCCTGGGCAACTTGTTCCATTGTTCCACTACCTTCATGGTAAAGAATGTTTTCCTAACACCCAGTCTAAATCTACTCTAATTTAAAACCATTGGCCCTCATCCTGTCAGTACAGGCCCTTACAAAGAGTCCATCCCCAGCCTTTCTGTAGCCCCTCTTTGGGAAAGTCACTGTTAAGTCTTTATGTGACATCTCATACTAGGGTAGGGTCTTACATGTGTGTGAGGTTTTTTAATGACATTTTTTGTTTGGATTTTTTGTTTTTTTTTTCTTTTTCCTTTTTTTCATGCAGCTCCTTCAAATAGCACACTGAGAGAGAGATTGGGGTTTTCCCCTCTCTTTTAGGTGAGGGGATTAAGGAAGACAAACAGCTGACAACTACTGCATCTCTCAACTGTGACAACTCAGGCTGAGGAATTCTGTGGTCTTGTGAAAAAAATGAAGCACCCTGCAAACCTGTGAGAGGAGAACTACAACATATAAGTGCCTTTTTTTTTTTTCCAGCTGTGTTTATTACAGAAAGTCAATATTTATGAGGAGAAGAATGAGGCCTCTTCTTACTGAGAAAAAGCCTGTTAATTAATTAATAAGAAAAATCCTATTAAACAGAGCATGCAGTTGTTTCTGTGCTCTTGTTATACCAACCTGCTGAGTTTCTGAGTAGAACTGGCTTTCTTTTATATTCTGTGGGTATGGCTTTAAAATTAAATAGAAAGAGGCTTGTTTGTTACTAGGCTTCTTAGATCATTCTGCAAAAAGTGTGTCCTAAGAGAAAATGGATTTTCATACAGTAAACTTTCAACCTAACATTGCAGTCATATTTTAGAAAAAAAAAGCCCCCAAACCAGAACGAGGCTCCTGAGCCCAAGCGGGAGCAGTTTTGCACGCAGAACTGAGAACCTGATGTCGAGGCCTGTATTTTTTTAAAATGTTTTCCCCAAAGGTACATTTTAATTCAAAAGGCGTTTCAGGGAGCAAACATCTCCCTTGGCATCAGCTGCACAGACGTCAGCAGGCTCATGCCGGTGTGGCCTACGAGCAAATTCAGCTCCTCCGTTTCCACCGTCGCTGTTTCTGTGACAAAAGCATCTGTAGGCGAGGATGTTTTCTTTGGAAAGAGCGTGCCTGTTTTCTGGGGAGAGCTGCCAAGTTTATTTTTAAGTGGAGAAAACTGAGATTTAAGGCTGCTAACCTCTCTGCTGTCCTGGGATGCCCGCAGGAACAACCGGCAGCGGGACTCCTGGTTGCAAGCACCTGTACTAATGTCGCATATTTGCACAAAATCATCTCAAACAACTCAAAAGAAACTCGAGCTCCAGGGATTTTAAATGTGGAGTAGTTTATTGCTATCATCAGTTGACACTTGTCTGCTCTATTTATACGCTGCACTTTTTTTAGGCCAAAGCAGGAAGCTGCAAGGCACAAGACAAATAGCCTTTATAACTTTGCTATTTCAATGTGTTTCTCTTGCTGCAAACAGCCAGTAGTTACCATTTTTTTACTTTTGTACGGCAGGTTTCTTACCTCCTCCCCACCTCTCACTCTATCTCTGCCTTTATACGCTGCTGCTCACATAAGGTGAGACTCAGGCACATCCAGTACCACGGGCCATTACCTGAGAAGCCAAACCAACAAGCTAAATCAGTAGGAGAATAGTTGAACTGCCAGTGTCTTGTCCTTATGACTTGAATAAATCTTTTTACATGTCATAGATCAAGTTGTTAACCAGCACATTCAGTATCTGACTTGGTAGAAGCAGTAGGTTTTTTTATGAGCCCTTCTTGTGGTAAATTATTGCACAATCTTCCTCCCTTTGGCTAGAGTTTGAAGCCATCTCTAGCCTGTTAAACAAACTGCAGAGATGGCAAAGTTGATAGGAAGAAATGAATGGCTTCTGTTCCAAATGTTAACCTAACCTGCTGGAAGAAAACTGTCCCCCCAGTGGTGGGAGCCATCTGAGATCCCTTGCCTGAGCCAGGCTGAGCTCTGGCCCCATGGTGGCTTGTGGTAGCAGAGGGCACTGTCACATCCATGCCATGGCCTTGGGAAGCAGGGAGCAGGGCTGCTGCCACAGCCAGTGATGAAGAACAGCTGTGTGGCTTGTGCCAAGGCAACACTCACACCCATCTGCAAGGCTGTGGGGTCAACCCAGGCATTGCTTTACATGGGCCCTGTCACACACACCCCCACCCCCGCATTCAAAACCCTGCAGTTTCATCCAGATGGCAAGAGTGGCACAGGGATCCAGTTACAGCCCAAAGGTTCCAGATCCCTTTATAAAATATTCCGTTCTGGCCCCCGACCTCTGTAGCATACTCTGCAGGCTTTGTTCCCAATAACACCGAGCTGCCACGTAAGCCATGGGCTCTGGCACGTTGTCACAACTTTGTGTAATGGCTTTTAACTGTGATATGTCAACCTGAATTTCACAGTCCCCTCCTAGGAATGTTTGCCCTCTTCGTAGAAAATATGAGGGTATATTTGCTTGCTTTCTTCCCCACCTCACCGACATTAATGTCATGAAACACCCAGGAACTGTGTTAACTCAGGCATAGAGACGTGCAGTTGTATGCAGCACAGCACAGAGCAGCTTTGAAACAGGATTTAAAAAACCCGTTTTCGGTCTTGAGTTGGTCTTGGATGATGGCAGTTGTCCCCGCGTGTTTTGGGTTTTTTCAGGTTGATTTTTGCTGTCTTTGAGGTTGGTTCAGGCCCACTTGTAGCCCACCAGGGAGCTGTAGTGGTGGGTTTATCTGGCATGAAAGTTTTCACCCCAGTTTGATAAACACAGCAGAATTCTTGGTGCCTTAAAAATACCCTCCCAACCCTTTCTGTTTTAAGAGTTGAGGGTGTGTTATGTATGAGCATGTGTGGTTTGTGCACACACAACCCAATCTGAGGGTATTTGGGAACACTGGCATGCAGAAATGAGGGTGGGTTGGCTGCAGACCTAAAGAAGCAGAGCAGCTGGTGTTGTGAGTGCTGCTGTCCCATGGGGAATGCAGATTTTTCTGCCTGTGGCAGGACTTTGCTGCTGAAGATAAAGAAGAAGAGTCAAGAGAGGAGAGTTCAGTCCCTGGAGCTGTCTTGCACTTCCCATGCAAGCATAAACATCTGCCTGGGTCCCTGGTTGCTCAGCTGGGATGTAGGAAGATGCTAGCGGGGGTATCATGCACCTAGCTGAAGACTGAGAGTTGTAAATGTGATGTGTTACAGATACAATTTGTCACGCAGAAAAAGAAAGAGAAGGAAGGAAAGTTCAAGGGAAGGTCTCAAGGGAACAGGAAAACATTGTCAGAAATGGTGGCTTTACTGGGGGAATTACTAAAAGTTTACTCTCAAGTCATTGTGAAGAGTTAGTGTTAGCAGAAGTTGAGTGCCCGTGTCTTTGTCAGCCTTGGGTGTCTTTTCAGAAGACAAGATTTTGCCAGAAATTACATGTCCAGTTGCTTAGGATCCTAGGTCTGCTTTTTATAAAGTTCATCCACTGCTCCTCATTTGGGATGAGAGCTCTTCTACATGGTTAGCACAAATCTGAATAAATACAGAAATATAAACTGAGCTGGAAATTTACTGAGTACAAGCTGCCTTGCAAAATTGCCTGTGTTTCCTGGCTCTGGATGGGATGGAAATACCACAAAACTTGCTTCTCTCATAGTAATGTGATACTTCTGCTTCCGGGCGCAGCTGAAAGTGGGAGGTGGAAGTGGGTACAAGAGAGGAAAAAGAAAAGCAAATTAATCAAGCTTATTTTTAACGTGGCAAAATTAATATGTAAAATTGAAAAATCTATCTGCTCCTCTGTAAGATGTGGCATAGAGCTGTAAAAGGTAGCTAGCCTGACTTGGAAGTCTTCATGTGAGTAAGACATGGGATGTATCTGCTAGCTGGTTCTCATCTGGCTCAAACATCAGCCAAAGGGCTGCATTGAGGTCAAATGAACCTGGTTCCCCAGAGGCCATGCTGGTTCCCACCTCTCCAGCAGAGGAAAAAATCCAGTCTTATGCAACCTCTGGATGTGAAGCTTATTCTGCAGCTCAGACTTTGTAATAGCAGGTCACATCTCTAACCACCTGGACTTATGTGGTGTCTGGGGCCATTGACCAGCAAGCTTGTGGATGCAAACTTTGCCCACCTCCCTATTAGTCCTGTTGTCTCCAAGGTGAAGAGAACATGCATAAAGTTGTCTTATGGGCTGACTGGCTCAGCTGCATTGACACTGAATCTAGGCAGATACTGTGGAGCCAGATCACCTCTTTTTAAATGGAAATGCCTTTCATTTTGCTTAGTTTTGTTGATGAGGGCTCCCTTTCCAATGGCCTTCCCTCAGCCAGAGGTTCACAGATGAACTTTCCCCAGTGAAGTGACAGATTATCTTAGGAGTCCCTGTAATTTTTCTGGTCTGGCCAAATTTTTGAGACAGATGTCAGCTGTGACTGCAGGGAAGGAAAAAAAGCTGTCATTGCTGGTGGCAGGTATCCACTGCAATGGGTCCACACCCATGGTGTAGGCAGCTACATCCTTAGGAGAAGATAGCTGAGAAGTCAAGGACAATATAGGAGCTCCTCTCCCCTGGTCTGACATCCAGCAGAGCCTTTCACCATCCACAGGGTGAAACATGAGCATCCATCCAACCTGTCTTTGTCACTGCTTGCCCAACAACATTCTGCAGCTCCCTTAAAAGAAAAGAATGAAATCCTGTGTCTTCAGGACTGCCCAAGTCCTTGGCTTCCCTCCTGCCTTTGCCAGCAAATGTCATTTATCAGCATCTTCTGAGATCTGATTGAGACCACACATGTCCTTTCAGCCAGGCCAGCACATAACCTTCAGCTAAGTCTTCCCAGGGCTGTTTTGGATCTGGTGATCTGCATTTAGAAATAGTCTCGGTATTTTTAAATGTTACCTGGATCCATCTGGTCCCCTCTTCATATTATTTTTCAATTGTCATTTATAACTTATTATACAAGCTATTCAAAAGCCAGACAGATGTTTGAGGGAAGAGAGTGAGTCCTGATCCGAAGAGCACTGAAATCTCTGGAAGTCTTTCCCTGTCTGTCATAGGGCTTGGGGCTGCCACCCCTACCAGGGAGCCTGCCTGGTTGTGGCTCTGGAGGGTCCTGGCTCTGGGCCACCCAGGCTGGGCACTGTGCATTGCCCGGGGCTTGAGCCTTCTGCAATGACTTCTGCAGTGGAGCCAGCTCCTCATGGTTGGTGTCTCAGCCCGAGGCACAAGGAGGTCAACTGATTTCCTCAGGTCACCAGTGCGTGAGCAAATGACTCATCCCAGATTTTTCTGGCTCCTAAACCTTTGCTCAGGCCGCAAGGCTGCTTAATGACTTAGCAGGGCTCTAAGGAAGTAAGCTGTAAATTGCAAATACTCTATGGCTAAATGACTGGCTAAGGTGTTTTCCACGTGCTGTTTATCAATCTAGAAGAGCTAACCAGCACCTGGAAATTACTGACAGGTTGGGGAGAGCAATTTGTTTGATGAAGCAATAGCTTCATGAAGAGAAAAAAAAAAAAAAAAGGAGAAATAATTCATTTTGCCCCCTGTTTCCTAGCAAAATCTTTCCACCTACAGCTTTTCTATATGACTCCATGCATAGTCCTGAGTTGTGAGCCTGAAGGTAAGTCACTTCTTGTTAGAAAGAGGACTAGCTTTTCCTGCCTCAGCTCAAATCTTACCAGGTCATAAGGGCCTTGCCTGAGTCCTGCTCAGCCGTCAGCAGCCCCAGTGGGGCAGGGTAACCTGAGGGATGCATGTTGCCCTGGTGCTGCAGTGCCTCCTGATGCACTTTGAGGCTGAGTGACACCTCACAGGAGGACAGACACCCCACCTCAGGCTCAAACCCACCTGCAAACCCCTCACCAACATGCCAGTAGTGAGAGGATGGGTGTATATTAACCAGCCCAGGCCTATGGGGCAGCTTAAACTTCAGCAAGGTCCTTGTCAGAGTTAAACAGGCTAAACTTGCTGGCAAATGTGTCACTGCTGTTTGGGGACATCTCAAACAGCTTATTTTGGTGGCACCCTTGACCCTGGCAACCATCTGAAACCCCGAAGCATTTACTTGTAGGAGATATGTCTTAATTTTCTCCTGCCAGTTGTGCTGGGCTTGAAAAGCAGCAATGGGACCAGTAAGTGCAGAGGTGCAAGAAGGCTGCAAATTTCCCAAGCCAGGCTGCTCTGGCTCCTCAGAATCTTCATAATATGTGGACTTATTACCACTTGCTGTATTTTAATAATAATTCAGGGGGGGTTGGAACTAGATGATCTTTAAGATCCCTTCCAGCCCAAACCATTCTATGATTCTTACATTTCAAACGTGTGAAATAAAACAGGGCACTGGACATCAAGCTGTCTGAATAAGGATATATATATATTTTTATTTTTATTTTTATTTTTTTTAAATTAAGAAATCCCTGTATATCAATGAGCAGAATCAGGGAGTCAGATGCTGCACAGAGAAAACCAGAGAGGAGGGCTGGATCCAAGCCCCTTCTCAGCCCAGCACAGCTGGCAATAATTGGCACTTTCCTTGGCTGCAGATGAAGTGCCGAGGAGACAATGGTGTCTGGGAGGGTTTCTAGTGCCTGGAGGTGATCCCTGGTGCTGAGACCAAAGCCCATGGAGAGCACAGCAAGGAGAAGCTGCAGCATTTGTTGCTCTGCTCAGAGAAGAAGAGACTTTCGGAGCATAAGACCATATCCATAGGATGTGCACCCAGCACCAGGGGACATCATCGTGTGCCCACAGGGAGAGAAAGAAGAGCATGGAGCACGCCTTGCTGCCGACCCCTGAGCACCAGTGGTGGTATGATGGTGGCATGGTGGTGGTATGGGAAACCCTGTGGTCACATTGGCTGGTGATGGGCAGCTGGTCAAATCCATGACTCCCACTGAAACCCCATCTGCATCAGCCTCTCCGGAGTGTCCCATGCTGGAAACTCGAAGCAGAAGGGCAAAGGGCTTATGAAAAGCTGTTTCTTTGTGTAACCATGGCACTGCTTCATGCATTGGTGGAAAGAAATATGAGCATAAAACTGTGACACCTGGAAGACAAAGAGGCAGCTAGCCAGGAAAGGCAAAAGCAAGAATGTTCTTTGTAACAGACTATAGCTTTGCAAGGGGGGATTAATGAAACATAGCTTTTTTTTTTTTAAGAAAGAAAATTATTATGTAATTTCTCAGTTGTACTTTAAAGAGGATTTTTGTATGCATGATCAGTAATTCCATCAGTACCATTATTTTTTTTTTAGTGAAAAATACATTAATTATCTTAGACCTAGCTAGGGGCAGCTTAGAGCCCTATTTTCTTTTGAACTTTATTAACAAACTCAAATGGGGAAAAAAAACCCATCCCCACTTTCCAATGAGTGCACCATGGTCAACAGTGCCCTGAGCTTACGCTGTGCTGAGGCTTCGAGGCAGTTTCTTTTCACTGCCCTAGCAGTGTGCTGTCTGTCCCCCCCCACCCCTCCCATTTAGGATTACCACCCAGGTTCTCCAAAACTTAAGATATTTTTCTAATTATTTTGTGAAATACAAGCCAAGTAAATGTGATGATACTCTTCTTGCTTGTCCTCTGGAGTGGGAATACACAGTTTAGGCTTTGGTGCCTTTTCCTTTAGTACAGACAGGAGAAGCAGCTGAGGGAGCTGGAAGCCTCAAGGATGAAGTGAAGCTTTTGAGCAGTAACCAGAGATGAGCCAAGGGAATACAGCTGCAAACTGGACACCAGCAGACATGTCCAATGCTGTCCTCAGGGAGTGATGGGGAAGGGTGGTCCTTCACCCTGGGAGGCCCTCAGCCCTGATGGTGCCGGGGATTTGCCTCCTTCTACCTCTCCAGATGTGAATTTCTGCTGCAGCTGGAGAAACCCTCCTCCTGGGGGGGAAGAGGTACTCAGCAACCCATCAGGCTAATAAGCTAATAACATGCAAATACACGTTTGTGCTGGAGTTTCCACCCACAGCTATAGCCACCTGGCAGCTCCCAGCCACAATTCAGCACGGCAAAGGGAGGCCAGGTACAGGCACAGGCACAGCCCAGAGGTGCAGCGGGGAGCAGTGCCTGTGCCAGCCCCAGAAGTTGATGTCCATCTTGCATTGATTTTCTCTGGGCTGACACTCACTTGTATGCATCTTTGCACTTCCCTTTGCACAATTTTTTTTTGCAATTGCATGACTGTTGCTTGATGGGTCCCTGGAAGGGTGCAGCCCAGGAATAGCCTGACCATCAGAGCCCAGCAGCAGTCCCTGGCCCACATTAAACTTTCCTTTTAGCCTCTCTGTACCAGTCTTGGCATTCCTCAGTATTTCACTGTGATAATCCTGTCTGTGCTATTGGTTTATACAATAGCAATTAAGCTTCAAATTTAATTACAGTATAGGGAAGAGCTGTCACTTGATTGAAGAAACTTCCTTGACTATTTATTGAAATAAATAATCTTACCAACTTTGCAATTGGAGATAAGAGGACTAGATAGATGTTGGTATCTCTTTTGTAGCTGTGTTTATACCCTTTCTGTCAGGTGCAGCACCTCAATGAAATACCAAGCCCTCACTTCCAAAATGCTCCCAGAGGCTCTTCCTTAAACCTCCATTGCTGGTGGTTCATGGAGAGTTTCCCATCCGTTGCCTCATACCCACAGCCATGACAAAGAGGGATGCTCAGGACCTCTAAAGACTAAAGTGCTTCAAGCAGGTTTGTATCATATGGGAACATCAAGTCAAGGAATATAGGCTGGAGAAACACTCGTGGTTGTTTTACCCCTTGGTTGAATGGAGCCAAAATAGGAGGTGCATGTACTCTTGCACATCATTTTACCCAGGGCCCATCCAGGCAGGCTGGCCCCGGTGACCTCAAGGGATTTGGGCACCTCTGACCCCATGTGTCCAAGAGCTGGGAGTGGGATCTGTGTCCACAGAGGTGCTGGGACTCCTGGCAGGCATCATGGTTGGTGGGAATAAAGTGCCTTACTATCTAGGAAAGGGTGGACCAACAAGAGCAACGTGGCTCTCATGAAGTGTTTGTGTGAAGAATGATTTTTATGTAGTCCTTTACCTTTAGTGACAATAAGGTGTTCAAATTACCCTCTGATTTTGATTATTTGGAAACAGCATGGGGGCAATCTTTCCAGTTGTGAGAGCATATGGAAAGGTGAGCATGTACAGCAGCTCACTGCCCCTTGCTGCCCGCCCATAGCTGCAGAAACATTGGTGTTCACACTTGCTGGCTACAGGAGAAAAACCAACATCCTCAGCATCCTTTTGGTCTGAATTTCCTTTTCTCACAGCCAGTTTTCTCGCAAATACAGACAGGTAGTTTTTTTGCTCTTTACATACTCAATCTGATCCCTCATTTCAAATCCTTCCAATTTCCCACCGAGCTCAACTTGCTGCTGAGCAGCCCCCTCCCACCCAGGAGACACTGGGCAGGAAAGACTTGCTTTATCTATAGCCATGCCCCATGCCCTGGGCAAGAAATTTCTTGAATTATCAAGGACTGGTAGGACAATGCCTGGGGGCGGGGAGATGGGGGTGTTAAATGTTGCTTTCACAGGGAAATTTTTGAATTATCCAAAGAGGCATCATGCCCACAAGCACTGTCCTGGGAAGCCCGACTGCCTTACACTGAAGCTGAAGATGCTCAGAGGGTCAGCCCATCATTAAGAAAACTTGGATGTTTCTCAAAAAAATGCTAAACAGCAAAGTTTGTACCAGAACCACTTGTCTGGAATTTGCCTATGTGACTATATAATTTCCAACATGCAGTTCTCCCCCTCCAGCTTTTACAATTGCCCTCTGTAATGATCAGTGTCTTGGGCATTCAGTTTTAGAATGATATTTTTTAGAGAGTACCCCTCCCCTGATGTGATTTGTTGTCTTCTGTGACAAAGTCAAAAGGTGTGTGAGCCTCAGGCTGATACCCAAACAGAGCCAGACCTGCAGAAAGTTGAGCTCCAGATTAAAAACATGAAGGTGTTTACCACCTTCCAAGGGGTTGAGATGCCTGATCCTGACCGCCTGAGACTCTGGAGGAACTTCAATGTCTGCCAAGATTCATAACTGAAGCCCTTTTTGACTTTTCTCTGTTTCCAACCAGAAATTCTTGGTTTACAAGTCACCAATTTCAAAGCTGATGCTTATTTTATAAGCCCAGACTAGTAAATTTTTTATTTTGTACTTTTGCACCTTGTTATGGGTAAATCCCACGCTCTTCCTGACACCTTCTCACACCATCTTCTTATAGCTATACCAGATGTAGGTGTGTCAGAGAGCTAAAGCTTTTTCTTGCTGATACTTGAACCTAAAGCACAGTTCAGTTCTTTTCCTTATATTTCAGTGAATTTCGTTGTCAAAATGGAAATGTGGGAGTCCTGGTAGGTACCTTTCTGGCCCATTAAGTTGTACAGAAAAATTCCAAGTACGTGTAATGCATGGCCTGGAAGTGCCACAGTGACCGTCGATCCTCACATAAGAGGTAAGCATATGAGCAAAGCCATATCCATCCAGGGTGCAGCTATCTCCTCTTCCTACAAATTCAAACATGACCTATGACCCCAGATTTTCTCCTGCTGTCCTCTTTTTTATTTTCTTTTGAGCCTGGGTAGGTGCTTAAAGAACATTCCTTTGTGTCCTTCCGAGGGGTCAAACATTTTTAAGCCTTATTCAGGCAAAGTTTTCCTGCCAAGCAAGTAAACCAAGGCAAAAAGACAAAAGTCAGGAACAAGAGCCAGAATCTTTTCTGTCTCATTAAAGGAATTTATGAGAACTCAATACAGTTTTAGAAGAAAAAAAAAAAAAAAAAGTGTTTACTTAGATGATAGACATCTGTTGAATATTAATCTTCTGGGTATATCGCAGGCTTTCTTAGAGAAAGCCTGAATTATTCAGGAGTATTTGCATGCTGAGATATAGCAAATTTACGGGCAGTACAAACCAGACTTTTGCATCTTAGTATTAAAGGAATCCAAGTGCTAAATTTGCCTTCTCAATACTTTATTCACCATCTTCTGCAAAGCAAAACAATTAAGCTCCTCATTAAGATACAACATACATCATTCTGAAACAATGGCTACCTTAATCCTTATACACAGTGTTGGCAAAACACCAAAAAAAACCCCTGGGAGATGCCACAAATTCATATTTTAGATTGCTTAATTCCTTTTACCTATTTGCTGTGTTACAGGACAACAACGATGGGGAGCTCTGCTTGTGAGATAGAGCAGGGATACAGCAGCCTCTGTCCCGGGGAGGTGATGGGCTGGGATGGATGGCGTGACATGGAGAGGACGTTGAGGATGACTGAGGGTGCCCTGAGAGTTGTCCCCACCTTCATCACCCTCTGTCCAGGGCAGGGATGTTGTCCCCCAAGGGCTGTGCTGACTGAACTCTCCACTGTCATCACGGCGCTTGCAGGGGAAGCAGCAGCCTGATTTCTATAACAGCTGCTGGGTTTAAGTGCTGTCACTCACATGTATGCTGGAAAACATGGTACTTGAAGAGCTGCTATCCTAGTACAGTATATGCTGGAGGCAAAGATATATAGATATAGATATATACACACATATTAAAAAAACAAACAAACAAAAATTCATAAAAAAGAATTAGAGCAGGATTATCGCAGCAAGTTTGCCTCCCATCTACAGCTGCCTCCCATCTACTCCTGGTGCAGCGCCTCACCTTTTAGAAACACTTCCTTGGATAAAAGCCTTTGCTGCTGGAATGGATTTTATTTGAATTTTCCACTCAGGAACCTCAGAGAGGTTCTCAAGTGAACCAAACCCCTGCTTTCATTAACAGCTATAGGCTGGGCAGGGGACAAGATGGTGTCATTGAGCTGGTGTGGAGGAAGGAGCTGGCACTCACTGGCCAAGCAAGAGCAGCTGGCTCCAGGTTGGAGCTACAGACACCTCACCTTTCTCTGCTGTCCTCTGCCTTCCTGGGGATCACTGGCTTCTCTTAAAGTCCAGTTCAGGGAAAAGAATAGTCTCAGGTGTACATGCAGAAGTTTTCTGTGCTTGAGATGCAGAATGAAAAGCAGCAGTACATTCTGAATGGAGATGTCCACAATGATCTCAATTGAAAATCCTGTTTGTGCAAATACAGACTGACACAAAAATGAAGCTGCTGCTGGAAATGGTCCCCTTGGGCAGGGCAGCACCCACAGCCTCCAACAATCTTGAAGATTTTCAGTGGTATATGCTCATCATCAGAGCTCATCCACTACCTGATGGGGGCCTACAAGAAAGCTGGGGAGGGTGTGTAGTGGGAGGACAGGGGGTGATGACCCCTTAAAAAAGAAGGGGTGATGATAGAGGAGGATAGATGTAGGTTAGGCATAAGGAAGAAATTCTTTGCTGTGAGGGCAGTGAGGCACTGGAACAGGTTGCCCAGAGGCTGTGGAGGCCCTATCCCTAGAAGTGTTCAAGACCAGGCTGGATGGGGCTTTGAGCAACCTGATCTAGTGGGAGGTGTCCCTGCCCATGCAGGAGGGTTGGAACTAGGTGATCTTCAAAGTCCCCTCCAACCCAAACCATCTGCTTATTCTGTTACTAGATTTCCATGGATTTTCTTCATAAGCAGATCTCTGCTACATTTTAAGGTTCTTTTAAAGCCAGTACATGTATTTTCCCTGGTGCCACAGTTTATAGACATGAATCTGCATAGAGAGAGACCCTCTACTTGCTGGAGCCAGTGGAAACCTTCCTGCTGGCCAGAGTGGACTTTGTGTTTTACTTTCACATCCTACATGTCTTAACTATCACCTTGTGTTCCCTACCACTGCTTTTCCCTTCCCTCAGATATCACACACATTTAATAGAGGTTTGTGAGCATCTGCATGTGGAAGAAGAGGGAAGCATGAGCGAGATTAGGCAGAACTCTTGAATATAAAAGAATATTTCAGTTGGAAGGGACTACAGCGATCATCTAGTCCAACTGACCAGCCTGACCACTTCAGGGCTGACCAAAAGTTGAAGTCTGTTGTTATGGGAATTGTTCCAATCTCTTCTAAACACTGACAGGCGTGGGTTATTTATCACCTCTCTAGGAAGCCTGTTTCAGTATCTGACCAACTTTTCAGTAAAGAAATGCTTCTGAATGTCCAGTCTAAACCTCCTCTGGTGCAGCTCTGAACCATTCCCATGAGTCCTATCACTGGATCAGCAGGCTCTCCTGCAGGGGACAAGATGGCACATGAATGCTTGGTGGTCTCCTGTGTATCTGGCTAATGGCCACATTTTCTTTCCTTATAGTTTTGTCAAAGGCCTCTGTGTGCACAGGTGTGGGAGGAGGAAAAGAGAAAATATGCAATGGATGGTCAGGATGTCAAGAATTTACTGTGTGTCCCACTACTTGCCAGGACCAAAGAAGCTAGGAAGGAATCCAAAGCTGGTCCTATCTAACAAACCACTTCAGATATTGCATGGATCAACCAAGAAGCCATCATCCCAGCCCCAAACCTTCCCTGGGTGCTTCAGTGACTCCTCAAGATGTCTGATCAGGTGAAGAGCTGGAGTAAATCAGAGTGACTCCTTTCAATGACTCCAGTGCAATGACCCAGCAGCAGCTGTGAATTAGTGGCAGCGTGCTGTCTTGCAGCTCACCCAGTTGTGTTTGATTTACATCTGGATCTCCTTGGAAGTTCACGTCACAGGAGCTGTCACAAAAGGAAGGGGAAGAAGCAGAGCAGGAGGAACTGCTTGCAAAATGCCCTCTGCTGGAAGGAGCCAAACCCCACGGAAGGCGTACGGCTGGGGGACGAGCCAGGGAATGGTTGTCTCTCCCTTGCCTTGCCCCAGTGGTGCCAAGCTTCCTGTGATTACTAATTATGATGATTATAATATTTCTGGTGTGTATGTGTTTGTGCACACGTGTGCAGTGGTTTCTTGCTAAACCCAATTGGTTTGGACATTGCCAGATGGTACAAAAGCTTACCGGAATTTCATTTTCAAATAAACCACAGACTTGGATGAGCTAATGTTGTTCCACATAAAAAGCCACAAAATTCAACAGAGTGATGTTGTCTCAAGAAAAGAACATGTCAAGCAAGAGAACCATCCGGTCAGCTCTGAAAGAGCTACACACTCCCCCTCATGCTTTTAGAAGCTGTTTATGTACAAATGCCGGGCACACAGCACTGGGGCTCAGCTTAAACATTTCTCCAGAGCTGATGCCTGCAGAGCAGAGCCTTGGCAGAGCCAGCACAGGAACCACATCTGCTCAAAAACTTTCCTGTGTTATTTTACCTGCTCCCTAAAGGCTGAGAGCCCTGGGGAGGGACTGCAGCCTCTCTCTCCATGAGGACAGGTACACCACCACCACTGGGGGATGTGGCTTTTGAGAGAGAATTCCTCACCATCATCACCAGGGCAGAGAAGGTGACCTCTTGTGATGCTCCAGAGCTCAGCTCTTCACAACCTAGAAGCTTGGGAGTGTTTTGGGAACCAAACTGGAACCACTTGCTCATTTTATATGTAGGTCTCTACTGCCACAGCTTTGTCAGGAGTGGGTGCTCTAGGTTGGGTGATGTTGAGCAATTTGGACACCAAGGGATAAAGCAGCAAAGAAACTTCAACACTGCAGTAGTTCCTGATATACTAGATCAAAAAACACAGCTCCAGAGGTCTTCTTTCCCTCTGTACATGCAGGGTGGGAGCCATAAAGCTGGCAGCAATGGAGGCTGAGCTGGGTGAGGGTGCAAATTAGCCCCAGGAAGAAAGCCCTGCCCAAAGACCCACATCTCCTGCACCATCACCCTGAGCTGCCTGGTGGAACTCAGGTATGTAACCACTTCTGTGCATTTAGCCCCAAACAGCCTGAAGTTGGCATCAGTAGCACTGTGATTTAATAATGAATTGGCAAAAGTCTCCCCAGCAAGGACCACTGCCAGTCTGTGGCCAGAGAATTAGGTCTTGGCCTGGCTCAGGATGTGTGGAGATGTTGCAGAAAGTGAGCCTGGAGCTCTGGGCCAGCAGCCACAGCACAGCCTCTGGCAGAGAGGCAAGGGCTATGGCTGCAAAAGGGCCATTGCAGTGGTGAGACTTGCAGCTCCTAAGCTGCAGGACCCAAAAACATGGCCTTAAGAGGGGCCAGGTCTCCAGTGAGGGAGAGGCAAGCAGGGCCAAGACCACTGACAGGAGGAGACTCAGCAGGGGGGGTGGCATTTTGCTGTGTCCCAGCACTGCAAGAACTAACAACAGCCACATTTGCAACAGTGAGAGTTGGGTTTCCATGCACCTTACTACTGATGTCCCTCTGTGAATGGCTGATGGCACTGACTTGGGCTGGTGGACATTGCACCAGATGTCTTTGCCTTGGGCTGAGGGTTGCTTTCTCCGGCTGCTTCTCATGCCTGTTTTCAGATGTTGCTGTGCTGGCTATTTATTTCAGCCTAGAGCTGACCCAAGAGATGTTGCCTCTAAAGCACCCATGGCCCTGTGGCCAAATCATCCTTCTTGTGGCTTTCCTCCTGTGGCTTTCCTGCCACACATAGCCACGTCCCCCTGCCTGCTGCCTGTACTGTCCCCACTCTGTGCCCCGTGCTGCAGTGACAGGGATGTGGAGCAACCATCCCTCCTGCTTAGGGGATGGGAGGAGAAAAAGAGGCTTGTTGAGAATGTACATTTCACCAGAAAGCAGTTACCAAAAAATGAAGGGCAAATTAAATCAGTATCAAAATTGATCTACCTTGAGCTGCAGAAGAAGAGAAATAAATTACCTCAGCTCCAAGAGGATAATCTGATTTCACACTTGAAAAAGGATGTGTGGGCCAGCCCTGACTTCCCTCTCCCCTGGCATCCCCATTCCTGGTACCCATGTGAGAACATGGTGCCAGCTGTTTTCAGGGAGGTGGCTTTCCCATTCCTGAGGAATCATCCAAACAGCAGCAGGGCCAGCAAACACAAACCAGCAAAAGCTTTCCCTCCCCCTGCCTCCCTTAGAATCTCAAGCCTGCAGGATAGATTTAGTTTCAATTACATCTTTATAAATAACTTTCTATTTCACACTCACCTGTTCATTTTCTGCCCTAGTTAGAATCAATATCACCAATAATTATCTGTCAGAGCGTTTATACATCACTGGGAGGTGACTAACTAGGAAAAGTCTTTTTCTTAATATATCTTTTTTCAGGCTGCTTTAAGTGAATTAACCAACAAGAAGAGATGGTAGATTGATGGTGGCTGGAGTCTAAATACTAATTTTTACCTCAAAAAAAAAAAAAAAAGCCCCCCAAAAAACACTCTCACAAGGAAAGGCAATCAAAATCTTCCCCACAGCTCCAGTAGCCCCAGGAGGAGGGTCACCCCATGGGGCTGTGCCCTCTTTTCCCGAGTCAGCCTGCTCAATGGACATCTGCAATGCACCAAGACACCTGCTGCAGCCCTGGCTGCCCCTCAGATGCCTTGTCGTGCCCTGCTCTTAGCAACCTGCCTCCCCAAAGATGTTCTTCTTATTCGTCCCTCCTCATCCTCCACCCAGCATGAGGTTTTTTTCCATTCTGAATTTCATATTTTACCTTTAGTCTATGTCTGGAAAGTTTTCTTTCTCAGTCAAAGGGACTGTTGCTGGACCTGCTGCTAGAAGGATGAATGAATGAATGCCTCTGGTCAAAATGTGTGTTTTACTGGTGAGCTGTCCTCCCTCCCCTTTTATCGCTTCTACTTTCCTCTTGCACAGGTGTAAAACCATCCTGTGAGCTTTTTCTTATCTAGAAGCAACCAACTTATTCCTCATTCAAACAGCACCATGTGCTCTGAAGCCATCATCCACTTTAGGGCTGTCCTCTTTCCTGGGACATGAGCTATAAACACCTCAAATACCAACACATACAAAAACTCAGATTAGTCTTTTTGCTGAACCTTCTCCAAGTGGGTCCATGTGGTTGCCCAAAGAAGAGGAAGAGAGACAAAGTGCCCCAGCTTGCTTTGAAGGCTGAAGAAGAGCAACTAATATACAGCACCACACAGCAGTCTTCTCCCTGCTTACCCAAAGGGAAAACAGTGCTTCTGGCCATGCCCTGCCCTGCTCTTGCATCCATGCCCTCTCCCCAGGATGCTCAGGATGAGCCTTTTGTCCAGCCCTGCCCTGCTGGTGACAGCCTGCCGAGATCCTGGAGTGGGAGGTGGGCCTCCATTTGTGCTGTGCCTGGTTTGCTGCATGGCCCCAGTGACAGGACATTGCATCAAATGGGTTGCAGGCCACTCGTGTCCTCTGTTGTCCTTTGTGTGGAGCACAAGCCTCGCATAAATCCCGAGGTTTCATGATATAGTCG
This sequence comes from Florisuga fusca, assembly GCA_038090715.1. Classification (NCBI taxonomy): domain Eukaryota; kingdom Metazoa; phylum Chordata; class Aves; order Apodiformes; family Trochilidae; genus Florisuga; species Florisuga fusca. The sequence goes on from JAAWXA010000019.1 coordinate 11,467,917, forward strand.
GCAGAAAATAAATCATAATAAATCTAAATATGAAGAACTTCTCCCATTCCCTTCTTTGCAGAGTTACTGGGACCCCATACAACACAATAAAAATATTTTTTAAAGAAGAGGCAGTAATTTACACTGGTGTAAATCAGAAACGCTGCTCCGGCCCATGCAGCTTTATCCTCCATGATTCACACTTGTGTTTGCAAACACGAAGCCAGGATCCCCAACCAAAAGGTTTGTAGCTTAGGGAGGGAAGTGTTTGGAAGCTGGAGCACAGAGAGAGCAGAGCTCACTGGGGCCCCACAGCAGGTCAGTAGTGAAGCTGGGTTCTTGTTTCCCAGGCTTGTGCTCTGCAAGGGGCACACACAGCCTTGCACTGACAGCTTCTAAACAACCCAAATGACAGCTGGTGGTCCTGAGCTGTGACAGCCTGCTGAGGGTCTGGATCCCAGTGTGGACATTTGTCAGGTCTGAGAGCTTGGTCCATGGTGGGTAGCCATCCACCACCATTTCCAGGTACCAACATTCCTCCCTGGTGCAACTGCTGGCATGGGCACAGCAGGGGATTTTGGATATCAGCTGTAGCATGTCCCAGAGATAAAGAGAAGGAGGAGGAAAAGCTTTTTCTTTTAGTTGTCCACTTTTTTCACTATGTCCCAGAGAAGAAGAGGAGGAGGAAGAAAACCTTTTTCTTTTAGTCATCCACTTTGTTCACTTTTCTTGTAGGTTTGCTTTGTTTTTTTTTTTACTTTCTCTATTTTCAGACAAGAGAGAATCACAATGTCCATCATCTGCTACATCTGAAGAAACCCCACCAGTTTCAAGCAGGTATGTCTGGGGGAAGGCCAGGAGATGGGACCCATCTTGCTCCTTGCAGGTGACATGGCCATGCCTAGTCGTTCATGGTTGCAGCAGGTGGGCTTGAGCTTCTTGCTGCAATGGGGCTCCTGATGCACCAAGGCACAGGACAGGTACACTCTGGTGCTTGCAGAGGCAGGGAGTGAAATTCAGAACAGGGCTGGATTTCAGACCCTGGAGGATACAGCTGGGGGTTGTGCTGCCACAGCTTGCTCCAGAGAAGTCAGGTTTGCATGTGAGATGCCCTGCACTCCTGCAAAATGTCAGTATGCCCAGAAGCCACCCGTTGCCCCTGCTTGCTCAGTGTCTTTGTGGTGTGTTTGCAGGGCAAGGCTTTGGATCCCAGGGTGCTGCTTTGTACAAGCATTTGTACTCTTGTGTGGAAGAGCCCAAAAGTGGGACACCCTGGGCCCCATAGTGCTGCAGACAAAAAAAGTCATCCTGGTCACCCTGAGGCTGATCTCATGATTTAAGGCAGGAGGGGCCAATTCACTATTTTTGGATGTGCTTCTGCATCCAGCACAACGTGGGCTGTTGGGTTGGATTTGTTTCTTAACCCCCTCTGGTCAGCAGGCACTGCCAGCCAGGGCATCCCTGGGAGGACAAGGTGCTGCTGAACATGACAGGGGCTTTCAGGAGGATAACTGCTCCTGGGAAGGAGAGGGGAAGGCCTCCAGCTCCACCACCAGCCAGGATGCCAAGGACCACGAGGACAGAGGGAAGACCTCTTGCCAGCTACCCCTATCACCTCCCACAGCCTTTGGCTATCTTGGCTAAAAGCAGCCACTCACCTCCATGCCATGCACGTAGGCAGGCAGCTGCCTGCACCAGCTGGGCAGTGAGGCTTTCTTTTTTGGTTTATCCTGTGGCATGTATTTTAGCAAGTAGCTGCTCTCAAGAGGTTTTGCTCATGGAAACACCTGCCTGCTGCTTTTTGTTCACCCCAGCCAGCCTCTGGGTTGGTGGGCAGCTGGTGTTCCTGCCTTGTACCCCTTGTCTGCCAGGGCTTGTATCTAATTGTGAAGCCCACAGTCAGCTGCTAAATTTGTCCTGCCTGAAAACTGGATCCTCCTCCATCACTGCAGGGGGCCAGGTGGGCCCTCTGCCTTTCTTACAGGCATTTCAACTGAAATCCTATAAAATGAAAGGGTCCAAACTGCAAATCCCAGGGTGGGCTTGTGCATTAGAGCTCTTATAAATTAGGTCTAGATACTTCATGAAGGGACTTAAAGATGGAGCTGTGTTGTAAAGATAAGTAACAACACACCCTCACAACCCACTTCTTGGTTGCAAGTACAGCAAACATGCTATGGGGAAAAGTGTTCTTGTATGGGAAAAATTCATGTCCAGCCTCCTTTGTCCATTGAGCCTTTTAGCTCCAGCCCACAGCCCAGCTCAGCATCCCTTTTACCAGAAACAAATCTGATCATAGGAGTGAAGGGGAAGGCCCTTCACTGGGGTTCTGTATCACATCACATGATGCAAACCCTCAATCAGCCCTCAGCATAGGTAAGAAACAAGATCTGGGAGTTAGGGCTCTCTGATGCTTTCATTTTCAAAACTGATCAGCAGTTCTGGCTGCCTTCATTTTGTGGTGTTCCTCTCAGGACAGCTTCAGCAGAGTTGCCTTGCTGGGTCTGCAGAGCCCTCCTTCTCTGAAAGTCAAGACCTTTGAAGGCTTTTCAGGTGGCAAAAGTGAAAGAGCTTGTTGCTTTGCTGTTGCTGAAAAACTGCTGTTGCAGTCCAGGAAGGCAGCAGTGCGTGATCCCCAGAGGTGCTCCTCACTGCAGCTGGCCTCATCCTCCTGCTGCCGGGCCAGCAGCATCGCCCCAAAACTGATGGCCACCGTGCCCAGCAAGCAGTGGTGGGACACAGCTTTTGTGCATTGCAGCTGTCCCCGTTGTCTGTGGGATGCATTTGGGCCAAGATTGGGATGAGTAGCTGCAGCATGAAACTCGGTCTGGGGAGGGCAGGGAGCCAGCTGTGTGGCTGCTGCTTCCCTTTCCTCCCACTGTGTGCTGCAGGGAACGCTCTGCAAAGAGGCTTTGGTGTCTGACAAAAATAATCAAGTTTCTCCTGTTCCTGCTGTCTTCGGGCATGGAGTCTGTTTAGCGGGAAGAGCGAAAGGGGAGAGCACATGAATGCCCCTGGTACTTCCCACAGTCAGTTGTTTTCTCACTTCTTTAGCAAACTCTCCCAAAACCTCCCACAAAACCTCCCCCATTCACAAGATCACAAGATCAGTGCCCAGATGGAGGGCTGAGGACACCAGGGATTTTCATGGAGGCAGCAGCCTCTTCATGGATAGCAGGCCCTGCCTCTCACCTAACTCCATGAGCAACACTTTCCTCCTGGCAGCCTGCCCCAGGCACCGCCATAGCTCAGGTGGCCCCAAGGTTCTTAGCAGGGAGTCCCACCCCAGTGCACCCCCAGGCTTCTGACATCCACCAGACCCATGGTAACCCTCTGCCAGCCATGCATTGCCGCTCGATGTGCCACTTGCTCAGGAGATGCTTGCAGTAACCTTGTGCACATGACAACAGTGCTGTAGGTGCTGATGAACAACAGTAAAGCAGACAGAAGGCATGCAGGACTTCACCTTGCCTCTCCCCATCTCCCATTGCTGGGCTAAGCTGTTTGCTTACACCACTGCAGCCAGCCCCTGGGATGGTGCAAACCGGAGAGCTGCCAATTGACGTCAAAGGAGTGCTGGTGGTTTGAGGGAGCTGAGGGACTCCTGCTCAAGGTGGGTTCCCAAGACCACAGGGAAATGTTTAAATACCCCCCTTCTTCCACTCCCTCTGCTCCAGGAAAAAAAGTGCCTTGTTTCATTCATTGGCTGCTTTGGTTATGGCAAGAATCCTGCCTGTATTTTGGCCACTTGGATGTTTGCTGAGGACTGGGCAACCCATATAATGCTAGCAAAGAGTAAGGGAGTGAAAAGAAGAAGGGAAAAGTAGGGTGAATCCAAATCTACTCTCCTCTGCCCCAGTGTTTCCAGAACTAAAGCCTTGTATTTTTTCTTCTTACATAGCCTGAGATATTTTTTAGGCTTAGGAAAAAGTGAGTTCCTGCCATCCTTCTTCTCTTCTTCAAATTATTGTGTGCACTGCAGAATTTGTCTGGGCCAGGGGAGTTCATTTGAACTTGACTGCTCAAGTTCTCCTTCAGCCACTTTATTTTGTGTTACACCTATTAGCTACAACCCCACATTTTCACTCTTCTCCATGCGGATTTTACTGTGACCATGTCAGTACATTTTCCCTAAGCAAGTACTGTAAGAGCTAATTTATATCTAGCCCAGAGCAATGTATTTAACTGCAACCTATCTTTCCAAACACAAAATTATTCCTATGGGGTTGTGCTGGGGGAAGTCAATGCATTGACTTCCAACAGCTTTGGGGCAGGCCTGAGTTCTTGAATCGGTCCATAGATATTTCTGCCAATACTAGGCTGCACTATTTCAGATCATTCAAAACAAACATGCTGCAGGGTGAGACCAGAGCACAGACCATCACGTGAAAAGCTCTGTGATAACAACTGCCTGCATGTTTGCTTTCATACGGCATTGATTCTTATTTCCCTGATTATTTTTAATCTTCAAGGCTGCCCTTTAATCAACCCATTTTCTTTAACAGTGTTGCCTCTGGTGTGATGCAGCAGGTCTAATGATGCTTTGTATTAAGCATGGGAAATAAAAGTTAGCCCACAGCTAGAAGCAAGTGAGAATGAATTTCCTACATTGGCTAATCCAAGAGCACTGAACTGAGCACAAAGTTTTTAATTTATTTCAGTGGCCTTGAATGAGGTCCTTACAGAAAGAAAAAGCCCCCTCAAACTCTGAACCAAATAAAAAAAACCCCTCACAGTAAGATGTACTGAGGTCCAACAAAATCAAATAAAAAAAATCTTTATTCTTCTTCTACCTGCTTTTTCCTCCTGGAGTGAGGATTTGTGGCCTTGAAGCTATGCAGAGATGAAGCAAGCCTGGCACTGAGCCCTGGCTGGAGCAGAGAGCATTCCTGTGCCTGAGAGAGGACACAAGGGAGCGGATGCACCTCTAACAGGCTGCTCTAGAGAACAGACAAAGATCTGAAATCTTTTGGAAACGTAGGATATTACAATCAGTTCAAGAGGAATCAAGAATTAAATGGAGAATGCCGCTGGGTAGATACTCTGACACGCAGCTGCCCAGGTCCATCCATGCCGTGTTTCAGGCCTTTTTTTGCACCCAAACATTGTCATGAACACTGTCATAAAGCTGTGGCTTTTCCAGCCACAGCAGTTTCTGGTGTAGGTTTATGTCCATTCACACACAGACTTCATGATATGTAGTACCTCCCCATCTCCCTCTCTGTGAGGGCAGATGATGCCCAGCAATCCCAGATGCTCCCACATGCCTCCCTGCTCAGTGTGATGCCCCCTGAGCACAGCCAGGTTGCCAGCAGCTGCCCACAGGTCCTGAATTTTCCTTTATTCAGACAGAATATCCAGGGGCTTTAGCAATAGCAGAGCCTGTCTGTTCCCACTGTGCGGTAGCCGCAAATGCCACTTTGGCTAATGAAATCCACTTGCCACCTATCACCAGGCAATTAGCCTGTGTGATTTTCAAGCACTGTCTGTCTGTAAATTTTTTGTCAGTTTGTTGTGAACAACAGCATAATCAGTGATGTCTTGAGGAGAACTCAGGCAAAGTCACTCGAGCCAGTTTGCAAATTGTGCCTCCCATGCCCTGACTAAGCAGGGGCTGCTCACACACATCCCGCAGCCCTGGTGCCTTTTTCAGGGTGAGCAAGGACATGGGAAATTATACCACTGTGAAAAACTTTGGAAGCAAAAGAAACACTGAAACCTGGGTGAATTGAGTGAGAAAAGTTTTATTTGAAGTAAAGTAGAGATGCAACTCCTGCTGATTCAGAAGCTCAGACTTTTGTATACCCGGATCAGTAGCCTTAAGAGAATATATATGGGTATATGAGTACAGCCTGTAAACTGTCCTTGCCTGCCACCCCAGCCCACTTAGGTTACAAAATTTAATTCCTGTGGCAACAGCAGAGTCTGTGAGCAAAAAACCTGCCTGGCTGGGCCCCCATCTTATGCAGAGCTCTGCTGTTTGGGAGACTCAGACCAGCAGGGAGGAGCCTATCCAAATATACCTTTTCATGTTCCTGACCTAACAGCACCTTGGAGCATGAAAACCCAAAGTGTTTAGAGTGTCTGAATTATGGTGGTTTATTTTCTGTACTGTTTCACTGCTTCTCATGGTACTGGCAGGAAGACAGGACACTTTCACTTTTCTGTCATCTCCCCTTGGTTCCCCTCATGTGCGTGCTGCTCGCCTGCTTGGATTCACAAGGTGGAAGGGAAAGTGTAAATGTCTGGTTTTTATGGCTTTGGTTTTGATTGTTCTTTAAACTCTCCCACAAAATACCTGGTGAACAGTATAGTCAGTATAAATGGGGATGGCTGCAGGGCTTGCTTGACTCAGGCACATCATGGGTCTGGGCCACCAGCCTCCCCTGCCCTCCTTGTGCTGGCACTGACAGCTCTGGGACTGGAAGAAAATGTCCCAAAAAGAGATGTGAGGTTGACTTCCACACCCCTTTGTGTGCATGCAGCTCCCGCTCCAGCAGTGATGGTCCCAGCTAGCCTGATGGAAGACAGATCAAGCAAAGGCTTGATCATCATTTTGGTGAAAGAGAAATGCCACACTGAAGCAAGAAGAAATCCCTCTTCAGTCAGCTTTGGGTCATCTAAAAGCAGTGTTCTCTATACATGGCCACAATGAGTCAGATGGGGTTTAAAACGTGCCTTCCTCAAATATCTCATTTCCAGGACAATCAGGGTTCTTAATGCTGAGGGCTGCCTTCATCAGTGTCACTCTCCATACCTCCTGTTACTTGAGGTCAGCCCAGCACTTGTCATTCATAGTGCACCTGACTGAAGGAGAGGTGTATATTCAAATCACCCTCTGCAGATTATTCTCCTGGCTCAGGCTGGGCTTCTGCTTGTGTTTGGAGGCTGACTCTCAGAATACCTGGGTGCACCTGGGTGAAGCAGGGGTTCATCTCTGAGCTTTGGTGGGTCTCAGCTCCAAGCTTGTTCTGCAGTCAGCCACTGTAAGCAGCCCTTTGTGGCTGTCCTTTAATGCAAAGATAGGTTTATGGAGTGGGAAAGAGTTATGTTAACTACTCATTGACCATTTCTTCTTAAAAAAAAAAAAAATCCCCAGCCCCCTCCCCAAAGAGTTTGAAGTGTAGGTGAGTTTTTCAATCATTTCCTTGGACAAAGGCATGGAAACCAGGTACCACAACCAAAAGAAAAATATACTCTGGTCTTTGTAGATGCAAACATTTTTTTTTAATATTTGACTACAGAGACAATTTAGCAGAGGATAAATGCTATTGATCAGTGATTACATGAGACAGTGGCTGGGCAGCAGAAAGTAAAATTCCCAGCTAGGCAGGAAGGGGCTAGAACTGCAGAGACCTGAGATGAGCTAGCACCAAATTGCATCTCCTTGGAGCCCTTGCTACAGGTGCTAGAGTCCATGCTCAGCCACCTAAAAATGAGCTCAGGAAAAGGATGTGGGAAGAGGGTACATCACTACCTCTTGTGACAGGGCAGAGGGCTTTCACACATCTCAGAAAAAATTGTCCCTGCCTTGGGATTTATGTTATAGGCGGACCATGGGAGAGATCCACAACTTCAGCTACCTGAGGAGCAGTGGGGTTGCTGTGCTGCCCTGTGCCTTAAGGAGGCTTCCAGCTTCATGCTCGGGACTGAGCTGCTGTTGTTCCTCTGCACCTCCCTAGAATCCCCCTAAGCCAACACCCTTTGCTAAGACCGAAAAACATTTTCCAGAGGCAAGCAAGTGTACGTGTGTGGGTGGGTGGGGTGCAGGGAACTATGAAAATTTCAAGGGGACGTATGACATCTTGGCTTTCTAAATATAGAGGACCTGAACTGCGGCTTCTCTCACACGCTAGCAGCGTGCTTTCTGTTTCGAAAGGCCCCCAAAGCAAATATTGCACTGGCTGGTAGCTTGGAAGAAAAAAAAAAAAAAAAAAAAAAAAAAAAAGGGTCCTGCGAGAGTTGATTACAGCTTCCAGTGCCCTTGCGCGGAGCTGTTTTTTAGGCAAAGCTCCAAGCAGTGCCCACGCAGTCATGGCCCAGCCGGCCAGGCGCAGATGTCCATCACATGAGGAGCAGGCTGGTGGCGGTCCCCGTGGTGGTTCCCTTTTGCCCACTGGCCTCTGTCCTTCCAGCAGCAGCAGGAGATGGGTAGAAAAGAGCAGCCCTTCAACACCCCCCCACCACCACCACCAGTAGCGGGTGCCACCTCGGTGCCTGCTGGGGGATGAGAATGTGACATTTTGGGTCCGTGTGAGGTGCCACGTCTCGGTTCCCTTTTCTCTGCCGTTCTTGTGGCTCCGGAATTTGCATAGCACAGCATGGAAACGCCTCAGAGCCAGAGGGGAGCGGGGGCTGCTGCTTCTCGTTGTAAAGAGCAACAGCATCACGGGCTGCCTGCGCCCAGGGTTGGAGGAGCAGGAATGTCACCGGGGGGCTATGGCCTTTGGAAAAGTTTTGCAGAACTGAATTTAATCGAGACTGATGATCTTTAAGCCCAGCTATAAAATCCAGTGGAGAGTTATATCCTGGTAATAGACCCTATTAGAGGGTCTGGTGCAGTCTATAGAAAGGATCTCCTCTCTATTAAATTCTCTAGGATTTGAGTTCTCACTTACACAAAGGGCCCTTTTAGCTGTGTAAAATGGCCATAAAGTAGGTGTAAAAATGATTGATGCCACCTTTACAACCCCTTTACACTGGGAAAACAATGTAAAGTGGACAGGGTGCAAATGAGAATCACACCTGGGTTTGTGAGAGTAAATTACACTGAACCCTTTGCAAATTCTCTGTGTCCATAGTGGTTTAATCCTACTCCTTTCTCTGGAATGCACCCAGAAAATAAATTTCCATGTCTTAAAAAAAGCAGTTTTTTCAACACCAAGCCTTTTAACCTCAGTCTTTTCTCCTTGGGCACTCCTCGTGGACTCAGACACGAGGAAAAGGCTGGGAGCTGTCTGAATGCTGTGGTAGGTGATAAATCCTTTAATTAGTACTTTCTGAAATTCTTAATCCTAGAAAAATAGCTGTTGTAAAAACGTGCCCAGGGGGAAAATTGTTCCAAATGCTAGTGGGTCCATTTCCCCATATCTCCTGGTTTGATTTTATGCTCTTGAGACATATGAAGAGAAAAGACGGAGTTAGTCTTCTTTAGATCAAAAAGTCCCATATTTATTCATTAAGCATTAAAACATCCAACCGAATATCTGATAAATATTGCTGTCTTCCAGAGCAAAGGGTTAAGCTGCAATGTGCTGACTGGTGAACCAAAGTCTGGGGCAGCAGGTGGAAGTGGGGAGTGGGCTATGCCAGAGGTGCACAGCTTGCAGAGCAGAGCAGGCTCTCTTATCCACATCTCTCATCTCTTCCCCATCACCAAGTTGAAGGCATTTGAAGTGACTCTGAGATCATCACCATGTCCCTGCTCTGCAGGGGTCCCAGCAAATCAAAACCCAGGGATGAGGAGGCAGAGGCCAGAAAACATGAAGCCAGCCCCATTCAAGAGGGACTGGCCTCCAGGAGCCCCATGATGGGAGATAGGAAGTGAAAACATGTGGGTGACGTGGAGGTCAAAGGATTAAGGAGACAAAAGCCTGGCTCTGCTGGAAATGCTGCTCAGCAGAGGTTGGCCAGACATCTCCTGCAATAGCTTAGGCAACACAGCCTAAGCCAGGGAGCTGCAGAACATCTTCTAACAACAAAGACATGACCAGGGAGGCTGTGGATGCCCCATTCCTGGAAGTATTCAAGGCCACGCTGGATGGGGCTTGAAGCAACCTCTAGTGGAAGGTGTCCCTGCCCAGGATGAGGGTTGGAACTTGATAATCTTTAAGGTCCCTTCCAACCCAAACCGTTCTATAACTATGACATTTGGGAGAGGGCAGGGTGTGAAGCATGCCCTGCTCTGCCAGCAGACTCTTGTTCTCACTTTGCCAGCCACTGGGGCACGGTGCCTGGTGGCAAGGGATGGAGAAATCCTTAAAGCTCAGCTGTTGTTCAGCTTCCCCTCCTTTGCTGCTTGTAATTGTTATTGTTATTGTTATTTTTTTGCTGCTTGTTATTAGAGAGAAGAGCCCACATTTTTGTCCAGAGAAGGGCGTGTAGCAAGGGTTGTGTAGGTGGGAGGAAGGTTTATATTCTGCGCTCTGCTTCCATAGAGAGGTGAGCTGGAGTGGTACGAGGAATGGGGCTGAAATATCTGAATATGAGCAGCAGGTGAGAGTCATCCCTATGTATCCATCTTATGCTGGATTCTGGTCCTATCACAAGTCCACCAGCACTGCTTGCTGCATGCTTTGCCAGAGGCCAGGGGGATGGGCTGGTTCCTGGATGGCCCTGCCAATGGCAGCGACTGGGTCTTACATCTCCAACCCACTCAAACACTCCATTGCTGTCTCAGCTTGCTCCAACAGGCTTAGGGCTTTGCACGGGTGGCAACACATAGGCAAGAGAACAGGCATCCTTACATATGTGCCTCACAGGCACACTTACTAGTGATGGTAGTGATGGTTACTTTTTAGGTGCTTTTTAGAAACTGGTCTTGAAACCCCTCATTTGCTGAAGCTCCTTGTTGTGCAGCTTGGCACAGGGAACCTCGGTGATGCTATATATATTTAGAAGAGCATTCTATGATAAAACTTGTACCACGTACACCAAGCAGTGTTCCAGGTGGACCACAGGAGACTTAACTTTGCTGTGATCATCTGACCCTGGAAGTATGCTGGTCTAGCCCTGTGATGATGTATGATCACCATATGGAGGACAGTTTTTGGTTTGTATTGGAACTAGTGATAGGACAAAGGCTTTAATACAAGAGGTTATATTTAGGTTAGACATTGGAAGAAATTCTTTATGCTGAGGGTGGTGAGACAATGTCACAGGTTGCCCAGTGAAGTTGTGGATATCTCCTCCTTGTAAGTGTTCAAGGCCAGGTTCGGTGAGACTTGGAACAACCTGGTCTAGTGCTAGGTGTCCCTGCCCATGGCAGGGGGGGGGTTGAAACTAGATGATCTTTGGGGTTCCAGCCCAAAGCATTCTATGATTCTACTTAGACAAATAGCTTTTTGCCAGACTGGGTTTTTGACTTCTTGGTGGCTATTCTTTTCCTGAAGAAACTTCTGCTTCTTTGAAGCCTTATGAAAAATTTATTTGCTTCCTCCTTGCTAATGATTATGGCACAGTTTTTCTGGTATGTGATTACTCCACCCCACCTCAGTGACACCCTTGCTCTGGCCAGTATTGGGAAATCCCTAGTCATAGCAGGGCGTGAGCACCAGCTGCCTTGCCCTTGCACAGATATTTTTGCAGGCAATGCAAAATGCTGCTGATTGAGAATTGTTCCTACATTTAGAAGTCCATGCTGTGCAAGTGGAAATGACAGTTCAAGGGACAAACTGCCATGCTTATCTCAGTATTAAGGCTAGTAAGATGTAAAGCACTTCCAGAGCCGTATTTTCAGGGTGGAAAAGCACTCTTTGAATGCGGTGTGTTATTCTGTGCTGCTTATTAAGAAATCGTTATTCTTTTGCCCTCATCATTATTAAAGATGTCTTTGGGAGACTGGCAGTCTGTTCTTGCTTCCCTCCCTCCGCCCCATTTTAAAAACACCCATTGTTGCAGAGATGTATCTTTCAGGGCTGTTGGCCCAACTCCACTGCTGGTGTGTAAGGCTGATTGTCTTCAGAAGAGTTATACCAAAAATGAATTTGGCCTTTTGTGCCTGGAGTATAATTGGTGGAACTGGCTAGATGCCGGTTTTGGGAGCCTGCAATTACAGCAATGTCAACATAGTTTTCCATGTGACTGGTGATTTAGGGTCCTCCACTGTAGGAAAGCAAATCAAGGTTTCTTAAACGGATCTTTTCTCACAAAGTGCCCAGCACTCACACTACAGAAATGTGTCTGGGGTCTCAAGCACAACCCATCAGATCACCATTAGTCAACCCACTCATAATGTTGTTTATTTGTAATTGGATTAGGTAACCTATATCATTAGTCACTCTGAAAATTCTCATGTATATTTTATATGGCAGTTGTTAATATATTCACTTTGCTGTTGGTCTCAACATGCACTTGAAGAGGTCTTGACCTCTCATTACTTTACCATATGGTAAATCCCCAACAGGTTAGAGCATCCAAGAGAAAATATATTCCCTAAGCATGATCAGCATAATTATAATTAAGCAGTTTGGACCATACCCTTATCTGGTAGAAATCGGTATAACCTCTCTGAAGGCAAGAACAGATATTTACCAGTGAGGGAAATGGACCCTGTTTCTTAATGTCTGTAGCCCCGCAGATGTGTTCCCAAAGATTTTTTAAGCTCTCATTATGTCTGTGGCTATTAAAGATCCTTTTTGGTGATTATTTGTACAGCTGCATCTTTAGGACTCTGTGACCTCTACATAAGCTCACAAGAGACCTTTTGCAAGAGCAGCCATGTGAAATCCTCATAAAATGACTGAAAAATATATTCATTAAAACTGTGTGAATGTTTTTCCATGTCAAAAACCTCTCAAGAACTCATCCATCAGTGGTGTCTATGGTGGCAGCATGCTGACATTTTCCATTCCCTGGCTCTGACCTGCTGCCAGCCCAGACCCTACACTTTCTGCTGCTGGTCTTCAGTAGCTGTTAAAGGATAGAACCGAACGCCCACATAGAAGACCTGGTATCTGTGTTTCCACATCACGAAGCATGCCAAAAGACACACCAGGGCTGTGATCAGGTTGAGACCCATCTGCAGAAGTAAGTACAGGTTGAGCATGGTGGTGAGGCTGCCACAGTCAGCTGCGTCCTGGTAGATGAAGGTCCTGCCGAGGGGGTCTGCAGTGTCCAGTTTGCACTGGCAGGAATCTGGCAGGAGGGTATCGCAGGTATATTTCGTCATCTGCAAATAATGGTGTGCAGCAAAAGCCACTGCCAAAACACAGGCAACCAGACCCAGGGCACTCAGGAGAAAATACATCAGCTGGAAGAAAGCAAAAACAAAGAAAGAAAAAAAAAAAAAAAAAAAAAAAAAAAAAAAAAGAAAAAAGCACTCTTTTTTTCCAGCTACTCAGAGAATGAGAAACTCAGGATGAATGCATGCACATGTGCTTCACAGGGAATGCATGTGTTCAGTGAACTATCTGGACACGGAGTGCATGAAAACTTGCAAGACAGCTATAACTCCCTGATGATGCAAAGTTCAGCAGGTCATCTCAAGAAACAGTAATTCTGCCTTACATATTTTGCATGAGTATTGCCTTGCAATTTTGAGACCTGATGAGAGCACCAAGTAATCTTTGTCTCTATACAGCCAACAGCTCCATAGAGAGGGAGGGAGCATCTTTCCCTACTGCATCTTCCCCTACTGTTGTACCTGCATTGGCTAGATGTATGGTCATTAGCTGAGACAAATTAGTGATGTTGCCTTGAAGTAGAACTGAGCAAACTGAAGCTTGGGCTAACATCTTCTCCCAGGCAGTGCTGAGAAGCAAGGGGTTTAAAAAAAAGTCTTTGAAACTTTGTTCATGTGTTATTCCCAGCTTTTGGCTTGCATGCCCAATCAAATCTGATAAGTACTTGCAAATCAGGCAGTGAGGTGGCTGCTCTACTCCTTGTGGCCCTGCAGCCAGCCTGCTAGCTTCCCAGGTCCTGCTGTGGAGTGGGAATGAAAATCTCCATGAGAAAGTGCATGCTGTACCCAATCTCCTTCCAAAACTCACCCATAGACATGGAGGAGTCTTTCAAAGGTGCAAGAGAGTAGCAAGCACATTTCCTTTCCCAGTGCTGTGGCATGAGAAGGACCCAGGGCTCTGCTTGTCACCCCATTGCTCCTTATACCAGTGGCAGCTTTTAAATGGGGTGGCTTTTATCAAGGGTAATTATGCAGAGTCCACTTGTAAAAAAAGCATGGAAACCCATGATTCAAAGACTTTGTTGCTCTGGGTTGTACCTGAGACCTTTGGATACCAGAACATATGGACTTCCCTTGCTTTTGATAGCTGCATTGGCAGTTGCTGGGCTGCATACAAAATATGTGGGAATTGATATTAAAATAATATTCTGTGCTTAACCAAAATTGCATTTTTGGTTCTAATCAGAGCTGAAAAAAACCCATTTGTTTTTCTTGGCATCTTATCTGTCTGACACATGGCATGGCTGGAAATCTGTTGTTTTAAACAGCAGCTTTCCTTGCTCTCTTAAGCCTAATACCTCAAGTAAACTATCAATGTAAAAGAATTTTTTATGACCTTGAAAGTGTAAGTATGTATGTCTGTCTTGATAGAATTCATAATTCTGGTGTGTTTGTCTTATATCTACAGCATGAATCAATCTTCCTATTCAGTTGCCAGCTTGAAAAAAACCAAAACAACTGAGGTTATTGTAGATCTTAAAGCACTACATACCTTTTCTCCCCCAGATCACCGAATTCTTACATCAAGATCTTTATTTCAAAGATGTGGCTACTATAAAATTCAATTGCTTCCCTTTCAGCCTTAAACCAATGGCAGCTTCAAAACGAGGGTGGCTCTTATTAAATGCAATTACTTTACCCCTGCAGCTTTCAAGGTAAAGGGCCATGGGAAAGGTGCAGTTGGAAAATGGGGAGACCTCCTCATACAATGCACAGTGAAGGGAGCTCGACTGACAGATGGACCCCCTCCAAACAAAGATTTGTTAATTTGTAGGCCTGCGGCACAAGTTTAAAAGATGGCATAATTGTGTTTGATGGGAACATGAAAAATGAACAAACATTGATGACAGCTCCTCTTCTCTGAGGGACCAAAGTTTTCCTGCAATGCAGAAGGCCTCAGTGGACTGACTGGAAGTCTCTGAGTTCAGAGCAGCAGGAGACAGACAGAATCAGGCCTCCCTAATGAATGAGATACTAAGCCAAGACTATATAGTGTGCCTGATTCTCCCTGACAGATATTTTATTTGTCTGCCAATTTCTGTCCAAAGTCAGTACAAAATAACATGAAATCCACAACCTAAACTACTTCACTCCAGGTACAGTAAGCAAGAATCTGTTCGTTTTCTTCCCTAGTGGGAAAGTAATCTCAGAATTCCTTCAAAATGCACCAAATACATGGGCAGCTCTTACAGCAGTCTTCAGAGGGAAGCAGAGATGTGTGGGAACACAGGGCAGTTTCCAAATAGCTTATTATTCTCACAAGATATTTGCAGAGGAATCTCTCTGTGAGCTGCTGAAAATGAACCCATTTCCAAATATCAAAGGTGAGGCAAATGCAAATACTGCCTGTGAGGGAGCACAAGACAGTGAGGTCTGAGATCCCATCAGCAGATTAATCACATGCCAGACCTGGAGGCAAATTCAACATCAAAAATACAACCACGTAGTGAGCTCTGCCCAAGAACCAGAACTTGCCACTGGAAAACTGTTTTTTTAACAGCCTCAGAGATATAGGCACTGCGATTGCTGTTTAAATAGAAGCAGAAAAGGGAAGTGAGGAGAGAAAGCATATGATGAGGTCAGAGCATGGCAGCACATAGTCCTTCGGGTTCCTCATACAAGGAAGAAACATTTTATAATATTTACTGGCAATAGATTTGTCCTCTGACAAAAAGCAAGTCAATGACCTACGGTGGATCAAGCTCCTCGTGGGAAGGGCTTCTCATAGTTATCAGAGGTGAAACCAGAGGGGTTTGCAGACCTGGATCCAGGGAAGCTTTTTTTAAAGTGGTGATGGCTCAGGTATGAGTCCATTCAGGGAACAGGAACCACAGTGTGTGCCACAGCATGGGCTGCTTGGGATGGGTAGGCATGAGTGGAGTATGTCACCTAACCACGGGAGATGCCATGAGGAGGACCACAGGGAACAATCTGTCAGATCTTAGCAGATAGTCTAGAAAGTCCATAGAAGGGGTTGGTTGGTGGAAAGTCCACTCAAAGGTGGTTGGTTGGCTGATTGGTTGGCTGGGGTTTGTTTGTTTGTTTGTTTTGCCAAGGGAAAGGATCTGCCCCTTTTAAATCCACAGGTAACATCTGTGCATGCTGCTCTGCCATACTGCAGAACATGCTTCCTGCAGACACAGAGATGGGTCAGGGCCAGAAGATCAGCCTAGGACTCGTTGTCCCCCTGAAGAGCAAAGCCCCTCTCCCTTGGATGCTGGCTTCCTTTTCTCACAGATGCAGTTCTAACATCTCCCCTTTTTACAGGATCCAGTGCTCAGGCAAGTGTGAAATGAAAGAAGCAGCTGTGGAGAGGGAGGAAGACAGAGAGGATTGCACAAGGCTCCTACTATTTCCCGCCTCAAGGGAGTCACTCGCAGTGGTGACATAGTGTGACAACAGGGTCACTTCTGGGATTGACTACAATCCCCCAGGCCTCTGTGTGTGTGATCCTCCTTCTGAAATGGCCCTTAGGCTATGCAAGAGATTCTGGAGTGCTTCTTGTGCTCCAGGGAAGTCCAGACAAGATTTTCTTGTAGGATGATGCTCAGCAGCCTCAGTGGGCACCAGTAACCAGCATTAGGGCAGGGGAACAAGTCCCTGAGAGGATAGTCAGGGCAGATAGGCCTGAATTCAACTGTGGCATTGGACAAAGCATCAAGCCCCCGTGGAGCAGAAAACAAACCAAGTTACTTGATTTTTTTCTCATGAATTGTAATTTTGCATCCTCAGCCTTGTCGATGAAGAGATAATGTTAATTTATTTTTTTTTTCTCAGAAACAGACTTTAACTGACATTTTAAGATCTGAGAAGTGGAGATTTAGATGAGTCCCGTGTGATCAGAGCCCTGGAAGACAGTCTTAGCTCCTACTTTGTTTAAAATAGGTAGGTGCCCTGCAGCCAGAAGCTGTTCCTTGGGACAGGGAGTGAGGAGGGGAGGCACTCTGGGGATAAGGGCTCTGGGTCGGGATGTGAGACATGAGAGGTGAACATCCTGGGAATGACTGGGTTTCGTGACATGCTGCAGTAGGAAATGCCAGGAAGGTGGATTCTGGGGAGGAGGGTGATTTGGGTAGGCAACAGTCTATGGGCTATTGTCTGAACCAGAAGTCTTTCAATGGAGACTTTAGCTCTAATTCTGCCAGGGGATGAGGAATAACCCATTTTACATCACTTAGTGGACACTTTAAAAATGATTATTTTCTTGCAGGAACCATGGCTTACATTCCTCACTGTCAGGGTGGGTGGTGTTGCCAAGGGCGGCAGAGACATCCGAGCTGTCCAGCCCGACTGGCTGTTCCCACCACAAGGGATGACTCCCTTCCTGCTTGGATGCCAAGTTCAATTTAATGCTGCAGGGCGAGCAATAAAAATCCTGGTGTGGCAGCTCCCACCCAGCCCAGCAGCTCCCCAGGCAGCCGTAAGGCTTACTTGTGGGTGTAAAGGTGATGGGGTGAGAATGTAAAGACAATCAAAGGTTAGAAACAATTGTTCTTCCTCTCCCTTTCTTTATGCAAGTGTGAGAGAAGCTTGAAAGAATCACAAAAGACACACCAGGGTCTAATTTCTAAGACAGGATGAATGCCAGGTTTCAAAAAGCTGCTCCTTGCATTTGGTTTCCTTCTGCCTTTCTCAGTTAATAACCACTGTTATTTTGTGTTGCCTGTGTCAGTATTTTTCCTGGTTATTATGTGTTTGTAAAATATTAACAGCCCTGAAAATTATGATGATAAGGAAAAACAGCCCAGAAAAATGGTATTTAAACCATCCCATCTGGAACAAGTGTTCTCAGCCTTTCTTTTCTATTTGCTTACCAGTGTCAACAAAACACAATTTGGAGGCATGGGGCACAGCTTCTGCATCTCTTTTGCACTTCGCAGATGGGAATTTGCTTTGTGGGAGAATGCTTATCCCCATAGTTTGCTAACACTTTGCCAGGTTCTCTAATGCCTGACCCTGACAAAAATCACCATGTGCTGAGACGACGGCTGCTCAGGTACAGCCCCTGCCTCCCCAGCCATGCAGCTGCAGATTTCCAGCCACTTTTTTAAACTGCCTCTGCCCTTGCAGTTTCTAATTTCATGGTGAGGAGCGAAACTGTTAGGACGATGCTGAGATGCTTCTTAGTTTGCATGAAAAATTAAAACTAGATTTAAGTAGACCCGTTTTATCCCACCCTACTTCTTACCCAGCTCCCAATGAATGTCTCTACTTATTCAGTAAACCCCAATCTTTCATTGAACATTTTCCAAATTATTCCAGCTCTGTTGTCCTGAACCTATTTGATATTCTCAAAACATGGCAAATTAAATTTATCTTGCTATGTTTCCAAATATTTATTAGAATTTCCCCTCTATAGGCTACAGTTTCTTCCTTAGCTGCATGAAAAATACCAGAAAACCATTCTTGCATTTCAGGTGCATTTTCACTTCTTTTCATGTGGTCTTAAAAACATCCCCCATATCAACTTTTCTGATTGTATTTAACCACACGAGAGGAAAAATAAATTAAAAAAAAAGCTAGGGTACCTTTACTGTGAACTGCACACATGTCTTCTCGTCAGGTTGGTATGAAATGCAAAGCATAACAAATCCCACCAAGGACACCACACAGACCTGCAAGGAAAGACATTTAGAATGTGTCAAAATTTTAAAAAAACCAAACAAAACACAAGAATTAATATTTTTTCAAGCCATAGCACCCTTCTGTGTCAGCAGGGCCTTAACTCTGGAAGCAGTATGTGAGTTGTTTGAATAGGGGCTAAGCTATGCATGTAAGACCATCGTATGTATGGATGTGCTTGTGAGGAGGAAAGAGCTTTAACCTCCACTTTACAGACATTGAGGCACAAAAAAATCTTACTCAGAGGGACTTTTTGAATCAGACCTACAAAGATACAGCCTGACAAGAGCCTCCAGGATGTCTTTCAAGTTTTTGTCCATATAACTATTGTAAAGGAGCAGGTGGCTTATAAAACTGGGTTTGCAAGCCCAAAAAGCACCATCCGATGTACCACTGGATGTCACCAGTACAGACTGTAAATCAGTAACCATTGCTGCTGCTGGATAAGAAGCAGCACACTTTCTAGCAAAGGCTTTCAAACTCTCCTGGAGTGAGCACATTATCAAAGAAGACATCTCCCCTGCAATCTGTGACTTTATTTTAGCCCTGAGTCAGTAATTGCTGATGGTTAACAGTAATGGAAAAGTATTTATGCTCTTTATTATTCATTTAGCTGCCTTTATTATTAATTCCAAAGACTGAGATTTATTTGCAGGAGCAGATACTGGTAGGCATTTTCCAGTCACATAAGGATGAAAATCCTACTCTGAGGAGCTAGACCAATAAATATTTTTTCCTTTTTAAAGCAGCATTTTCTTGGTCCCTCCCTGGTACTCAGCACTTCAGTCAAGCGCTTTTCTTTCCTATATTTTTGAAGGGCTGGTGAGCAGACCTCAGAGGGTGACACAGGAGCCACAGCTCTGCAACAGGACAGATGATTTTTGGAAGCTTCTCCCCTTCCTGGATAAGACAATCAGAGTTTACAGACACCCAGTGAAGGCTTCCTGTGCTGCCATGAGGCTACTGGGGCTGGATCAAGGAATGAGGAGTCCTGACTGTTCCCACAGAGGCAGAGGACATTTTTGGCAACTGGAGTTGTGCTTGGAAGAATCCACACATGTTTGGATTGCCTTAGAAAAACAGGTGAGTTGATGGCATGCACTTGGCTTTAAGTGCCACTTCAAATCACACCTCTAACAAGGGGCCAGATGTGATAAGCCTTAGTAGGGACCTTAGCTGAGGTGAGCTAGTGCTGCTTTCAGAGGTGTTAAGGTTTGCCTTCACATGGGACCTGGAACAAGATTTGGCCTCCTTGTTAGGAACATCTTGACCATAAATGATAAATATTAAATTCCCAGTGACTACAGTGAGAATCTGTATTCCCCTCCACCTTCCTTTTATTTTGGGAGTTTTCAAAAGCTTTGCACTAATTTGAGGCTTTCTGCATTCCCAGAGCCATGGGATTTGCCATCAGGGGAAAGACTGGGGTGTGAGTTGCCCTTCCTCAGGAGCAGGGCTGTGCCATTGGGATGCCTGCAGGAGTGCAGAGAAGGCTCTTTCAGTGCCCTGTCCCTACCTGCTTGCTGCACACTACAGCACTACTGCTCACATCCAGTTTTCCAGCTCCATGGAGAACTAATTGGCCTGTAGTGGAAAATACATAACTGTCCTTTTGGGCAGCAAAAGTTAAGCACATTTCTTTTCTGATCTGATAAATAAAAGAGCAAACCTTTTTTCATATCTGCATTTTTGGTGTAAAGCACTAGACAGCAGCCCTATAAAGAAGTGTCTTGCAACACACTGATAGTCATGTCCCTCAAGAACCTGTGTGATTAATAACACTTTTTCCCATAAAGTTTTATTTTACATCATTTCAGTAGGACATGATTAGGAAGTATTGCCTGAGAACACTTCTAAAGCAAGCGTCAGTGTTATTTACTCCTTTCCATGTCATGTGTATTTATATTCTGGTCCTATGACTTACACACAGCTTCCAATTTATTTGTTTTCTTCTTTTTATTGTTGACAGCCATAGCTGACAGGGTTGTCGGGGGAAAAAACAACTTTTCTTGTCAAAGGTCCTGCAGTGCTGGGGTTTTTTTTGCCCTATAGCACGTCTGTGTGACTCAACTATGTTTTACTTTTCAGGATTAATTGCCTATCTCATTGGTCCTTTGCAATATATATTAACCTTTTAATTCAATTAACACACCCATAAAACTTAAATCTTAAGGAGATCCTATCTCTAGTAATATCCAAATTATAAAGTCCCCCACCGGCAGTAGTAGCTGAAGGAAAGAACGTGCAGCGAGAATTTAAAAACAAACAAATAAACAAAAAACCAAACTTAAATACACTTGCTTAATGTTACATTCCCAAATTCATGCAAATCAAAGGGGCTGCTCAAGTCAAAGATAGACCTAAGTATTTTCAGGATCTGGTGCTCTTGTTATGAGCAATAAATCAAATCTACTTTTTTTTTTTTTCAGCTACACTACTGGGCATTTACACTTATACGAACCCAGGGCCAGATTTGCCTCCAGGTTACTCCCATGAGACATCATGGGACTGTGCCTGCTTTCCCATTCCTGTTTGTGTTTTCCCACAGAAAGCTTACAGAGCTGCATTCATTTCCAAGGGCAAAGCCAGATCCCGATGGTGGAATTTTCTCACTGCCATCAAGTGCCTTGCACAGCTTCTGCAAAAACCCTGCCAGCTTTCAATGCAGCAGGATCAGACATCCTGCTTCAGAAAGCTTCCCATACAAAAGTCTATCATTTAAAAGGATTACCATTCCTGTGTGCCCTTTCTAAAGTTCCTCTGGGATTTAAATAATATACTCAGGGATACTTGAACAGGCACATTTGTAGAGAGGTATTTATAACAGATTACACTGGGTTGGATTCTGGCAAGTCTTGGGTCTTGGTCAGGATATTCCAGAAGGCTTAAGTATCTCCTTTTTAACGATATATCAACCTTTATTTTTAAACCAGAGATGTGTATTTTTGTAAGCGACATTAAAAAAAAAAAACAATGTTGCTGAGAATTATGACCCATACATGTTTTCCATTTTGGTTCTTTAAAGGGAAATGTGCTCACTGGAGCAAACTGAAGTGTGGCACATTTATACAGAAAACAGCATTATGTTTCTATTTTATAAATTATTAATCAATCAGTTTTGAATTATACCTGTGAATAGAAAAACTATAAACACCCTCTGGTAAATATTCATTAGTACCTGCCAAGTGACTAAAACAGCTGCATTTCAGCAGGCATGTTCTGGATGCTGTTGATGCTGGTGGCTAAGTAGCATTAGGTAATCCCACGTCCCAGTGGTTCAGTAGCCATTGCAATATCCCAGCATGAAGCATACATTTCCTATGCTTTATTGACTAAGCACACAACATAAAATGCAATTGAACTTGCTTTAGCACTTGCTTGCCACCAATCGATATGCATTTGTTATACAAATAAAATAGACTCTGTAATAGCTGCAGAAGAGCAGTTAATTAGATCAGCTCTTGCAACTGTTATCTGGAAATCTAGCAATACACATTTCTACACTGAGGAAATTTCAACTCAAGTTTATTTCAAGATCCCATATTTCAAAATTTTCCAGACAAACTAACACACCCTTTCATGAATACATAGCAGCACGAAAGGTTATCCAGGGAAAGAATTTAAATTTAGGAAAGTACTGTCTAGAAAAAGATCTGAATGTGATACAGATGTATTTAGGAAGGGCTAATTTAGGTTAAGGCATACCCGGTGAAATCCCCCAGTTCACAATCCAGGGAAAACGGGTGTTTGCTAGAACTGGATGAAAAACTTGTAAGTTTATGCTATAGAAAAGTTTCAATGCTATTTCTTTTTTAGTGGGAAGCAGTAGACATTCCTTTTCAATTATCATCTGAGGGCTGAAAAGTACCTTCAGATTTTATTTCTTTTAAACCACAATCAAAACAGACATAGAGATTTTATGCATTGCTGCCATCCCAAAAGGACTGGTTGCGAGAACTGAATTATGCTATGGATTTCAGCAGGAACGGAACCTGATCCCAGCACATTTAGGAGCAGGGTCCAGTTGATTTGCCTGGGAGTATCCCTGTGCCTAGAGAGATCTAGCATGCAGTCCTTGGCTCTCCAGGTCTTTGGCAAACCACGTTTCCTTCTACAGGCCAGCACAACTGGGTGTTTCACTGCAAAATAGATGGTCCAACACTGAGACTGCAACTATCCAGCAATGCACATTTGGTACTTGCAAGGAGAGTGCCTTTATATATCTTGATCATCTTAAAAAACAAAATTCAAGCACTAAAGAAGATCAAGCTTTTTGTACCCTGAATTCCTCACCACCTACTTTACTTTAGTTGATCTTGCTGTGCTGAAGAGCTCCATCTGCCACCAAACCACAACAGGATGACACCCTGCCCAGCACAGTGCCAGCATCCACCATCACTAACCAACCCTGTTCTGAACTAATTACACTTCTTAAAAGTGTCATGAGTTGCAAAACCAGGCATGTCATCTCCAACAAGAACACCGGTAGCAATCCAGTTTGGATACAGCCCACAGACATTGTTGCCCAGTGAGAACCAGGAGGCTTGGGGCAAGGGAACAGCTTCCCCTGTCCACATCTCCCTGCAGATCACTCACATCTGGTCCTGCAAGGGCTGAGCACAAGGTGTATAAGCAGCACAAGGACACCCCACAGTAGTGATGAAGATGGTTACATCATGTATGAAACTGGGGGATATCCAAACATGGAGGGCACAAATTTCCGACGTGGTTTACATTCATTACCTTTGTGCACTGACATATTAATGTGGTTTGCTTTATTTCAACAGAGTTTAAAACCACAGAGTGCTCTAATCTGTCTGCATCTCTCCCTTGTATATATGTGAAACTGCTTTTTCTTTTGTTATTGCTGCTATTTTAGCATGAGTGTTGCTACAGAATAGGTGGTTTTCTCCAACAAAGCCCTTTCCACCCAAAGCATCTTGGAAACCCTGACACGCGACTGGTAATCAGGAGAGCTGGAAAGGTTGACCAACACTTGTGTTGACCAACACATGACCAACAGATGAAGGAAGAAAGCAAAAACCTGGTTCAAAGGAGCATCCTGGGTCTATGCCACACCACAATCAAATGCTGCAAACACTCACAAAGACACAGTGTAGCTCATCTGCTCTCTGTATGGGAGCTTGGTAGCAAGAGCCCCAGCCTTTACAGGCAGAAAGCAAATACGTTGGAGGACAATACCTCTCAAATATAGGCAACGTGATGCCACACAGCATTGCTGAGAGGCACTAGGGACTCTTCCTTTTTCTTAAGAATGTAAACTCTCAGACTTCAGGGAAAAAAACCTGCTATTAACAGAATTAGGGAGAAATTTCCATTATGAACAAGTTCCTCACTGTACAGTTCATAGTTCCACACTTCACAAGTTCATAGTTCCTCACTTAAAAGCACTATTAATCTTCCTGTTTGCGAGGACAAGGGCAAAGAAATTATCTTTTATGGCTATCCCTGGATTCTCTGGCTTACCCTAAGAAGTCATACTTGCTTTGACAGCTCACCTGCCTTATCAGATATGGCAAGGCTTAGCTCCCTCCACACATTCAGAGAAGCCATATTATCCACAATTTAACAGTCTCACTGGACACCAACTTGGATGCAAGAAACGAAATGTTTCCACTGGCTTTGCCCTTATGAAACAGGTTCCCCTTTGATGCCAGACATCTCTAGAGGCTGGTGCAGACAAGGACACTAATATTCATTCCATTTATGAGGTTGGAGGAAATGGCAATGAAAGCAGGTGCTACAGGCAGCTTTCACTGCTGGCTTTCATCAGCCTTAGGTCAGCCTGGGTCTCACTACCACATGTAAAAGAATCCAATCTGCCCCACAGAGGTATTGCACCTTAATGGTTTTTTGTCTTACAGGTTTCTTGTTAGATTTAAGGACAGTCCAGCTGCACATAAATTACTTCCAGATCAATAGCTGTAATAATAATGGTAAATGTGCATTTTGTGGTTGCAAGTAAAGGCCATAATCATCTAGGAAATCTTTCTCACCCCTGCCCCACCTACAGAATAAAATAATGATGTCTTAGACAACTAGAGGTCCCCTCAAACCAGGCAATAACACCCTGTGACAGATATGCAACCTTCTTTTAAAGTGTGTAAAGTAATCAAAACTCTTCAAGAACATTCATAATCAAATGAAACCATATTTTTCTGTAATGATCTTTAGTGGTTTGGTCAGTTGTTCAACAATGAAAATGGTCACTTGTGCTATGGTGAGATTTAAATCCCTTGGCAAAGCATTGCCAAGCTTATCATCACTTGCAAAGCCAGGAGCTGCAGCAGCACCACATTACTGCTGTTAAATCAGAAGTATGGTGCTGGTTGATCAAAAGACTGAGGGAATGAAAAGCTGTGGAAAGCCATCATCTCCATAATCTTAAGTTTACTTAGGCTGAGGAAACCTTTTAGAACAATTTTCCTCTCCAAACCTTGCCTAGGCTTTTTACACAAGCATAATCCATCCAGGAACTATGGTTTCCTCCCTCCTGCCCCTTGAGGCTGTAGGGTTAAACCACACCAGGGGAGAAAACCACAAAGGTGTCCAGGATTAGAGAAACACTTGACCAAGTATCACACAGACCTCTGGTGTGCAGCTACCTTTTCAAACTGTTCTTTTAGAACATTTCAACATTTTTTCCCACCAAAGTTTTCCACTCTATACCTCATAAAAATAAAAGTATAGATTTCAGTTTATCACAGAATGTTAGGGATCAGACATCAATGCATAGGTGCTCCTAGAAAATGGTGAGATATACAGCTGAAGAATACAGCTCTGGTGCTACATACATATATATGGCTATAAACAAGCACTGGAAACCTCACCATAGCATATTTCATGCAGAGTACCTCATTGCATAACATCCAGAGTTTCACATAGTTTGGAAAAGGTTCAATTAAATACCCAAACTTGGAGGCTCTTCTTGAAGGCAGTCCCCCTTCAAACCTTTTGATGTTTGCCCCTGGCTAATTGAAGCTATTTTTGTATACAAAAATGGATGTCTGCATGACTATCATTTCCATTAGCTGCTTTGATGGCACCCATTTTTAAGTGTCACCCTTTATTAAAAAATGAAATCAGTTTCCCTAATAAGCAAAAGTTTAAAACTCAGCAAAGCTGTCTGGGAAGTAAAACCTGACTGAAAGCCACCTCCATAACTGCTGCAGGAAAAGATGTCAAAAGCAACAACACAGAAAACCAGCATGGGGCCAGGGCTAACAAGAAAAGTGTTTCTCTCCTTTCAAGCTTTAAAAGAGAACACATTTCAGGGGTTTTCAAATAGTCAGTCATCTCCCATATCAATATGGAAAGGGATCAGCTGCCTCTTGTTCTAGCTGGGGATGTTTCCCCAGTTATTGACCCTCTCTAGGAAGATAAAAAAGTTGCCTCAGAGATAGAGCTGTTGTCTGATGTCTGGCAGGGCCACCACCCTGCAGCTGGACTCCCCTGCCTTCTGGAAAAATGTTGCATCCAGCAGGTGGGAGGATCCGAACAGGTAAGGGCAAGGAAGGTGACAGGGGTTTACCCTGAAGTTTGGCCTTGGTTTATCATGTGAAAGACCTTTTGCAGAAAGGCTCTTGGGTGGAAACATCTGTTAGAGCCTCATCTGTGGGGAAACTGTCAGGGACAACGTGGCCCTCAAATTACTTTGTTATATCAAACCAGGAAAAACATCAATAATACAGGAACAGCTACAGGCACAGTAGATCTCTTCCAGTCCAGAGGAGCACAGGCCTAATCAACCCTAGATAATAATCAGGACACATTTAACCCAAATTTCTAATTCACGTTGCTTTACAGAATGGTACCATCCTTTTTTACCTTATATGCCTGCATATCCTATCAAGTATCCATCTCACAACGATGTTCTCAAAGCTTCTCCTTCACAGTGATACACAACACCATCGTGGTACCCATTTTTAGGATGAAAATCCCAACCCCTGTCCTCTCCCCACTGTCATCTACCATTCCCCAAATTCAGCTTGATTTTAGGGGCCTCACTGCTTCCTTGGGAACTGTGGATGCTGAGAGCTGTACAAGCCAAAGAGAGGGTGGTGGGTGCAGGGAGCTTGTCACACCACCTTCCTGCCCTTCCAGCCCCAAAACAGACACAAACCCCTACAGCCTAAAGAGGCAGTGTCTGAGTCAGCACTGCCCATTACAGGCAGTGCTATTGATTTTGGCACTCAGCTTTAGCAGCCCACGAGCACGTGTTGAGTCAGTGGCAGGACCCACCATCTGAGTCAGGCTGTCATGCGGGAGGACATCAATTAAACAAACATCTCAATTATCAGCCTCTGATAGGGATACACAGCATCAGGAGAGAGCCCCGGCTGTTTGCTACTCATCTTCTGCTAAGCATTCAAAGATCTATTGAAGCATGAAAGCCAGAACAACTCCCCTGACAGCCCAGGCTGTCTTGCACTCTTCCCTGGTGTTGCCACAGAACACGCTCTCTCTTGCCCCTGGTCTCCTCCAAATTGTCCCTCACAGATGGGTTTTCCAGCCATCATGGGATCTTCACTTATCCCACCTATCATCCTTGCCTGTGAGATGTTTAAGTAAAGTAAGTAAGTATAATAAAATATGAAGTAAATAATTTGTTTCCTTTGGTGAAAGTTTCAGTTTATTTTCTTTTTAAAGGTTCTTTTAAAAAAAGGATAAAAACTTAAAGTGAGAAACTTTTCTCTTTAAGTTTTTTTTTTTTTTTTTTTTTTTTTTTTTTACATCAGATAAATGAAGAATAATTAAATTGCTTTCAGCTAAAAGTCTGCCTGCCTGTTTTGCACCGCAAAGCCCTGCGTCAGTCTCACTCCACCAGAGAAGAGTAGCCAACACTTGAGTGCTGATGCCAGAAAGCAACAAGTCATGGCTGCCCCTTGGGTAAATCTGAGGGACCCTCTGGCCTGGGGAAACACCAGGGAAGATGTGTCCCCGAAGGACCTGAGCAGGGAGAAGTGTCAGAGCTCCTGGGCTGGGAGCTTGGCCCATGGCAGATCTTGTGAAACATTTTTTGCAATAAAATAAATGACAGCCGGAGCCGTGGCTGTTGCTTTGAGATGCTTGAGAAACAGATTTTTTTAAATATGTTTTTTAAAAATCCAATTTTATGTACATCAATACATATATGTGGATTTAAAATAGCTTTCTGACAGAAATAATAAACACCCTGGATAATCATTTCTGATGAGCATTTCCATAACTTTCTTAACTGCCTGAGTCTGCAAAATGGGACTGGAGGGGAGCTTGCCTGTGAAACCTCTGATACTCTCTACTTTTAATCAGAGTGGAAATATTCTAAGAGATTTTCAAGGAGAAATACATCATTACTTCTTCTGGATGTCAAAAGGCCACAAGATAATGAAAAGGATACCATTAATATCTACTGTTTCTGCAAGACTTTTCATCCAAGGATCTCAAAGCAAGGGGTGAGGGTTAGCCATTATTAACCCTACTTTACAGGGGAAATAACAAAGTCTTAGGAAGGTTAAGTAGGTTGCCCAAAGCTACACAGCAAGACAGTGGCAAGACACAGGAAAAAAAAAAAAAAAGCCCTGCATTCTTCGGTAGATTTGTGAAGGGTTTGTTCAAGCTCCTTCAAAGCAGCAAGAAGGTAGAGATCACCAGGGTGGTCCAGATTGCAGTTTTGGATGCTCAGGACAGGTCTCAAAAAGGAGCTAGGCAGCTGCTTCAGACCAGGGCACCTTTGCTGTGAGAGGCTATAGGAAAGTGAAGCAAATGCCACCCTCACCAATTTTAATTACACTCATTTGCCTGTCCCTAGCAATGCAGCTGAGGCATGTCACAGGGAATAGGTTGCTGAAGCTGAAGCTGAAACAGAAGTGGTAAATCACATAGGCCCTGTGGTTTCTGTCCATAAACCTTTCATTTCTGACAAAGCTCCCACGGATTTTGGATTAAATGCATTTCAGATTAGTAGGTGTTAACCAGGTTTCATGGTAAAACACTTTTGGTGTAATGCAAACTGCATAATCTATTTCTGCAGGAGCTTCAGGAGGGAAGGGCTGGTTCCAGGGAACCCTGAGGGGGGGACCCCTTCAGTGTTGGGGGCCTCCTTCACTCACCATCAGCAGCTTGCTGGCCACATTTTTTTCCACAGGATGATGAAGCCAGCCCCCTGGCCTGTGCTATCCTCACACACTTAGGCAGGAAGGTTTTGAATCAATTTAATTTGGACTGCCTTGCATGGTTTTCACAGGCAGCCTTTTCCTCTAGCTGCTTCTCTAAGTAAGTTCCTTTTCATTCATGGTAATGCACTTTATTTTCAGCAAGGAGTAGTGTCACCATTTTGCCACTAATAAAGATGAAACCAAAAATCTTTCAGTCAGTCAGAGCCTATTTTACACATTAGTGATTTTCCTTCATTTTTTTGTCATCCTGCATTAACAGCTGTGGGGTCAAATCCAGCCCTGATGTAATTCCAAAAGAGTAACACTAGGAATGAGCTTCAGCCATTATCTCTAATGTTGCTAAAAAGGTCTTGATAATATATTTTTTAAGTTCTTGATTCTGAATACCAATCAATTCCTTTAAAAAGAGCACTTGAGTGGGATGCTACCAAAACAAATATGCTCTGGTATTTTACACCACATATTTCTGTTCTGTTGCTCATTTCTGTGCAAATAAGTGAGTTCTGGGCAATCACTTTCTGCCACCAAGCTGGTTCTCGAGCTGTCCTGTACCTACATGCAGCCTCACAGAGCAGCCCAAGAGCCAGCTAACGGGACATCCAGCCACATGTAGGATGTCCTAACCAAGTATACTCCTTCATGGACCAGTTTCCCTCCAGCTCTCTGGAGGGTTCTCAGCACACTCCCTGCCACAGCTCACCACTGCACACACAGAAACTCCAGCTCAGCAGTTCCTGGTCATCTCCACCCAGTGCCCCACTGGGTACCAAGTACCTCTATGGAGACATCACAACACAGGAGCAAAAGGCAGCATCATGTCATACCTCCTGAATTTTGTTCCTCAGAGATACGCTTTACATTTCTCTCATGGTGCTCCGGCCATGGCCAGAGCTCCACATTCACCCTCTTGCTGTGAGGCTGCACCTCCACCTCAGCCTCACCTTTCTAACACCAGATTCCCTTCTGTAACCCTGTCACTATGCTGGCATCAGACCCCTCTCTCCCTTCTGCTTTGGGCTGAGGAGAGCACTATGGTTCCCCAGGAGCCTGCGTGTCTGCGTGCCCCTGGCACACAGTCCCTGCCTGCAGCCTGGGGGCAAGCAGAGGAGCACCAAAAGTATGTTTTGAGCCAGAGAGGAATAAAACACCACTGGAACATGCCGGTGGCCCAACATCACACCAGAGTCTCCGAGGTGAGAGTCACTATTTGGCTCAAACCCTGAGCACAACAACCCCTCCCCAGGGGTCCCTACCTGCAGCCCACAGGGTACTGTGGTCTCCCCCGTAGCTGGAGCACCCTATAACAGAAGGCAAACCAAAGCCCTGACCCCCACAGCCAGCACAGCCCAGAAGATGTGTTTTCCAGGGCTTATCCTGGCTGGATGGGAACTGCAAGACACAACCACCATGGCTGTGAGTGCACACAGTGAGGTTAACCTGTGTTTCAGAGGGGATATCTGTAAGCAACTGAGCTTTGCCTCCTGTGGGCACCTAAATGTCACTACTGCTGGCTGCTGCTGGAAACAAGAGGGGTTAGAGCTCAGTCGTCAGAAAGTAATGACTTTGGTGGGGTTTCAGGCCTTCCCAATGGAGATCAGGCATATGTAGATGTCTCAGATGGATGCTCTCTGAACATTGAGGACATTCACATGGGCCAGGGGCTGCTTCCACAACTTTTCATACATCCCTGGCTGTATGCTAGTTCAGTCCAGATCACTCTTTCCCCATTTTTTGTGTCAGTTCCTTAGTGAAGAAAGCTATTTCAAACCTGAGATACTATGAGTGCTGTTAAGAGAAGAAGTCATCTGACCTCCGGGGTTCCC
Organism: Florisuga fusca; assembly: GCA_038090715.1. Taxonomy (NCBI): domain Eukaryota; kingdom Metazoa; phylum Chordata; class Aves; order Apodiformes; family Trochilidae; genus Florisuga; species Florisuga fusca. The sequence goes on from JAAWXA010000019.1 coordinate 11,498,420, forward strand.
AAATTAACAGGACTAGTGAAAATGTTACATGCAGCTATTTTATCATCCATACTCCCTCTTTCCTTGTGACAATGAAAACCCCAGGAGGAATTTCTCCTCCTGAGCAAGGGCAGGCTCTTGCCCTACAAAATATTGCTAAACTCTTAGGTATCTGTCCAGTTGGTAGAGAAACAAGAAAGGCAAGGTAAGAGGACCTCTTCTTTTGGGAGCTCAGGTCCTGCTCTTTGCCCCCTTTGGAGTGTTGGCCAGCAAAATTAATACAGCAAACCACACACAGTTCAGGTGTTCAGATAATCCTTCCACTGGGAAGGAACTGCATTTATGGGAGATGCTCCAATAGCTGTTTAGCACATTGGGAAAGTACCTAAGAACAAATGTATTTGTTGGGAGTTCTCACAGTCTAGCAACACCCCAAATAGTGCTAAGACATCTGTATAGATTTTCCTGGAGCCTGCTGACTAGGGAGAAGAACACCTTTATACTAAATTGCATCCATGGCACATCCCAGGCTCATAACCACTGACCCTGTCTCTCCACAGGCAAACCACACATCCCTGAGCACAAGGCCACACAGGGCCACACCGTTCACAGCACCAAGACACCCACACTTCCCCACAGAGGGGCTGGCCCTGGGGACCAGCCTGGGCTTCCCCACTGACGATGCCTCCTGTTTACACCCAGCAGGACCCTGCCAGCCCATGTGGCAAGGCTGGCGTGTCACTCGAAACTGAGCGTGACTTGGCAGGAGCCACTGGCAGGCCCTGGGACAGACTCCCTTTCCCTGGGAGAGGCTCCCTTTCCCTAGGAAGGGCTCAATTTCCCTGCCACGTTACCCATTCACCAGCACCGTCCCCCTCCCCTGGCCACGTGAGGTCTTTCCCTCTGGTAGGGGAGAAGATGGGGAGTGGCAGGCAGGAAAGGGGTTAAATCACGGCAATTCTTCAGCACAGCACAAAGAAGCAGCTCAAAAGACAGCCATTTCTCTCCTCTCACTATAACCAAAGCACTAAAAGTTGAGAGTTACAGAGTTATGCTTTCACTTCTAAAACATGATCGTTATGGTTTGGTGGGGAAAGAGGGAAAGCAGCGTAAGTAATCAACATTTTTTTTTCAGCATCACCAGGCAGGAGTTCACTGCAAAGCACAAGCTGCAGCAACCCTGTATTTTATTTAAGGTCTGTTGGGTGTTTCAGGGAAGAAGATGAGAGACTGTGTTATTCTGCAGGAGCAGTTTCCTTGGGAAAGTATACCCAGGCATTTAATCCCAGGAATATTTATAGTTAGCATAACTCAAATGGTGTTGTGCATGCAGTTGGTTAGTCTAAAGTGGAGCGTCATGCAGCTTGCATTAATGCTGGCAAAGGCACTTAATGGAGAAACAGACTTTATGCTTACAATTATCCCAGCCCAATATGGAGTGTCTCTGACTAGCAGAGAAGAACTGATGCCTGCCATAAGGAAGCCCAACACTGTTATAGAGGTGCCTAATGCCAGCTGCAGCAAAGCAAACAGCAGCGGGAAACGGCATCCACAACAAGTGTGGGATTCCTCCTCCCGGCCAGCTTTGGGATCCCCCTTCGTTTTCTTCTGCTTCTTCTTCTTCACGGCGGAGTCCTGCGTCTTGCTCGAATCGGTGCTTTTCTCCCCTTCGGTTGCCTTCCCTGTCTGGCTCTGGTTACTCGGGGACGTGCTGTGCTGGGTTTTCCTCTCCTCCTTCTTTCCCATGCTGATGGACTTTTAGGTTTTCACGTGCGTCTGTGTGTGTGTGTTCGTGCGCGCTGATGGGGGTGCGAGGCGTTTGGGGTTTGTTTTTTTTTTTTGCCCCCCAAAGCCTCGCTTTGCGCTGGCTGAGTTGTTCCTGGTATTTGAATCAAGGAGGCTGAACAAATATGGAAAACATTTGGAGCAGATTCTCGGAGCCTCGAAATGCCACATATAGCCCAGAGAAGGGGGGGATTCAAGGGGGGTAGCGAACTGCCAACGTGAAGGCGCCGGCTCTGGTTGCGCACCCAGGGCTGGGCATGCGTCCTGCTGCGGCCACAGGGGTGTCAGCACACACACGCGTGTGCTTGTTCGTGGAGGGGCTGGGCAGGGAAAGAGCAGGAGGAAAGGCTTCATTGCCCACCGGTGTACGGGAGGGACAGCTGTCTCGCCGGGGAGCTGGGAGTGATGGAGTGCGGGTGTCTGTGTGCGCTCCGGGCAGGCAGGCGGGAGCTCATCACGCAGAGGCTCCCCCGGGGGATTACTGACAGGCAGAGCCTCACTCGGTGAAGCCGTGCAGCACCATGCACACAACGAGCACGTTTCGTACACCGGCTGAATCAGATTAAATCGGTGCCCTTCAGTGGGAGGGAGTTGACTCCGTGTACGGAAAGTATGAGTTTTAAGACAAATAAAAAATTAAATTAATATCTCAAGGAGCCAAGAGGAATCCTGCCTCTTCCCAGAAGTTGCAGAAGTGCAGCTAGCCGTGTTTTATGATGAGGCAGACAGGCACTAGCGATGAGGACTGGTGCTTCTGTGCAGGTACTGGTAGCACAAGGAGCCGAACATCTGCTGAGCGAGTTTCCAGAGCTGCAAGTTATCTGGAGATAGAAGAGTGTTACCTAAAAGAGAGAGGGATGTCTTACTGTGCACATGTAGTCACTGCACATTGTCCATATGTTGGCTCACGCTGGTTCCTGGGGACAGCAGGGTAACAGAAGTGGGGGTTTTTTTCTTGTTTTGTTTCCCGGAATATTCTAAACCTGCAGCCAAATGCAGTGCTGGGAGCCCTGGCACAGCCTCTTGGACCGGGTGGGGCTTCCTAGGGGCTTGCCCACGAAGGTGCCAGCAGGACTGGGGTCTGCAGACGGTGAATAGTTCTGGTGAATGCTAGATTAAGAGGGAGCGAGACGAGGTGGGCGGTGAGCATCCCCGAGCCCCAGGCGACAGAGGCAGCCGTGTCACAAAGGGAAGACCGGGGAGGCAGCCGCAATGCCCGTGCTTAGCTCACACCAGAGGAATTACTCAAAAGCTTAGGGGTAAGCAGGTGCTTAAATGCTTTGCTGGCCCCGGGCCCGAATGCGTACAGCCTGATGTATTGCCCTCCTGCGAGCCGGGAGCTGCACCAGGGCCAGCAGAGCACCGACGAGACTCCTCCGTGCTGTGCAGCTCCGTGTCCCCGCTGTCACAAGTGTGCTGAGAGGACACGTAGGACTGTGCTCCCCCACCTCCACCCAACATCCACATGAGCAGTATAAATGGGCCAGCCAGCTCTGTCCCCACCATTTGGCTACTTATCTTTTTATTCTTCTACCCACAGAGGGGTCAATCAAGCAAACGGCAGGGAGCAAAGTGCAGGGAGGAGCAAGGAAAGCCAAAAGAAGGTGTCAGATGCTGGGGAAATCACCAGCAAAGCTTCCATGGAATGATGCAGAAGAGTTCAATGGGGGATAACCAAAATGTTGAAGTACTTGGAGAGGATCATGCACATGCTGAGATAGCATCAAGGAAATCTTTCCTTTGACATATTGGCAAAGCCTTCTGAGAAACGGCTCTATTTCCAGCTCTTTATGGCACTTAACAGCAATGAACTGTGTCTTTGGTATTAATAAATTATGATGTCACTTTGTTTTATGGGTTAAGCAATATCCTCTTTGGTTATTTATACTACTGAACATGAGAGAAAACTAGAAACGATGTGATTTCAGATACTTCATGCACACATAACTCTTGTGCTACATCCATAGAGCAAGATTAAGATATATTGTTCAAAGAAGAAAAAGAAACTAGAGATGAAAAAAACATGAAAAAACCCTCTTTTTCTAATCACGTTGCTAACCATACCATGTTTTCAGAGCTCCTCACCATGACTTTTTATCACTATCATCTACTTTTTCACACATTCTTACAATAGCTTGCACTCAGTGGTGTACCTTGTCTCAGTCTCAAAGCCAGATACAATTATATTTAACCAGAGGTTTGAGAGGGATGGATGGGGTGTTCAAGGGTCACCACCAAGGTCATACAGGGAAGCAGTGGCAAAGCTGAGAACACATGTTTTACTGATGTCTGGTTGAACATTTACTCTAATTATTGGAGTTAGATGAAGTTAAATTGTCCTTTCCTTTCTGCCTGTCCATTTCCCTAGTTCTATGCCACAGTTCTCTACTGTGGCTTCCCCACCCCCAGGAAAATCCCATGGGTTAGCACCTGGATTTGTGCTGGCAGCTACATTTATGGTCGTTGTCTTCTAAAAGAGGCCAAAATCCAACCACTTTATTTGTGCCAACAGTCATATTGGTTTCTGAGGGAGCAACTGTCTGAGAAGAATGAACAGGATTTAACTCAAAGTCAGTTCAATGAACATGGACTTAGCTTACAGCCAATAATTGCCCTTGCTGGCCCAAGAATCTTTCTTAAAACAAGTGCCTAAATACCTTTCTGCACAGCAAGTATCTCAAAAGTGAGGCCATGGACAGCAGACTGGCTATCTCCTACAGGGAGCAGATGGGAAAACCACATGGATCCCTGCCTCCTGCAGCCCCTTCGGAAATCCCAGTTGCATGGCTGGTATCCAGAGTTATTAAGGCAGAGAAAGTCTAGACTAGTTCAGGGGACACCTTCTGTACAGTGACTGAAAAACTTGGACATGAATCTACAAAACGTGGTCAACACAGAACAGAGTTCACCTTCTCACAGCTCTTGGCTCCTCGGAATAGTTGCACCATGTGGAGCACTTGGTTTTTCCAAGGAAACCAAATACGTGAGCTGCCATCTGCCCATGTCATACTGAGACAGGATGGGTACAAAGTGCCTACACAGAGAGGCACAGTCCCCACCTTGAGGGGCAGCAGGACCTGGTCCAGCAGGAGCAGCTTTCAGACACCTTCTGCTTTGCTGCTCCTGCTGTTCCCATGGTTATTGGAGTAACATAGCATTTGGATGACAGCTCATCTGCTTTTACAGGGATGGACACTGAAGTCCATCAGGACTTCAGTGGATGCTGCCCAGTAGCTAAGACAGTCACTAGCAATTAAAAAAACAAACAAAAAACCCCATATTGCGTACTTAAAATCACATATGGCATATCTAATCTCTACAGCAATATAGTTATACAGAAAACAAAATAGGGGTCAAATACATTGAAAAAATGGGAATGGGGATGCTGTTGTTTTGAAACGATTAAACAGTGTGTACAAGAGGGAAAAAAGATTCTTTTACTGTGTCTAGCTTTCCCTGTAAAGGCAAAAGTTACTATCTGACATGCTGGGGAGTTTAATGGGGATGGAGAAAAGAGGCAGATGCAGGACAAAACTTCCATAATTATTATCTGAAACAGATTGTATTTGTTGATTTCACTTGGCATTAACAGTTGAGTTTAAAACAGCTGTGAAGGAATTTACAGCACTGGCCAGCCAAGAGAAATTATAAGGATTACTTTTTTAGAAATTGAAAGGTTAAACAAGGACACCGAAATAAAACTAAATTTCCTTGAGTAATACATCTTCCGGATGTCACTTGGATTTTCTCAGCAACACAAGAATAATCATTACTCTTTTATGCCCAGAGGCCCTGATTAAGTATGTTCTTAAATTAAGCACATGCTTGAATACCCTTCCTGGGTGAAGATGTTTTTTGATTCAAGCCCAGCTAACATTTCTCATGTGTCACGCAGTTGTAATTTTGTGTCCTTTACACAAAATGAGTCATGTTGCACAGCTTTTCCACAGCTAGATACTGTCCTCTGTAAAACATTGCCTGCTCTTGTTCCTCCCTTCGCCAAAAGGCAGCGCAAGGCAGGTGACAATGACAGCATGTCAAACAGCACACACAACGTCAGACACAGAAATGGCAAGATCTAGGCTGCAGCTTTGTGGTGACACACTCTTTCCTATTTCTTCTCCTACCCACAAGGACACACGGTGTTGCATGGGACTCCAGAAATCTCGGGGTTTTCTCCACTGCGATTTTGACACTGGAAATAAAGAGAGTTTGGCGTGGTTGAACACACACAGATGCACACTCCCACAGAATCACATTTATACAGATATTTCTTCAAGACACCAGCAGTCTGGCCAAGCACCAGTTGTAGGGTTGCAGCACACAAATCTGGAGCAGCAGAATTAGTGAGGAGCAAAGGCTTGGATGGGGTTTGCTGTATCACCCCAAGGACTGCAGGGTGTTTGGCTCCATTTACCCCTGAAGCAGCTCTGCAAAAGGCTGCTGACCCAGGGACCTCTTGAAGATACATGATGGTTTGGGGGGGAAGATGTGTCACAGCTGGCCAATGGCTCACTCACCTGACAAGTCAGTCTGGGCTCTGGAAAATCCAAGCCTCTGCCTCATCCTTGTTCCTTTTTCTCCTCCTCCCCTCACCCTGTAGCAAGCCATGGACCAAGCAGCACCAACTCATCATCAAGTAGCCAAAGTGCAGCACACTGACAATCTGCTAAGTAACAAAGGGTTCTCCATTCAAATAAATGTTGAAAGTTTATCCCTGAAAGCAGAGGTTGGCAGTCAGACACTGTGATTTGGGAAGGCTGATGTCCATTGACAGTGGATAATAATAATAATATCTAGTGCAGTTACATAAAAGACAAGGCCAATTAGAAATGGGTCTGACACATGCAATTCCAGCTGGTTTCTGACATGGCCATTTTTAAAGTTCAGGTCATCTGGAGGTGAGGCTTGTTTTTGACACACTCTTTTGGGGCCATTTCACATAATTTTGTGTGCCTGCAGGCTCTGCTGTCAGATCTTCTTTAGGCCAGATGATCTCCAGAGGGACCATCCAACCCACGTTTTTTTTGTGGGTGCTCCATGTGCCCTTTTGGCATTACTTGGGATAAACCCAAGATGTGAAGCACTTAAGTTTAGCTGGATCGTGTGGCAGATGTGGAAAGAAGTAGAAGAGGAGCTGTTTATGTTAAGTTACTCCACACTCAGAGGCTGTGTATGTAACAACGTATCTTACTCTGTCCAGCAACCTTACAATGAGGTTAATCTGTATATACAAAAGAAATCAGATATTTTTTTTCAGATTAGAAAGAAATAGTGTCTTGCATCATTCAAAACGCAAAATGCCACACCAATTGAAATTCCTAAATCTTTGCTTTTGCTAAAGTTTCCTTAGGTGCCCTGTGTATTCCCTGAATACAAGTGGTGACCCAGGCATTTAAAGAGGTCTGCAATAGAAAACTTACCAGTAGTTAAGCTGTCCATAATAATCTGACTGTTTCTGTCTTGCCTTCTACTCTTGTGGCAGTCGAAATCATATTGTATTATGTTTCTGCATGAGGCCTGGAGAAGGTCCTTAGTGCCACAACTGGCAGTCCCACAAAATTGGGATGGAGCAGTAAGGGACTACAAGCTGTGATACTAAGAGAAAGTAAAGCCAGCAGCTGCATCCTGGTGTACACATTACCATATTTTGGCAAGTATTTTGTACCAGCCCAGAGCCCTTTGCTCCTCACTGAGAAGAGTTAGAAATTGAAAACAAGGGATGACTACTTTACAAACACTCTGTGTTCTTTCCAGAGCTGGTCCCCTCTTCAAAATCTATTTGAAGAGGATACTGTCCTTCAAGATACACTAATGAGATGCTGTGGCTGTTAGACTTTCTCACCAGGTGTTAATTACTGGTTGATTAAACAGAGGAAAATCTTCTTACTCATGTTCTTGCCAGGGATAGGTCTGTTCTGTGTATGTCTTCACGGGAATGCATGCATACACACATGCACACAGACAAGCACATGCAGGGCTCACGCTGCCACTTTAGGCAATAAGAAGTGACAGGAGACCTGCCCATGGCTTTGTGCTGGGGACACTGGGACTGTGGGCAGCATAGGGAAGGGCAAGGGCTTCTCCTCTCACTTTCCATTAATTACAAGGATAAAATGAAGGAACTTGACCCTGAAAGAGGAAGAAAGAAGACTCTGCTGTAGCCACATCCATCACTCACACTCAGATATGAATGAGTCTAATTAATAAGCATTTTACTGGTCCCATAATGCAAACCATTTTCATTTCATTTCACTGGTACCATTTCCAAGTGAAGGTGGTGGTGGGTGTCCCCAAGGACATGTGCCACCACCTGCCCTGGGGTAGTGATTGTGCTTAATACCCCTGTCTCAGCAGGCAATGAGGCTGAATCATCCCAAAACTCTCCCTCTAGAAAAAAACCCATCAGCTCCTCCAGGATTTTTCTCTTGGAATGGGGACCCATGCCATGGCAGTATGTTGGCAGCCCTGGCAGGGGCACAGCCAACACAGCTGGCAGAAATGTTGGCCTCATGGGCTGCTGATCTTCATCGTACTTCGGACAAACCCCAGCTGTCTCTTCCCCATCCCCTTTCTAATACTTGCAACCCATGGAGGGTAAGCAAGCAAGGGGAAGACCAGCTAAGGGCTTTGGGGATAGGACTCTGACAGGCTGTACAGTGTGAGGATGGGTTAAAAAGGAAAAGCAAAGCATGGATCTCAATGTTCATCTCTCCATATCACTCACACACCCTCAAATACAGAGCTAGGAGCCCACAGAAAGTGGCAGGATGGACTGGAGGAAATCCTGCCAGGCAGAGGGTTGATATTTAATAACAATCTCAGCTGACTCTCAAGCACTGACTGCATGGGTGGGACTCATAGCAGGGATGGAGGGATCAGTCAGCATAGGAGCCGAAGAGCTCTTCTCCATAACAGGGGGTGCCAAACATGCTCAGCTTGTCCCATGTAGTCAATGCTTTGTAATGAAACTAGGAAAGCCTTTTATTTTCAAGCGGCACATGAAAAAACATGCTTCTGAGTTGGCATAACACTACTGGCAGCTCTAATAAGGTGCTCTCTCCAAAGATCCAGGGAAAACTTTGTGGTACATATGCATATGTATTTCATTTTTCAGACTTTCTGGCAGTTACAGACACTTGGGGCTTTGTTTTGCAGCTGGCTCGAGGTCTCACACTGGCACTTGGGTTGTCTCACACTGTTATTCACTGCTCCAGCCTTACTTCCTCGTCTGATGCACTCACGGACACTGCTGTTGCCCAGAACACACATTTGGGTCCTCTGGAAGGCACCAGCTGGAATTTGCTGAAGAGCCCCCAGTCTTTCAGAAGCAAGAAGCTGTGACAAGAAAGCAGGCAATGGACTTTTTAGGATGTCAGGTAGTGGTAGGAGTTGGGGGAATGGATTCAAACTAGAGAAGGGCAGATTTAGATTAGATATCAGGAAGAAGATCTTCACCATGAGGGTGGTGAAATACTGGCACAGGTTGCCCAGAGAGGTGGTGGAAGCCCCATCCCTGGAAGTTTTTAAGGCCAGGCTGGACAGGGCTCTGAGCAACCTGATCCAGTGGGAGGTGTCCCTGTCCATGGCAGGGGGGTTGGAACTGGATGATCTTAAAGGTCCCTTCCACCCCTGAAAATTCTGTGATTCTATGACTTCCCTAGTGTCCTGGTTTGGGCCAGGATAAAGGTGATCTTCTGGTTTGTACTTTTGCTTTCAGCTAAGTTTCTTGTAAGTAGCTGCACTTGCTGAAATTAACAGCAAGTTTCTCTGACAGTGTCTGCTCCTAGGACTGATAACACTGGATGTTTATAGTTACTACCAGAGACTGGTATGCAGACCCAAGGACACTGCTCAGCTCTGAGGAACATTTTACCCTCCAGAAGGAGTAAAGAGGTCCCACCTGAACCCCTCCTCTGGGGAGGACGGGACAGATAGATGTCAGAACTGACCAAACAGAGTATTCCATCCCATACACGTCATACTCAGTATAAATTTGAGGGATCACGAGGGTCAGACCGCCTTCTCCTTCTTTCTTCTTCTTCTCCTTCCTGCCCTTCCTTGGCCTGTTTCCTGCAGCGTGCTTCGGCATCCTGGGAGGATTCCATCCATTCCTCTGCCTGTGCTCTTGATCCGTGCCAGCCTGAATCTGTGTGTTCCTGCCTCCAGCTCCCAACTGCTTTGTATATTTGTATATATTTGGTATTTTTACCTATTTATCATTACCGTTTCATTAAAGTTGTGTAGTTTAGTTTCCAACCCATAAGTCTCTTTCCCTTATTCTTTCTCCTTTGGTTATCAGGGAGGAGAGGGGGATTAATAGAAAACATCTTTTATTCGGTTTAATTGCCGGGCCAGTGTTAAACCGTGACACCTTGATTAGGCCCCACAGCAAGTGGTGGCTTTTCTGAGAGTTGCTGTTGGAGCCCTGATGCACCTGAGCACTGGAGCTAATGTTTGCAGCCCAATCCAAGTTTGTTGCTGACCTCAGTGTGGGCGTTATTTGCCCCTGCCTCTTGGTTGGATTGAAAATGGAGCCTATGATCTTCTCTGATGACAGGAGACCTCAGTACATGGGGGTTCATCTCTTCCAGTCTCCTCTTGAGTTTGTCTTAGCAAGCATAGAGATGACTGGAATCTGGGCCATAGTCCTCTGCCTCACAAAGAGCTGGGTACTCCAAAAAAATCTGTATTCCTTTTCTTCTTGCATTGTTGCGTTGATGTAAAGCATGCAGAAATCATACCTAGAAAAGCCTAAAGCTGCCTGCTCTTCATCTGAGGCAAAACAGAGGCCAAAGGCTCAGGCCAGAGCTGTGGGACAGCAGGTTTGTGAGTCCACACCCACCCACCTCTCCCCTGGAACTGCCACCTGGTCCTTGTTTCTGCACTCCACCTCTCCTTGGGCTTGGTTTCCTTTGGATCAGCAGTAACAACATGGCTTTGTGTTCTCTGCTTTCTCAGAGCAGCGACCTTTTATGTGAAAGGGTTCTTGAGGACATTGGGACTGTCAGAATTACTGCATATGCTCCACCAGATGTTGAGGAATATTCCCTCCCATCCAAAGTTACCCTGGGTATTATATTTTCTTGGCTTAGCATTGTTATGAAATGTCAGTGCTTTGCAACCTCACTGACTCTCTTTTGCAATGACCCTGAGGGAACACAACTACTTTTAAAGCACCAGTTGGGCCTGGGAAGCCCTACGGGTTTGCGTCATCTTTCCCTCTGGAAGAACCTCAACAATCCCTGCCAGATAGGTGAGATATAGCAGGATAGAAGATGAAAGCAAGATGTGCTGAAAGCAAATCTGGATGGCAGTTGCTAGTGAAATTGTCTGAGGACTGCTTGGGGACTGCTTTTAGTTAATATTTGCCTGTTGCACAAAAGAGGGAGGGGTGCATCATGAAATTTCCTGATGACACAGACATGAGAGTTCTTGTCAATACAAAAGCGGTCCCAGCCTATCAAACAGGAAGAACTGTGTGACCTTGAGGATGGGAACAATGGGAATAGGACGAAATTCAATTGTGCCAAATGTAAGGTTTGGCTCATAAGGCTGAAGTGTCAGAGTTTCTCTGGGAATACAAAAACTCTCAAGCTTCTTGGCTGGTCACGGGATTACTAAAAAATGGCAGCTTGGCAGAGACATGAAAAAAGGTAAATGTGATCAAGGCTGTATCAAGTATTTCTGACATGGGCCTGGAAAGCATTAATGATGGAGAACAAATAGTGGTGGACCCCATGAGGAGGCTGCACACAGCTTTATTCACATCTATTAGAGAAAGACAAATTGTGACTGGAGCAAGAGTAAGCATTGGTAGGGTGCTTGGTAGGGGGCTGGAGACCCTGCTTAACAACAGGACACTGAAAGGAATTGCCTTGTTCAGCCTAACATTAAAGGTTAGAGAGGACAAGATTGGTCTATAAATATCTTGTGTAAACTTAAAACAATGTTGGCACAAGGACAATGGATACAAATAGCCATGAAAACATTTAGCCTGGAAACCAGAGGAAGGATTCTAACCACTGGAGAAGTGAGGCTGGGGAACAGCAAGAAACATAGCTTGCTGTAAGGTACTATGCTATCAATGTTTGAATTGTGCCATTTGACATGGTTGCTTTAGATGATTCGGTGATGCAGGAACTGCCTTTCCTTCCAAATCCACTTTGTGGGAATGCTTTCACCTCCTTGCTCTCACAGATGCCCTAACTCAGCCACAGGAGGAGGCAAGGCTCTCTGTCTCCTGCATAGCTGTTTTAGGGCTTGGCATAATCTAATTCTTAAATTGTTGGTGGCAATTATTTTGATTTCATGCATTTCTTACAAAATAAACTGAAGACTTACATCAGTAACCAGGTTGTTGGGTGTTTTTTTTGTTGTTGTTGTTTTTTTTGTCGTGGTGGTTTTTGTTTGTTTGTTGGGGTTTTTGTTTGCTTTGTTTTGGGGTTTTTTATAGTTAATACTTTGTACTTATATAGCATCTTTCATCTTTCAAAGTGCTTTACATACATGAATTATTTAATTCTCCCCATAGCCCTTTTGATCTAGGCAAGTATTATGATTCTCAGTTTACAGGTGGGGAAAGCAAACATGGAAGAACAAATCGCAGAATCACAGAATGTTTAGGTTGGAAGAGACCTCCAAGATCATCCAGTCCTTGCTGCTAGATTCATCCCACCAGAATTAATGCAGCTTCATGGCTCTAAAAGGCAAGGAAAGGTTACATGTTGTGTACAGGGTTGAAAAGTGATCCAGTGGTGGAGCCAGGGTGGTAACTCTTCTGGTTAGCTTCTTGTTGTGAAGAGGGAGAGTAGGGCTGTCAGAGAGGGCTGTGTGGAAGACTAGGTATAGGATGCTGGATGTACAATAGAGGACCAGAAAATTATGTGTCCTGTGCTCTGGGAAAGACATAGAGTTTAGTTAAATCAAAGCACATAGAACAAAGTTATCACAACAGCTAGGTGACTAAGACCCAAGTAACAGGAATAAAGGCAAATAGTTAAAAGTAGCAAATGAATAAGAGCTGACATTGATCTGTTTAGACATGCATTCAGTGAAAGGGTGTGAGTCTTCCCTTTCACTTAAAAAAAACCCCAAATGATGCATTTTTGATGGTTCTTGTGTTGAATGTTTGCCTCATTCCCCAGAGTGACTGTCAGAGGCTGATTTGGAGATGTTATTGCTTAATAACTGAGCAATCTTTCTTGAAAATTCACATAGTGGTGTTATTTCTGTGTTTAGATTGCTGTGATGATGTGAGGATGCTGCAAATGCATGCTACCTTATTCCAAACAGAAGACTGGCATCCTCCTCTCTTTTTCATCCATTTTTAAATGAAATTTCCTTCTTACTAGAGTAAGCTGTGTGGTCTGCTTAAGCAGAGCAGGAACCTGGGAAACATGACAGTTGGTATCTAGTGTTCCTCCTGCCAGCTGTTTGGTGTCTGATGTTGCACAGGGGTAGCAGCTTCATTGTAGTATCCGGCGCCCAGAGTGTGAGTTAAAAGATCGGGCCACCAATTCTGACAGATACTGACTCATTTTGAGGCTAAGAGAATTCTACTTAGCACTAGCTTGCTGCCCAGCCTCACAGGACAATGGTGGTGTTGGTAAGGGGAATGTGGCTCTGTGCATCCTCCTCCTGGCAGAACAAATGCAACTTGTGCCCGGAGTAGCTTCTGTGATCCTCTGGGTCAGTCAGTGCTATAGCATAATTGCCCTTCAGAGGGGAGAGAAGGGGGAAAGGACATGAATCTGGTCAACCTTTTTCTGCATCAATTTTTTTTTCCCTGTTATTGCTAGCATTAATTTCTAGAGAAATAAAATTACTAAGGTTTTTTAATTTCATGGTCATTTTGATATGCTAAATAGTGCCAAGAGACTCAGTGGAAAATTAACAAGAGTTCAAATCCCCGTGGAACATGGAAATTGCAGTGAAAATAGTGCTGCTAAATATTAGTAATTAGCAAAAATTATTTTAAAGCATAGCATTTTAATTAGCTGCAAAAGCTGCTCACTTTGGATCAGTATTACCCACAAAACTGACTGCACCTAAGACAGTTAAACTCCTCACCTGCTCAAATCCTCTGGGCATCTGTGGGTAATAACTGTGAGATCCATGGGGCTGTACACTGAAATGAAAGAAAAACTGTAATAATGGAACAAGACTGAAAGCATGGTAGAGTCAAAGATGCAGTTGTTGCAACCATCTTGCAGTGTCTCTGTGTCTTGCCCAAGTTCCTCTGCATTTCCTAGTACTAATTTCTTGTAATCCCATTCCTTAAGACCTGTGTTAAAGCAGGGCCTCATCCCATTCTATTTTATCCCAGATCACCCCATCTATGAGTTCTCCCAATATTTGGCAATGGTTCTCCATTCCAGAAGATGTTGTTCTGCAGTGGCATACGCATCCTTTGGTCTCTTCCTGTAGAAAATCCCACAATGTGAGAACAGCAAAGCAAAAGACCTCAGTCCCCAGCCTGATGGGATCTGCAAGGCACCAGCAATGTGGGAAGGGGCAGAGCCCTCCCAGATGATGAGGGAAGAAAATGAGAGAAAGCTCAAGCAGTGTCTGCCACGCAGAGTAATGGAAGACTGAGATACTTCAAAGCAAAGTCATGCACAGTGTGGGATCTCTGGGATGGCTGAAGGAATAGACTGGGTACACTCATGTTTTGAAAAGCTGCAGATGGGGACCTGCAGGAAGAGGAGATGGGAAGAGTGGGACATGGGAACACCTTCCATTTGCCTCTGTGATGTTGTGCTGCGGGACATCAAGCTCAGATTTTTCAACAGCCTGATAATGTGACTGTACAAAGACCAAGAGCTGCTTGTATTGTCATTTTAAAATGGGGAACTGAGGCACAGAGCAATTGAATTCTGTAAGCTTAGATTCTCTTGAGGACCCTCAGTGTAGCAGATCCACCAGAGTACTCAGAAGCTTTCCTCCAAGTAATGCCAGTGGGAGTTGAGTCCCTAACTATGCCTGGTGAACTGAGTCCGAGGACTGTTCAAGATCATATGGGCAGTCTGCAGCAGAGAGCTAGGAGCTGTACTCCTGGCATCTGAGCCTTTACAATAAGATCATTCATGCCCTGATGTGTATATGTTCTCTGATTGTAGAGGAATTAATAGCTGTATATTAGAAATACTATGCCAAAAGAAATTTAAACTCCATTTGCCTGCTCACATAGCACTCTCACTATGAAAACCCTTGGATGCATTTCTTTTATAAATATCAGTTGACAAGGGAGCTGGTACATGCCAAGTTCAGACAACAGAGAGAGACAATTATGATGGGGTCATTCCGTGTGGATGAAAACACACTGGCCAGCCTGGGCCACCCTTGGCCACCCTTTGATTCAGGGCATCACAGAGCTGGGCCCTGACTGCACCAGT
Source organism: Florisuga fusca (assembly GCA_038090715.1). Taxonomy (NCBI): domain Eukaryota; kingdom Metazoa; phylum Chordata; class Aves; order Apodiformes; family Trochilidae; genus Florisuga; species Florisuga fusca. Next base: position 11,513,581 of record JAAWXA010000019.1, read on the forward strand.
CCACAGGCTCACCAGCATCCAGACAAAGGTTGGTGAGTTAATGGCAAAAGTTTGGTCTCTGTCCTAAACATCTCACTTGTGTCATTCCTGTGTAAGATGTAAGGAAAAGTATTGCTTTTAGGATACACAGCAGCAGAAACATTTGTGAAATATCAGCTGATTTCAAACACTTCCAGTTCAAGCTATACTGAAAAAAAGCAACAAAAGGTTGGAGGCTATCAATAACTTGTAACTAAAATTACATGAAGACCAGCTGTGTGGGGCAAAGAAAGTAGCAATAGATACCTCTTTGAAACCAGCTTTGGAAGGTGAATTGAATTTGTACATATCAGTTTGATTGTGGCACTTCAAAACTCTCAATATTTCGTTGTGCAGCTATCATAATTTTTAATGCAACTTTCTGGATGTAGTTTCTCAAGTCACACAAAGACAGCAAATCCACAGCCACACTGTACTGATAGCCCCATGGCTCATTAGTGGGGCTGTAAAACTGAGAGGCACCTCTCAGACACCTCAGACAACATGAGGGCTGGCAGCAGCAGGGAGGTGCCGCAGCCAAGCAGGAGGTGGTGGGGACACGGAAGTTTTTTCAGATGGGAGGTGATGGAAAGACCCATGGCACATCCTTGACACATCTGGCCCTCTGGACAAATTTCAAATCCATGCTCCAAAGCAGGGGCATGCTCAAGCCATTCAGCAAAAAGGTCACCAGAAGTGTTTCATGTGGTTCAAAACAGCTTCTCCTGCTCCTGCCTCTTGCACTTGGTGCCAGGTGTTGGCCAAGCCCATTTGGCTGGATTTTTCCGTCAGAGAAGTCAGAGGAAGCCATACAACATGGAAAATATCACTTCAAAATGCTTGGAAAAACTTTGACTTAAATAGGGTTGTATAATGGGATGTCTTGAATAACTTGAAAAGCAAGCATCCCTACCAGCACTGCCTATACCGCAGCTGACTGTACAAGGTGTATAAATGCCAATTTTTAGTGTTTTTCCAGCTGTGGTGTGTTCACCCAGCCTTAAAATTATGTCAGTGGTATCTCAGCCTGTCATCTGCCTCCTGCCAGCACAGACCACTTTACATGGACACAGTCACAAGGAGTCATGCCCTTGGACATCCACTGCTCCAGGAGTATCAAACCTTGAGCTTAAACTACAAGGCAAAAGTAAAAACAGCCTTTTGTCTCATGCATCTATAAGCAGCCCAAATGGGTAACAAGAGGGCTTCTTCTGCAGTGACAGTGCTCTTTTCTGGCAGCTCCCTTCTAGCTTTTCATGTCATCTAGGGCCCAGGAGATCTCTGGGCAGCTAGAGCCCAAAGCTGAACTGGGGACACTTGAATGATCTGCTTTTGCTCTCTCAGGTACTTTCAAAGGGATGCTGCCAACCAAACCCCATTGCTCTTGATGTGCCAAAATACCATGTCTGTACGAGATTTAATTTTTTTTTTTTGCCTCTCTGATAGCCATAATTGGCCTTAAAATCCCTCTCCTGGTCTGGCTCCTCATCTTACACCTGCTCTATCAGCCAGCATGGTGGGGAGCACTGCATTTTACAACAAGGGATTCTCACGCTACATTTTTCAACTGCAAAATGAGGTCTCTGGTGCTAGGGAGACCTCATGCAGCTGTGTTAGCAGTCCTGGCACAGGAGGGTCAATGGCCTCGGTGGCACAGGGAAGGAGAGGTGGGAGGTCTGGCCTTGCCAGGATGAAATAGAAGTTGCAGGAAGGAGCTGCCAGACCCTGCCTGAGGTCTCTGCTGTAGGTCTTGGCCCAGATCAGAGTAACAAGAGCAAATCTTATTAGTAACTCAGCTGAGACAGCTCCTGATTTAAGCAGGGTTATATCTATAGAGCAACTCTCTGTGCCCAGACCTCAAAATAATTCATACCACATCCACAGTCCTGGTAACCCCCCAGTAAAGGTGGGAGAGGGATGCCTGGGAGGGCAGGTAGTTTTGTGCCTCAGGGGCTGAAGACACTCCTGCTCAAGATGATGGGTAAGCTCTTGTGGAAAGGTGGACCAAGGGGTGGAGGGGAAAATTAATAAAGATGATACTGACTGACTGATACAGAGAGCAGAGAGCAAAGCCCAAAGGACACTGGTGCAAAGCCCAAAGGACACAGGTTATCATTCAGTAGAAGGGAATGGGAATGTTGGATCTGATTTTAAAAATGAGCAGTGAATGGCCAGAGGAAGGAGAATATGCCACAGGAGATCATCAAGACAAAGAGTTTAGGAGGTCTGAAAAAAATGCCTGGGCATTTACAAAGGTGGTGGATAACTCCAGGGTTACCTCATTTGAGATAATAATGCAGAAGGGATATATACCAGAGATCTTCAGGGGGCATGCCAAGTGATAAATGCCTGGGGTTAGGAAAATATTTTCCTATAGGCAAGTTATAATTGGCCATTCTGGCATTTTTCGTTCTGGTTTTACAGCACTTGGCAACTGGGTACCTTCAGAGACAGGACAAGGGAGTAGATGAGCTAGGAGCCTGGTCCAAAGCAGCAATCCTTCTGTTCCCGCATCCTGCTGCGGGAGAAAGCATGTGAGGAATTATAATTCCCTTTGGACATGTGACCCAAATTACAGCGGGAATTTGCATTCCTAGTGCCTGCTTCCATTTCACATCTCACACACACACCTGCAAGAGGGTTTATTACCCATGCTGAGAGCAGAAGCTCGACAGTCTTTTCAGTGGAATTAAGAAGAGTATCTACAAAGAAAACCAAAAATGTCAAAAGGAGTCAAAATATGTCGATGCAATGTAAAAGGTTATCCATACAAAACAAACTTCCTAAAAGAAAAATCAACTGCCACTTTAAAATCTGACATTAAGTTTCTCACATCGCAGCCCTTAATCAGGAGTAATACTTGAAGAAGAACAAAGAGAATGTATGATGAAAAATCAGGACAGCTGAGCGTGAGGCTCAGCGGGACTAACTGCATGACAATATGGATAAGAATGATAATTGCATTAGCTTAGCCTGAAATGACTGGTCAGAGCTGGGGTTTTTTTTTTTTTTGGTCAGCTGGATTTTTGTAATGTCTTCATTTACTTTTTTAGCAAACTTGGAAGGAGAATTACAAACAGATCAGAGCACGTCCATCTATTCTCTTAAGGGGATGGGGCGTTTCACAAATTCATCCTCACATTGGCTCAAAGAAATGCAGAGGCCCATATCAGTTAAACCAAGGGTCCAAGGTCCTTTTAAAATAAGATTAACAGGAGGCAGCTCCTGCTGATAAAGGTTAGAGGATCCAAAACCATAATGCTCTCACTTTATTTTGTGTATCGCACTCTGACCTTGTCCCCCAGTCAGACCCTCCCCGTGGTCACATTTTCACTTAATCCAATTTTTATATATTATTTACCTTTTTAAAAATTAAGATAACTTCAATCAGGCACTCATCCTCTACCCATTAAAAACAGCCTTGTAAAGATACCTTTACCTAACCTGTATTTTCTGCAATAGGAAACTATGGATTTATCTTCCAGCTCTACAGTGAAATTCTGGTTCAAATTCAAGCCCAGTGACCACTGCCCTAGGTCCTGCTGCCTGACCCATGAAGCCAGCATCTCCTGTAGCATGCAGTGAGAACAGATGGATGTTCCAGGTTAACTGCTTGAGAGGGTCTAGTGCAAACCCACAAAGATGATTAAGGGAGTGGAACATCTCCCTTATGAGGAAAGGCTGAGGGAGCTGGGTCTCTTCAGCTTGGAGGAGAATGAGGGGTGACCTCATCATTGTTTATAAATATGTAAAGGGTGGGTGTCAGGAAGATGGAGCCAGGCTCTTCTCAGTGATGACCAACGATAGGATAAGGGGTAATGGATGCAAGTTGGAGCATAGCAGGTTCTGTATAAACATAAGAAAAAGCTTTTTCACTGTGAGAATGACAGAACACTGGAACAGGCTGCCCAGTGGGGTTGTGGAGTCTCTTTCTCTGAAGACATTCAAAACTCATCTGCATGTATTCCTGTGTGACCCACATTAGGTGGTCCTGCTCTGGCAGGGGGGGTCGTACCCAATGATCTCTCAAGGTCCCTTTTACCCCCTAACACTGTTATTTCTGTGATTTCCCAAAGCTGTATGCTCCCAAACCAGTGCACTGCAGGATTACAGCCAGGGGAGGTGGCAGATGGTTCAGACAGGGGATATTCCCCCATAGACAGTATCTGCTGGTCTCACTGGTGAGCATTGCTCAGTGAAATTTGCCCTTAGCAAAAACGGGAGCCTGAAGTGAAAAGAATAAGTGATGTGGGGAAATGTGAATGGTGGAGAAAGCAGCTGCCTCTGGCAAGTCTGTTGCTGTCCCGTGTGCAACATCAAATACACAGGCAGTGCTACACCTCTTGGTGCTGCCCAGAGGCCTGTTTTGTAACACAGCTGCTGACAGGGCAGAGGGCAGTGAACCCTGTGGCACAGGATGCACTAGCAGCAGGCAGAGGTGTGGGCTTGATCAGCCCCAGGGGCAAACCCATCTGGGAATAATGCCTCTCTGCTATGGGGAACAAGTTCCTTTTGTGTGTTCTGCACCAACAAAACAAAAAACAAAAAAAACCCAAACCAAATCAATGAACCTGCCAAACAAGCAAAAAAACAATCAACAAAAAAAACCCCAACAACAACAACCCACAAAGAAATGCCTCCCCTCCCCAATAAAACCCAAAAATTAATACAAAAGCCAAACAAAGAGAAAACCCCACAAAATCAAATAAAAAACAACAACACCAAAAAAACCAGAACAAAAATATCTGCACTTCCAATTCCTTCTTTGGTGGAGAACTGGGCAGCTTCAAAGCCCTGACCTGTAACCCCTGCCCAGCAGGCGGGACAACCCTCCTGTGTCCAGCTAAAGCAGCATCGGATGGCTGCTGCTGTCTCGACAAGGATGTGCTCAGGATACCTGCTCTGAGCACCCTGGCTCCTGCACAAGATGCCGGCAGGTCCAGGAGATTGAGGGACAACCAGAAAGGCAGTTTCTGCCATCACAAGGGCTGCTGCCTTTTCTGCCCCAACCCAGCCAGCACACACAGCTCTGATTGCGACACAGCCAGCCTCTGTCAGTGGCTGCTTTTATTCATCTTCCTCAAAGGCTTAAATAAACAAGAAACAGGTTAAAAACAAAATCTTGGCCCCGGCCCCTTCCTGAGCTGGCTGTTCCATGATGGCTTCCTGCCCCATGCACGAGCTTCCCCCTCCAGAGGAAAGAGGCACCGTCCTGCAGCCGCCTCGAGTGGGAAATAAGGCCACATACCTGGCTTTGATACCCATGCCAGGCCATCCAAGCAGCTCTCTCTGCACTGTCCTCAGTACTCTCCAACATCGAGTGAGAACCCGAGCATGCCATCAGGAACTAGAAGAGGTTTGCTTTCCCAGGGCCTTGGGGGAAGGATGCAGGGACATGCTGCACCAGCTGCCACTGGCTTGGTGTGAGGCGGCACCTCCCCAGGCACAGACCCCAGGTGCTTCTACAAAGCCTTCACCCAAGCTGGGATTTTGTTCCACTCACAATTTGTCATGAACATAAAAACAGCCTTGGAGAAGCCACTTGGCTTGAGAGCCTTTGCTCTTGGGAACAGCAGAGCAAGTGCTTCACTTGAGTGAAGCTCTTCTGGTGATTTTGATGATGGAGGGGCATCAGGAGCTTGATTCATTCACTCCCGGCCTGAGATCACCCTATGACTGCTGGGCAAAGCTCCCAGGGGTTTCGAAACACTTCACGTGCATCAGCTTGCCTCACAGCACCTTTGTGATGGACATTTTCTATTCTTGCCATCCAAAACTTTCAGAAACTGATAAAAAGATGCCAAGGTAAATAACAAGACACTGTGCTAGGCAATGTACAAATATTTCTTCCTGCTCCTGGCTCTCTACTTTCTCAATGAGGCTCTAATGTTTTCCTTAGCAGAGTATCTGAGGTTTGGTTTTCTGTGCATATTAAAGAGCTTTATGTCTATCATATCACTGCTAAAATGTGTCACTATCTAGCAATAGCAATACATTCTTGACTAGTGCTTTAAAGTGTTATAGATAAGTTATGTGACATTTTTACATTTTAATTAAAATAGATCAAGTTAAACTCAAGGGAAGCTGATAGCTGCATTTTCATTTTATTTCATTCTATTTCCTCTTTACGACAAATTTTATCCTAATAATCAAAACTTTGATTATAGATCCCTAAGGCACCATGTTGCATGCAGGACCAGGCTGGAAGCTGCCACTGGCTGCCACCATTGCCAGGATTTCAGCTGCCAGACAGCACCATAAGCAGGGCGATTCAAGTCAACATTGCATCTCTGGGGGGCATTTCTCCCTCTGCTGAGAAAGTTTCTGCTTGTCAGCTGGCCTGAACACTACAGGCACAAAAGTCCAGATCTGAAATTTACCTGGTTCTGGTATCCATGGCTGGTGCTAGTGGGATCTCAGACTGGCAGTGTGGACTTTGCCACACTGAGATGTATCCAAGTGCTTTGAGGAATCACTTCTACTGGACTATTCCAGAAAAGAGGCTAGAAAGCCAGCAGTTGCAGGTAAGGTTCCTGGGAGTGGATGGTCTGGTGCCGCTTTGCTCTGTTTCAGCCCCACAGAAGCTAAAGACTGGAAGGACACATACTGTCCTGCTGCAGGCACTTTCCATTACACCAGTGTCAGTGCTCAGCTCCTGTCCTTCTTCTGCAGAGTCCACTTATGGGACAGCCAAGAGCTTCCTTGAGTACAGATGCCTTGGGAAACTCCTCTAAATGGTTTTGGCTACCTCAAGAAAAGGTGTTTAAGGCAAAAAACCCCACACAAACATGAATTATATAAATCTGAAAAATAGTTAACTAATAAAACAAAAATAATCCAAACTTTTCACCATTAGGTTTGTGGGGCTGGGGAAGGGGAACAGGGATGTGGTACTAGTCCTGCTTGCCTGATCACCTGCCAGGTACAGGTATTGGTACCTAATGGTGCCTTCGGTCTTCCAGGAACATGATTTTGGTCAAGGCCTTATTGCCCTGCCAGTGACTTCACACACTAGGAGTTTTAAAGAGGGGTTGTGCTGTACAGCAAAGCCCAGAAGGCTTGGATTACTGTGTAGCACATCACTGGCTGGACTTTGGCCATAGCTGGTTTAGAAAAGTCACAGGGTAAATTTCAAGGAAAACAGTGAAATGTCTGCACACCCTCCTGCCCTTGTGGCAGAGGAGACTCCCAGGGAGGTGTGACAAGCATCCTGCTACTTCCCCTGGCTTGGACACCATGCCTACCTGCTCACTTCCAAGAATCCTGCACCCCTCCGACCTACTGTTTCCTCCTCACACCTTGTTCAGAACAGTAAAGGAAGTAAAGGACAACAAAACGAAACACTGAGGTTTCCACACCATGGACCTTTTCCAACCCTGACATTAAATTCATAACACCTACAGGCTGAAGCGTGGACTTGGGTTTGGTGATTTCATTCTCTGCTCTTTGCCAAGGCCACTGGCAGGAATGGCAGGTTTGCACTCAGGGCCTGGGATATAAGGTATTTTTATGAAAAGGTCACTTGGAGCTTCATGGTAATGGGGCGTGTGCGTGAGGGGGGGGTGAATGATGCAATTGCAACCTCAATGATATCTGCCTGAGAGCAGGCGTCCCCACTGACCATGCTGAGATGCACAGGCTGCCCGCCACCTTTTGGCAAGGCACTATCACCAAGCTGAGCTGCCGGAGACAGTGGGTGCTGGCATGCCTGAGGAGCCAGCTCTGTGGGTGGCACAGGCAGGGCCCTCGTCCTGCCAACACACCAGGGGCTCTCTTTCTGGCACCCCCTCCCTGCTCCTCCTCTTCAAGGACAGGCACTGAGCAAGGGGGGGTTCCCGTTCCTCCTGAGGGAAGAACGTTGCCCATGGGGAAGACTCAAAGTCTCCGCCACCCTCGCTGTCCCCGCCATCGACGTGGGAGTTCGAGACCCAGCGTGGCCTGGGTGGGCAGGGGCTCATTGTCAGGATGTGCCTCGGGCCCGGCGCCTTCGCCCAGCCCAGCTTTCTGACCACAGAAAGAAAACAGAGACAGCCCGGCCCCCTTGCCACGTTGAAAGCCTGGCTGCCGACAGCTTAAAGGGGGACATGCAATACCTCCCCAGCAGGACACGGAGGACGAGACTGGGAGACAAGTTAAACGAGGTTGTTTTTTAGAGCCCTGCTGAAATCTGTCCTCGCAATGGGGAGCTGTCTGGAAACCTGCTCATCTGAAGAGAGGAGAGGAGACTCTCCCAGCAAAGAAAGGAGGAGGCTGCCAGCCCTGCCACCGCCAGCACACAGCCAGGCGCTGAGCTGAGCTGGTGCCCAAGCCTGAGCTGCAGCATCCTGGTGAAGCAAAGGGGGGATGAAGAACACTGCAGGCGAGCAACCCTTGTCAAGCAGGACTTGCAAGCACTTCAGAGCCCTGCATGCTGTGGGGTAGCTCCCCATGGTGCTGCATGCATCAAGGGAGATCAGCCAGAGCAGACGGCTGTCCCTGCCATCTGGCCCGAGAGTAAAGGGTGCCCTGGAGGAAGCAGAGAATTCAGGCACAATAGTGGAGGGGACATTTCCCACTAGGTACATGGTCCAGAGGGATCCTGGATACTTTCTGACAAGATAGGATGGGTCTAAGGGCAGCCTTATCCCTCCTGGAATGACAGGTTTTTAGTGATCAGCAGACATGACTGTCCTTTTTCTTGGGTGTCTGTGCTGAGCTGTGTACTGTCCTGTTTATGGTCTGGGGATTGACTGCAGTGGGTACCCATCTTAGGTCAGCAGGGAATAGTTCAGCTTGCCTGTCCAGTGCTACCTGTTTCTGAAAACGATGCAAAGGGCATCTCCTTGCTTCCATACTCCAGATCCGGGATGGTGACAGAATCAGACAGGCACCAGCTGATCTCCTCACTTCTCTTCCTGTCCTTCCAGTTAAAAAACTCAACTCTGCAGTACCTTCCAGGCCTGTGTATACTCATGCACCCTTGTCATGTAGCAGGGTAGAGGACAGGCATGTAGAGGACAGGCAGGATGGCCTGAGGACAGTCTTAAGTAGAAGGTCTACAATGAAAGAGACTAAGAAAGTGCTATTATGTCTTCTGCCCTGAAAGGTAAAAAAACAAAACAAAACAAAAACACCCAAATAATTGGAGTTCTTGAAGATTATCCCAGTTAAGAGGAGAAACTGATGATGAAGTTACAGGCCTTCTCACTGGGGTCCTGCTTCATAAGAAACACACTAAGTCTTCTCCCCTGAAATCAGGACTTGTATGGCAAGAGCTTGGGTCTGTGCTCAGAGGCAGCTTGCTCTGAGTAGCACTTGTACCCAAAAGCTCTCACTAGGCTTACCTGGCCCCAGCCCAGGTGTGGGGAGAGGATCACAGTGTGGGATGGGGTGGTTACTGTTTCAGAGAGGAGGGTAACTGTCCTGTTTGTACTGCACCCTAGGTTTTAGAAGGACTCAGCTCTCCCTCCCACACTTGCCCTCTCAGCCACCTCCTTTATCCTGACAGAGCTCAAAATGACAAGGCTCTAATAAATCCACCATGCAGAGAATGAGGGAAAATAATTTAAGAGGTGATGAATGACATTCTTACTTACCTATAATTACACAGTATGCTTCGGAAAGGTATTTTCCTATCACTTATCCAAAACATTTGTACTCCTCTTTCTCATGGTTTTCTGCTCCTTGATTGCCTTCCAGGCAGCCACTCACTGAGTGCTCTTGAGGTGCAGTCAGTATGCCTGCAGCCTGCCTGCAAATCTTTGTCCATGTCATGCTAAAGGGGAGGAAGTGAATTAGTGCTTCAGCTTCTCCAGCTTTGGCTTTTCATGACTACTTTTGCAGTGAGGGAAGAGCAGAGGAGAAGCAAAACCCTGAAGTTTTCTTTCCTCAGTTTGTTTTTCCCTAGTGCACTTGGGAATGGGCCTCATGATAGCTTTGGATTTTGTTTCAAGACCCCGCTGTACTCTGTATACCACCATAAATATTCAGGTCAGTACTGTATGCTCCTACAGAAAAGCTAGAGTTTCTCTGGGTTTATCCTTTTTAAGAGTCTCACCCACCAAAAAAAAAAAAAAAAAAAAAAAAAAAAAAAAAAAAAAAAAAAAAAAAAGAAAAAAAAAAAAAGCAACATGTGCTTCTATGCATGATCTGAAACTCTCTGTTCTTCTCCCAAAACTTCATAAAAAGGCATGTCAGAGTCCTTAGTTTTTCACCAAATGGTGAGGAAGGGCTTTGCTACTCCTGAGGCCTGCAAAAGGACCAGAATATGCTGGGTCTTACCACTTGATGCAGTTCTGAGGAGCAGTTCAGTTAACTGGAAGAGTCTGCAAAGAAACATCACACCAACCCTCCAGGCTGTGGTCACATGGAGATGTTTTAGAGATCCCAGCCACCTCACAGATCTGCTGAAATGTTCTGGATCCAGCTTCTCTCCCTTGAGCTTTGTGCAATCCTCCCGTACCTCCTAGGACTTGGAGGGAGAGGATGTCTTTCACTTGGACATCTGGCACTAACAGACAAGCTTCAGGGCATTTTGTGAAATAGTCTGCAGCTCCCAGAATTTACTTCAGACAGAAAACCAAGAACATCAGGCAACACAGCCAATTAATGAAATTATTCTGTCAGATACTATTTCTCTGGTGTTTCTCTGTGTTTCCTCTGGGTTTCCATTATTTGCAATAGGAGCATTTGTCTCCTGAATAAATTTGCTACATCCTTCTTGAATCTTATGCAGTAGATTTTACCCTAAGCTTTGGTAAGGCTTTTTTTAGAAATGTATACAAACCCAGTATGGTTCAAAACATTTGCCAGTTTTAAAGTAATAATCTCAGAACTTCCTGCTCCAGCCATCACCCAAGATGCTTTACAGGTTGTTTCCATGCACCACAGCCTTTGTGCAGTATTGCACCTTTAATTCCAAACTTTCTCAACACAAGCAGAATGCTTTTTCCTTGGTATTCCCAAGATAGACTCCACTTAGCTCCTCAGTTGAGGAAAACAGTGTTTCCCAGCACATATTCTAGTTGTATCCTATGGGGATCCTTTCTCTGATGCACTTCAGCATGGACTGGTTCAGGACCTCACGCTCCCTCCATGGCATTGCTCTTCTTTGGTTCCTCTGTGTGAACTAGAAACATTGCACATCTCCAAGTTGCAGGAGAGGAAACAAGCATCTCCTTCTCTTCATTCATCCCACTGAAGAATCAACTCTTCCATTTCACACCAATGACACCACTTGTGCCAAGTCCCAAAGCTGCTGCTTGGACTAGGCATTGCCACTACTACATTTGTGCCCAGATGTCCAGCTAAATATGTAGCTGCAAAATTGCCATTAAAAAAAAAATACAAATTACAGATACAAATAGCCCACAGAGTGAGCTATTGCAGGACTGCATGGTCTACCCTTTACTATAGTGTTTCTCTTGTGCAAAACCACCCCAAATATCTGTCCTAAAAAAAAATAACTGTAAATTTAACCACTGGCAAGAGTTGCATTAGCTGAAACTGCTAAAACTCATTCTGTTGGCCTCTGAAATGGTCTCTGTCACCTTGCCTGTGCAACGGTTTGCAATACTAGTAAATCTATAAACAAACCTTCTGTAATAGGAGCAGAGTCCTTCCTACCTGCACCTCTGCAAGTGGCTGGGGAGCAGGCCAGCTCCATGCAGTCTCAGTTTTGGTGGGTTTTTTTCATGGAAATTCCCCATCACCAGTCGTGTGGCAGAGGTAAGTTACCTATTTTTGGAACAAGTCCCTTTCCTTTGGGACCGGTTACAGGCTGTCAGCCTTGAAATTATCACAAGCCAAGTGTAAGTGCACCTACCACTTCTTGTCCAAAGGTCCCAGCGTGGACCCATAAATAGCCTAAGCACAACAGACCTCTTGAAAGGCTGAGGCCATCCAAGGCCTCCTGATGACATGGCATGCCATACCTTCCCCACCAGCCTGCCCAGTGGAGCCGATACATTATGTAAGCCCACAACCATCACTAAGCCACCAGATCAGGCTTTGCTGAGAAAGCAAGTTCCCCTGTCTTTCAGCTCTGCCTCTGCCTGCCAGTGTACAGCTTTCAGAGCTATTGTGAATAACCAAACTGAGGACAATGGGATTATCCAAGATACCTTCATTCACAAACCCAACTTCTTTCCAGTGACTTCAGGGCTGGGAGGAGAGAGGGGGGAAGGTTGTTTTACTTGTTCTGGTCACTGCTGCTTGAAAACATCCACATGGGGATCATTTCCCTTGACATCCACATGATCCATCTGACACACTGGGTAAGAGTCTCCGAAGGCTCCAGATCTCCGGGCAGGTTTCAGACACTCCCATCAATTAGGGATGGAAGTGACCTCAGAGTGCAGTCAGCTTTACTTTTTACTGCTCTGGGAGGCAGGACAGATTTTCATTGCAGATCAGCTAACTGCAAATAGTTTGCTTAGTTTAAAACACATCTTTAAAAGGAATTTCCAGACTGGCAGGGTAAGGCAGAGTTCCTGGTGTTTATCATGCAGTTACAGACACGGGGCACTGAGGACATCACACATGACTTTTTTGCTCCAGTGCTGCTGTTTCACCAGTCTGACTTTCCCAGGTTTGCAAGTGTCTACACTCTTCTGTCATCACCATCCATTTCAAGCTGATTAGCTCAGCAACCATTAGCCCAAGCGCCAGTCTAGCTTGGCTGGTCTAGTAGGCTTTGGTCCATCTCTGCTAATATCACCCATTTTACATGGCCTAGGAGTGTGTCTCTGACCAATGTCCCCCTGGTAAAGTTTTTGTGGAAGTCCTGCACATAAATGTGGTCCTGATTCTGACCCCAAGCTGGTTCTAACCCTATTTCTCAATTTTGCAACACTGCAAAGGCTAACTTGCATGTTGTGCCTTGTCTTGGCCAGCCACATTCTCACAGTCAGGTTATTTTATTTCCGCTGCTGAATTCAGCTGCATTTTTGCATGGCTGCTATCTCTCTTGTTTTACATACATTAGGTAAGTGTTGCACTCTCTGAAATAGAAAGTTCTCTTTTCTTCTCTCTGCATTAGCAACAGAGCTGTACTGACAGGAGTCCTGGTGACTGACCAACTTCCCACCAGTGCCTGCTTCCTGGCCCAATGCTCTGCTGCAGCCCATGATTTAAGCACCTTGGCAAATTCTTCTGCTTCTCACGGTGTCTTTGGCTTCCTATTAAACACAGAGATATCGTTTCTGGCTCAGGAAGCCTCTGCACCACAGGCCACCAGGACTGGGAGACTGGCCTGGGGAGCTTTCGTTATGTGCATGCTCTGTTCATCGGCTCCTCCTGAGAAATCTCCTGCTGGATTCCAGGGCAGCTGAACAGTATTTCTAGCCTAATTCAGATTTTTATGTGCTCTTGTTTCATATTTGTCTCTGGTCTCAATCTGGTCATCCCATAATTGAAAATCTATGAATAAGTCAATGTCAAATTTACCCTGGAAGTCTACAGTAATAATCTTGTTGTTCAGTCAAAATTATCCAGATCTTTCAGTGGCATTCTCTTTGTCCCTTACTTTGTAGCACATGGTTGACCAGCTCTCTCTAATTTGATGGTTGACTCTACAGTCAGCATAGATAATTCAGTCTTTTTCCCTGAAGGCAAGTACTCACTGCCATAAGAGCTGAAGCCACTGAGTTGGCTCCTAGGCACCCTATTTCAGAGGTGTTCCCTTACACTATGGTTACGGACTGAGTTGAATAAAGCTTCCAAATGTGTTCACCTCAAAGACTGTGGTTTTTTGCACTGATTCATCTGGGACAGACAGTCTGATTCCTTCCTCCTGCAGACTGAAAATGGTGGCAAGTGTTTGGTAGTAGGCGGTGTTCTGGCTAGCCCTTCTCTACAGCAGGAGGCTGTTTTTTCCTGTGGTGACCTGCAAACCTTGATTTCCTTTTCTGAGTGTTTTGTTCAGTTTCTTAACTCTTTGCAGTGGTTCATCTTTGTTTGTAAGTTGGCCAAAGCTTTTTATGTGTCTCTTATTTTCTGGAAAACATTCTTTTCCATGATAGTCATGCTGCTGATCACCTCTTTGATCCATTTTGCCATTTTAAACTGGGGATCTTCCAAGAAAATTTTTCACTCTCTTTGGACACTGAAGCCTTTTATCCTTGTCTGCAGGTGACCTCTTATAAACCTCTCTTGAAGTTTCCAGATGTTGCTTGAACTCCTTTTGCAAAGTCTCCAGCTGTCTTAGTTCATGTTTTGCATTGTTTGGTCATTTTCAATTTCCGTTCCCACTTGGTTACAGAGGAATCTCAGAATGAGGACTTCTCCTCTGAGAAGCTGAGTCTTACTCAGGACATTGTTTCCATCATTTGAAGATTTGCAGGTTGTTCCAGAGGATGAAGCTGGCAAAGACACCTCAGAAATGTTCCAGGTGGTCTACAAGAAGATCCTCCAGAAATGCTCCCCACATCATGTATCAGCTATAGAAGCCATGCAAAGCCCATGAGGGTCATCAGCTGGAGGAGACTGTCTTTTCTTTCAGAGTTCAAACTCTCTTTGAGTCAGCACTCTCTTGAAAGGTCTCCATGTGCATTATGTCAGGGCTAGGGTCCTTTTTTTTTGTTTGTTTGGGCTGTGTCTCCGGTTTTCTTGATGCTTTCTCAAAGACTGGTTCAGTAAGGAGAGGAATTTAATGCTGAAGGTGTTTGTTTATCTCCACTGACCAGCAAAAGAGCCTGTAACTGCACCTTAGGTGTCCAGCATTGATGCCTGTCTTGGCTAATTTATCCTGGCACATAAGTTTCACTTGCAGTCTGCAAATCTCCTTCCCTCAGGAGCAGGACAGCAGTCCAGCCTATGAACACTTTGCTTTTCTCCCCAGAAGCAGATTCCCCCAAGAAGGTCTGGAGCAGTCCACAAGCCTCTCCTCCTGGCACCCCTAAAACACAACCTATAGGCATGTCGCATACATTTTGGTAGTTTATTTTTAGCCCTCAGTTTAGTTGCGCTGACAGCGTGAAAATGTCACCAGGTTACCAGGGAAAGAGCTAAATACGCCTGCAGTGCCACTCGCTTGTCTGCCAAGCAGGAGCCTCTAACACCTCCTCAGAGCCTCCTCTGCTCCTCAGACCTCATTCGCACTTTCCAGACGGGCAGTATGGTTTCAGCAGCCACCCCCCCCCACGGCTCTCCCCATATAAAAATCACGAGTTAACCTCCTGATAAGATTACCTGTAAAGCACTGTTCTTAGAAAGGGATGATATGAGGCTCTGGTCTGTCTTTTGGCTGTCGGGGTCGTGCTTTCTGTTTAGGGGGGTAATTCCCTCCCAGCTGCTGTGGGAGCCCGAAACTGCGCACCGGGACAGGGGGTCACGCATCTCCAGGAGCCGGAGCCTGGGGAAGGGAGGGAGTAAAGCTGAGATGAGTGCAAGGCAGGCGGCAAGGGCTGGAGGGTGGGCTGGGGGAGAATGCTAAGAGGGGGGAGTAAACGGATCTTTCACGGATCGCCTCTGATGACACTTGCCGCCTGCCTTGCACTCATCTCAGCTTTACTCCCTCCCTTCCCCAGGCTCCGGCTCCTGGAGATGCNGGGTGGGGGGTGGGGGGGCGGAGGCTGCATGTGCACAGCGTCGCTCACGGATCTCCCAAGACCGGTCTCAGCATCCTGCAGGCTCCGTCAAAAGCAGCGACGAAACATCAGCCGCTGCCAGACATGGATGAAGGAATCTCCCGCTTGCCGGAGAGGCAGCTGCTGGAGCATAGAGATTTTATAGGGTAAGGCGCTCGGGGCAAGGGCTCCGTCTCCTGTCTCATCCTGGGAAAGTGCCGTGCAGCGCTAGAAGCGGAGCCGGCTCCGCGGCGGTGCGCGGGGCTCGACTCCCTCCGCGGGCGGACTCGGGCGGTCCCTCGCCCGGCCCTCCGGGAAGAGCTCTCGTCTCCCCCAGCGGCGCTGGGGTCTGTTCGCCCACTCGAGGAGGGGCTAGGCTAGCTGTGGCTCTTGCCGATGCTGGATCTTTGTGTTTTTCTCCAGGCTGGACTACCCTTCCCTCTATCTGTGCAAACCCAAAAGAGGCGTGAAGAGGGACGAAAGCAAGGTAAGTTTCTGGGGCTGTTCTCGCTTAAGCGCTTAATTTGGGTTCGCTCAATTTTTTCGAGCATCCCCGGGGGGCTGCGCTTTCTACTTCCCCCCAGACTGCAAGCAGGTTTACGAACGAGCTGGCCCGGCGGGGAGAGCGGTGCCTTGGCGATAATTTGAGCGGCATGTGGTCGGCATGACATTTGTTTTGGTTTTGATCGTCGTTCCGAGGGACGCTGTCTTAACGCTTGGCTTCTCCGGATTTTGCTCATTAGGAAACGTACAAACTGCCACACAGACTGATAGAAAAGAAGAGGCGAGACAGGATTAACGAATGCATTGCCCAGCTGAAGGATTTACTGCCTGAGCATCTGAAATTGACGGTAAGGTGCATAGGAGCGTATATGTAGGTGTAGATGCAGGCGCCGGCACCCTGCCCGCAGAGCAGCCCCCAGGTCGGCGGGGGCTCGGAAGGCAGGGCTGCTAGCCCTCCTCCCTGCTTGCCGGCCACGGCGGCGGCCCTGGCCGTAGCGGCCCTCGGGGACCAGTTTCCCCGAAGTTGCGGAGGTGGCTTTTGGCGGTAGCCAAACGTTCCGGGAGGTAGCCAAGCCGCCCCCTTTCCTTGCTTTTGCAGACGTTGGGACACTTGGAGAAGGCGGTGGTGCTGGAATTGACTTTGAAACACTTGAAAGCTCTCACAGCCTTAACGGAGCAGCAGCACCAGAAGATCATTGCTTTGCAGAATGGTAAGGGGCCCCGGGGGACGCCGCAGCCGGGGAGCACTGGGGGCGGGCGGAGGGAGCTGGGGAGCGCGGTACTCCAGGCAGGAGCCGCAGGAAAACGCTGACTTCTCTCCGTCTCCCTCGCAGGGGAGAGGTCCATGAAGTCTCCCGTGCAGGCCGACCTGGACGCCTTCCACTCGGGGTTTCAGACGTGCGCCAAGGAAGTGCTGCAGTACCTCTCCCGCTTCGAGAGCTGGACCCCCCGTGAGCAAAGATGCGCCCAACTCCTCGGCCACCTGCACTCCATCTCCTCGCAGTTCCTCCCTGGCCCTCAGCTCCTCTCCCCGCCGCCGGGCCCCCTCAGCAAGGGATCCTCCTCTTCCTCCCCACCCGCCCCTCCTCTTCCTCCCCACCCGCCCCCCACTGCGCGCCGGGCCACAAACCGGAGGGCCAGGCTAACTGCGTGCCCGTCATCCAGCGGACTCACGCAGCCGAGCTCAGCGCCGAGACCGACACGGACACGGACAGCGGCTACGGCGGGGAGGGCGAGG